>NW_010586872.1:0-46068 GCF_000705375.1 Tinamus guttatus | reverse complement strand
GAAAAAGTTACAAATTCCAGTTGACTACATAACAGCCAGAGGTGAAAATAAACCAGTTGATGAGCACTACCTATGGTGAATGATAAAAACAAATTAAATTAAGGGAACTGGCAGTGTGCGCCTAGAGTCTTAGAACACCATTGGTTTTAATAGGCTAATCATTATTAGGAATAGTGAAACAGATTTTCCCTTAGCCATGAATGAGTTCCCCATTTTATTGCATTTGGTTCTAGCTCTAGATTTTCTGTACTTCTGGTTATTGAGACTGAACAAACTGTCTGGTCATGAGAACCCATTTTCTAGCTCCTTGGTAATTTTCCATTTTCTAAAAGGAAAGACAGCAGAGTTTTTGAATCTACGGTCAAGTTTTATAAGGTTAGGGAGCATAAGTTTATAAACATAGGAAAAAATCAGCATGCACTACTGGCTGTCCCAGGACCAACTCTGAGAACTCATTGCACTTTGAGCACTATTCCCCATATCTGAGAATCTTCCTCTTCTCCAAAAGGCTCATATTTTGCCTTGGTTATCTTTTTTCTTTCTTTTTTCATTTTCTCTCTTTCCTTTTATCTTTACATGTTCTATCCAGTGCAACTTCTCAGTCTCCTCAAATTCATTCATTCAGAAAAATACTACTCGATTAACAATTCTCCAGTGACAATGAAACATCAACAGTAATCCAAACAGTAAGTGACACAAATGACAGTTGTGGTTGAAATTTGCCTTGGTGATACAGGACAGCCTGTATCTGGAGCAGAGGGGAGTAGCAGAGAAGGTTGGTAAGAAGTGTGAGTCTTTCCAGTTAATAATTGAAAGAAAAAAGACAGAGAAAAAATTCCAACTAAGGAAAAACACAGTCCACTTCTTACTGCTATTTTCTCTAGACAGGACTAGTGTCCTGGGAAGTTTTGGTCCGAGGAGGAGAGCCTGCAGTTTAAATACAGAGATGGTTCTGCAGTGCCCCTAGTCCAAACTGGAAACCAAAGAGCAACACTGAGGACAAGGGAAATAATTTTATAAAGATGTCCAAAAAAAAAAAAAATAAAAAGTTTATTCTGAACTGCAGATGTGCTAATAGGCAATAATTACAAACTGTTTACCCTTTCTGTCCTGTTACCTATTTATCTACAAGCTAATGATACAGGTCTACTTATGTGAATATCTGTAGATCTGCCTTCGAGCATTTCTATAAGTATTCACACACATATAGATGTATACACATATAGATGGTATATGCATATGTAACCAGAAAGGAGAAAATAGAAGATTCAGAATAAAACTCAATCTTTGGCTGAAGAAGGATCCTGACATGGGTATTGTGTTTTACCTGAAACACGCAGGTACCTTGATGACAAACTAGCAAGCACTATAAAGAGCTATAAAATAGCTAAATGATCTACTGTACCTTTCACAGGGTTTTTATACTGTGAAATCACCGGAGAAGGAGGTTCTTTTTTTTCGGATAACACAAAAGGGACAAATCCTGCTACGGCTCTCTCAGCATAACCATTCAGAAAAGCAGCAATCATTTACATTTTAGTGTTTGATGCACCATTTCTGATCTCCACATGCTGCCTTTAAACTACAGCCCAGAGAAAGGGAAAAGTCCTTGAAATGTAGCTGCAGTGATCTTTGTAAAATAAAGTTATCCCTACCTAAGCATCCCCCTGGATGCCCTGAAAGGGAGGCTAACCAAAATCAGAGAAGAAAATAATATATATTTATTTAAATATGTGTAGATATATATAAATAAATATAATGGCTAGTGCTACCATGATCTCCGCTTGCTTAATTTGACCGTTTTAATGGAGCATGTTGTGTTTATGTTCTGGCTGTTTACGTGCAGTGCTAATGAAGCTGTTTCTATTTTTTCCCCTTTAAAGGGGTGAAGTTGCCAGGAGGCTGTGCTTGCTCCGAGCTGTTCCTGCAGCCAGAAGAGCCATCGGGATGATGTCCATCCCACTTTTTGTGCGTGGCACCTGCTCCATCTCCTCCCTTCATACGGTTTCCTAAAGCAGAAAACCTTTCCCTGGGTTATTTTAGTTGCTCTTGATGGACAGCTTGATTTGAAACCCAGGGATTTCAGTGGAGAGTCTTTCTGTAAACTTTTTAGAGCAGGTATCTGATTGATTAAAGACAAGACTTTGTGTTATTTCTTGTTCCCTTTGACAGAAGTCCTCACTGTCCTCAGAACCAAGTGTGCTATTTTAAAGGGAATTAAATATCAAAAGGGAAATGTCCAAAGCAAGAGATTTTGTTCCAAGAGATTTTGCTCACATTGGGATTGCTATTCAAAGTTTACACCAATACTTTGATGTATTGATTGGTTAAAAAAATGAAAATTTTGAAAAAATACCAACATTTGTAAGTTTTCTTCTCTTTTTCCCCCATGTGTGCTAATGCCTACACATGCTATTTGATATAACAATTTAAATAGTTGAGGGAAGCAAAGCTTTAATTTTGAATCTGATTAGAAAATAAGTTATTCAGATGTGTTTTTCATCATTTTTCCCCTTACAAATCAGAAAGTTTGAAAAATATTATTTCAATAACATGCCATTCAAAAATGTAGGCAAGATTATAATAAGATGAAAATATTTTATTGAACATTTTTGGAGCAACATTTGTAATGTTTTCATTTTATTAGGTATTTCTTTTTATAAAAACAATTAGAATCTCATTTTGCTTTTGTTTGTGAATATGGAACAAATTTAAATAATGATTGCTTGTTTTTTTTGTTTTCCTGTTCTTACCTCAATTACTCATAATTATTTTCAGCTGCTGAAAAAAAAGAAAAAAAATGAAGTAAAATCTCTGTAATTCTAATTCATAGGCATAAATACATGTACTGCGCTTGTTTCTTGTGCTGCTTGTGCCATGATGTCAGACTAGCCCGGTGGTGGCTGCCTGCCAGGCTACTTAAAAATCCTTCAAAAAGGCAATTTCAGTTGTTGGAAGATCAGTTTTTTTGTTTACTTCATGGGCAGGGGAGAGAGAGGCTAAGCAGCTGCCACTCAGGGCGTCCACAAGCAAACAGAATAAAGATAACATGCAAACACAACTCGGCAGCTCTTGCTAACGTAGGCTCTCCCTGCCTGTGATGCCTCAGCATTGCTGAGGCCTGTGCAGGTAGGTTCTGTTCATGCTCCTGAGCCTGCCAGAAGCAGACCTTAGTCTTGTGGTAAGTCATATGTAGCCGAGCTGCATTTATTGGTAGTGCCTAAAAGTGAAAGAAGGCTGCAGTGAGCTAGAGCCCGGTGTCAACTCACCCAGGAGTCCTTCTTTTACCGGTGGCCTGTGAGGGAGGTCTGGGAATGAGCGCAACAGTGTGGGCACCTGATGTCCTCTTAGCAACTGGTGAGGCTGAAATCTTAGGCTTTTGTCCTTTGCAGAGAGTTTTGTAAGAGTCGCTTCAGGGCTTTACATAATCGTTAGACCAAGTCCTGGCAGAAAGACAGGGGTGATTCTGCAGGTGTATTTCCCTCGACCTTTTCCAACTGCATCCCCAGGTATGGATGTTTTTAGACAACTCTTAGCAAAAGTGATGCCTCCAGAACTTGTGACAACAAATAGGAGGGAAGAGAAAGTGGGAAATAGTAAAGTTTCTTTTGGAAAGTGTCAGGGTTTGGAAATCTGTCAGAGGCTTTTGCATCAGGAGGTTTGAAAGTAAAACCAGTATTTTGCTGGAGGGATGATAGAAGAGAGAGAAAGCAGGAGAACAGAAGGTACCATGAGGTCCGTTAGTGTATGATATGACTCAGAAACTTTTTTCCATTGATATGGGTTTAGTTATTCCATTGAGCGTATTAATCCATTTGCCCAGTGTGCAGCTAAACCCTCTTTTCTTCTTTCTGCCCTTTAAACATTCTCTTGCCTCCTTGCTGTCAAAATATTCTCCTCCCTCAGATTCCTCAGGATACTCATTAGAAGGGGACCCTGACATAGCCACATCTAGATATTGACCTTTTTGATGTCTAAGACAAGGCAGACATAATCCTCAGGGTGTGCAGGACGTGACCACAACTTCTACCTTCTCTAGCGACCTGGTCTCTGGGCAGGGAATGCAGGTCTGAGCCTCTAGAAAAGTCAATTCAAACTCCACATAAATTGTCTCTTGTGAGTCCTAGTAAGTTAAGAAGACATATGAAGAAATAAAACAAGAGAATAAAATATGAAGGGCTTTTACGAGGAAAGAGATGGGCATGGCAGAACTGTCATGAGCATAAGCTCAGGGTAAGAAATTATTCCAGTCACTTATCTTAAAAATTGTCTTTTAAAAAAACTGTTAATATGTCATATATATTAAATAGCTAATCATCAATTTTCTCTGTGAGCAGATCTTCCCTTGGAACAGGGTGAAGGAGGAAGTTGGAAAGAAAGAGGAAAGAGAGGTTGCTGTTAAACCAGTGGGGATAGATCCAAAAAGTTGATTTTGAAGCCTCAGACTTAGCATTCTTCTTTAAAAGAAGAATGTTCTTCTAAAGGAAACTTTGCGTTATGTATTGCTAGAGATATGGGGAGAAATATAGAAAGCCCTAGGAATTCCTCCCCTTGCCAAAGTCTAGATTAGTCTCCTGATTCAT
The DNA here is from genome assembly GCF_000705375.1 of Tinamus guttatus. The sequence goes on along the minus strand of NW_010586872.1, from coordinate 41,485 downwards.
GTGTGTTGGGGAAAACAGTCTGTTTCATCCTTTGATATGCCACTTACCATTAAAAAGAGACTCAGGAAATATAAGAATAATTTCTTAGTCTAAATAAAGGACTTCCTAATAAGTAGCATTTACTCAGAATTTTTCATTGCTTCTTTTAACAATCAGGCACACAGGTTCAACCAACCAAATGGAAATATTGTTTCATTTTGTTTTATTATGCTAGCTTTTATCAGAACAAAAAATTCAGCTGTGAAATTAATTGCCACAAGATGTATTATAAGCCAAAACTACAAATAAGTTAAATTTCTTTTAAGTATATTCATTTGATGAATCCACGATATTTCCATTCTGAAATGTTAAACAAAATAATATAGATTCAGTGTTTGACTCTGAAAATCCTTAGGTCCAGATTGCCAGAATCCACGGAGGGAAAGCAAAGAGCAATATTATTGGTTTGTTATTATTTGTTTTTTCCAGGATTTGCTACTAGACATTCAACCTGTATGTGACCTGTTTAGCTATTTTTATGCTACGTTTTTATGATTAAAGTGCAGAAGTATCATTATTCCCATTTTGCAGGGGGTAAAAAAAACAAGCCTAGAAAATGATTCACCCAAGGTCACACAATGTGTTATCAGTATCCCCTGGCTAAGTCAATTTGTTCCTTGCCATTTTTTGGGCCAACTGGTTGCACTGCCTGACTTGCTTCCAGGATCCAATCTGGAGTGAACAATTTCCTTTCTTTAGGGAGGAAATCCTGCTGTAGAACAGAAAAGATGGCTTTCTAGAAGCACCCTGCAAGATGCGTGATGAGGAGGAGCACAGCAGCACCACTTGGCCCTGCTATTGGGCTCGACTTTGCAATACCAATTTGCATCCTAGGAATCCAGACACATCCTCTTCCTTTGCAGAAATAAATGGAGACAGTGACTCAGTCATCAACATATAGCAGAATTGTGGAATTGACAGTGTGGAGGAACCGACCTGACACTCTAAGCCTTGTAGCCTCCTGTTCATGAATCTGAGCACCTAAGATTTTGTGAAAGTTACGATCAAGCTTCAATTCTGAAATACAAAGCTTCAGCTTCTGTGCCTGTTTTCTGAGGAGGAAAAGGAAAATGAAATGGAAGTAGAAGATATTACTATGTATAATTCTTTTCTGATTGTATAGTTGCCTAAAATAAAATAATAAGATTAAAAAAAAAAAAGGAACATCAAAGTTCCGTAGATGGCTGCTCACTTTTTTTTTTTTTTTTATTTTAAAGGAAAACTTTTTGTTTGTTTATTTGATTATTTTTATTTTGTTTTGTTTTGTTTTTTTCTGGGTCAGATATAAGCTCACTGAAGAGATGTCGTGGTAGATAGCAATATTTGCACATGTATAGTAATGTCTATGAACTTTAGTGTTCTCTTAAGCCTTGAACTTTAAAGAACTTACTTAAAGCTTTTTCTACATCATGCCAAATTACCTGGTCCTCTGAAGTGTCATGAGGGCCAATTTAATATTATTTTTATTCTGATTATGATCATAAGAGTATGAGAAAATGCTTTGAAAGTGAAATAAGAGCTAAAGTCAATTAGTTAACTTGTTCAAAGTAGAACACAAAAATTGTTGTGGGTATTGGGTTTTTTTTTTCATGCATTTGTTTGTTTTTCCTGAGGAAATACTTGAATTTTTATCTTAAAATGTTTTGAAAGAGCAAATGTTATGCGACTCAACTTTTACATGACCTTCTAACATCCGCATCCCAGACTTAGCCATCAGTGAGCTTTATATCATTAAATAATTCATTCAATTTATAAAAGCATTAAGGACAACAAACAAACAAACAAAAAAAGTCAAAAATAAATATTGCAATTACAAAAATTCAACAAGGCCAAAGATAGAATACTACATGGTAACAACACCCAATCGCAGAAGTGTGAACTGTAAAGTGGAAACGGGCTAAGTAAAATTCAACCATATGTTCATTTAGCTCATGAAAGTCTTCCATTGCATCAAGTATGAATGGTTTAGTCTTGAGTATTGCAAAGTCTGTGTTTGCTTGTCTTTTAAGATGGAACTCAGTGATAATTATTTTACTTCCCAGTGGTTGGAAGTTAAGATAGAAACCATATGTTTCATAGTGTTGACAAAAAAATGAAGAATTTCTCCTAGCATGAGAATGCATATGAAAGGGCAGGGAGTCATGAATTATATTTACCGTGCCGCATGTCTTCACATTAACAGCTAACTGCTGGGTCTGTGTGTATGCACACAGCCAAAGATCATTATTGAACAGTCCTGGAGCATAAAATTTCCACCTGTCCTGCCAGAAGGAAGTGTCTTTCTATTTTATGCTGTTCAATTGAACTGACCCTTTAGGACAAGAAACTTCCCCAACCCAAGAGGAAAGAAATATAACTGCTGCAGGACTGAATGTCTCTGGGAATTTCAGAACCACGGTTTCCATAACATTAGCATTTGGGGGAAGATTTAAACCCAGAAAAGTTAGCATATTTAGCATAAAGACTCCCAGTCACTCTCTAACTCATTTTTCGACATTGAAAAGAAGAGAGCATGATGTTATGTGCCATATGCGTTGCTGTATCGTAGCCTGGTGAGCTGAGTTTAGGCTTGCAGTGGGAACCTCCTTAATTCTGTGGATTTAAATCAGGCCTATAATGTTGGTATAACAGTCAGTACTGTCCTCAATGTACCATTTGGTTTGATGCGAGATTCTTTATCTGTGAGTTGTTGCTATGGGAGACTATAACAACTTCTACTGAGAGAGTAAAAAGGATTTTGTTTGCATATTTAAAAATATACACAGATGGAATATGTACACATGCAAGGACACACAAATACACATGCACATGAGCATACATACGTAGATAAGTATATGCATATTTATATTTACATTCAGCTATATTTTCAATAAGAAAAATAACGCCCTACTGGATCATAGTTATCAACGCATTTTTTTAATCCAGAATAAAGATAAGAGCGTTGGGTAACGCCCTACTGGATCATAGTTATCAACACATCTTTCAATCCAGAATAGAGATAAGAGCATTGGGCTTTCATCCCATTCAAAGAATGAATCCTGGTGGACAGTGCATTATCTCAGAGGTTGCTCATCAAAAGTGGACTGTTGTTGAGGCAGTAAAAGTATCTTGTCTATTTTTCCCCTTTTCTACAACAGGAGAGGCCTTGAAAAGATGCAGCATATTGGCTGCTGAGGGCTTTTGAAAATCAAGGTCCATCTGCTCAGTATTGTGCAAGATGAAAAATACATATACTCTGAGCCTTGGAGAGTGTATAATACGATCTGATCTAGGTAGGTACTTCACTGCCTATCCATTTGACACATGCAGTGACCAGATCTGGGCATAGAAATGCAGTATTTGCATGAATTTGCTGGCATATGCTAGGATAAGGATTCAGAACCTCCAGAGTGTATCACTACTGATTTTTTTTTCATTGATTGCTGCACTATTCCAGCCTCTTCTAGTGCTAAATAAGTAGTTAGAAAATAATAAAATTTATAGAAAATAAATACTTCTAAAGAGCATCCTACATATATGGGTAGCTAATTGCAATCATAGTCAATGGAAAAAAAAATGGATCTTGTGCAATTTTAGGAATTAAAGTTTGATTTTAATTCCCATAATAAATCAAATGCAATATATATACATATATATTATCAAAATATTCTGCCTATATCTTTTTGGAAATGAGACTAAGACTAGGTGGATGAAAATACATATGTAATAATTGTTTTTATATATATATATATATATATATATAATCATCATTTCAAATTTGTTGAGAAATGTAACATGCTAAGACTTGGACCAGATAGTTTGTGAAAGTATTATATGTGTATAAGCAGAAGTGTTACAGAGATAACTGCTAGAGTGAGAGACATACATATCAATAATCTTTTTTATATTATTTTATAGGTCAATGAAAACCTTAATTCATTTGAAAGTCTTGATCTTCAGATAATGGTAACTGGAGTAGATTATTTACAGTTAGTGGAATTAGGCCAGTTTATGCTACTTGAGAATCAGTCTCACTTTCTCCTTTCAAAATGGAATGAACTTTGTACTTAAATGATTATTTTTGTGAAACTCATCAGTGTAGAAAAAAGAAACTTGCTAATAGCAACCTAAAAGGAAAGCAACAAGGTGGACAAATCAGCAAAAGAAGTTACAATTTTCTGGTCTCAAATGTTTCTTCAGTGTATTTTTGTTCTTACTGATTGCCTATTGTTTCCTCATTTATTCTAAGGAAAGTCACACAAGACAGGCATTTTTATTTTTCCCTGAGCCATCCAAAGTATCTTGTTCTAGGGCAACATGTAAGAATCACCTTTCCACCTTTTCCTTCGACCCCCTTGGATTCTTCTAACACCGTCTTTCTTCAACAGCTGATGCCACTGATCTCTCTCAGGCTGTGACAACAATGCGAAAAGTCTTGCTGCAGAGTGATACTAATATATTTGCCTCTGATGTAGAAAAAAAATAATGTTTGAAAAGGAAGCGCTCTTATCCAGAGTTTCTGTCTCAGCATCAATGTGTTGAATCATGCAACCGTGGCATCATTCCTTATTTCAGGAAATAATTCCACAAACCTAGATCCAGATTCAGGAATGCATGTAAAGATGTTTGTAGCTGTAAACATATGACTGATATAACTGAAAAGCCATTCCTTTTAAAACACTCTCAGGAGTTTTTTTGGACTTGGACTTCAAAACCTACTGAGATGTCAGAAAGAAAATGTAGCATAAAATTTAAAGCGTAGCATAGTGTAATATAACAAAACATAAAGCATAACATGACCTAACATAGAACAGTGTAAGGCAAACTCTGGCCATTCCATCAGACATGAGTATTTTCTCGAGTTAAAAATACAGTGAATAGTAACCCAGAAGAACGGCTAACTTTAGGTCTAACAATGGCCTTGGGGCCATCTACTCAGATCCTTTTTGTGACCTGGTGTTATGAAAGATTTTGTATCAATTTCTTAAGTTTTGAAAGATGCTGGCACTGAGAAGCACATCTAACAGAGGTCATGTATGTACTTATATTAAAGTTCCAGACCCTTAAAGGACTCCTGGAAATGGTTCATTTATTTCTGTTTAAGAGTCCTCATCAAGAATAAGAATTGAGGTCTCCTCCATTGCCTTTATCCATAGAAAAACTGCATAGTGGTCAAGTGCTGCAAATGTAGTCCTGGCAGTTAATAGATTCATTTCATTCCATCCCTTAGCACTTTGATAAGCCAGTGGCTAAGGCTGCCTGTCACAAGGAGGCTTGAATTTTTAAAGTGGTTTCCAGTTTTGGAAATCTCCATTTTGTTTTGCTTGGCAGTGCCTATCTTTTCCTTAATTTCTGAGGTCTTAGCACTCTTCAAAGAAGAAACCAGGGGTTGAGAGTACTCAACATTCAAGATATAGGTCAACAAGTTGACCTTGGGGAGATAACACTGGAAGCATTAACTTCTATGCATGTCTGCTGCGACAGTAATAAAATAGAGATCTTATATATATATATATATATAAATCACTGAACTAGGAAATCAAATTAGTAGATTCTGTGACAATCTATGTCAATAACATACTCAACATATATTTATTTATCAAAAATATAGGGCAAAGAATCCCGTGAACTAAGGTGCAAGAGAACAAAGAAACAAACCACAAGCAAAATCCACTAATATGTTAAGTATTTTGTATGAAAGAATACTTAGAACAAGTGACAAATATGAGTTCTGCGTAACTGCTTCTGTGCACACTTTAACCCTGGATTAAGCACACAACACTTTTGCCATCTTGAGAGAAGAGATTTGTTCCCTCACATGTCATGTTGAGTGAGAGTGCGGATGTGGACAGTTACGGGAGAGCAGCTGACATTGTTAACCTGCTTCTCTGTGTCTATTTTACCCTTGTATTAAACCCCGTTGTTTCACCCCTTCAGGTCAATGCGGGTTTCAGATAAAGGAATGTGATTCACATTTTTGCAATTTAATTGCTGTGTTACTTATAATTTGTATTGTTGTATATACACACAGAAAAGTCAGTGTGTGTAATATCAGAACTGCTACAAGGCATCAAGACTGCAAGGTAAGAAAGTTTGTGCTCTGCAATTAAGAGTAGTATTTGCTCTTTTCACAGTGGATCTCAAAACTCTTTAAATTGGCCAGCTACAATCCACTAATCTTTTCTTCTTGGAAACTGAGGCTCCAAGAGGAATCCAGGGGCAGACCACTTCTTGCAAGTACCAACCCATCTACCATCGCCTGTACCATGCTGTTGCGCAGCCAAGTCCCATTGGGTTTACTCAGACGTAGCCACAGGATACGGGCTATTTAAAATGTTTCCCAAATCACACACAATCACAGAGCAGTTGAGGTTGGAAGGGATCTCTAGAGATCATCTGAAGGCATGAGTTTATTCACTTGCTTGTGCACTGTCCATTTCAAAGTCTGGAGACGGGATGTTTTACAGGATATCCATTAACCTTTTTGGGCTGGTGGGATTCTTAGTTTTTGTTACATTTTTAATTGAATTTGGCACTGTGTGGCAATAGCTCAGGTTCATCAATTTTAAGTCTGTCTGCTGTGTAATACTGTGGCTTTTTTAATTAATTTCAACACCTGAGTTTTGAGGCTTTCACTTTTACTGAAAGGCTGTATTTTAGGAGTTGAACAAATCACTTGACAAGGCAACAACATTATGGATTTTTTTTTTTTTTTGAAGTGCCGCACATGATTTGTAATAAATCTGAACCAAATGCTGAAATCTTTTACTCAAGCTCAAACTGATTCTTTCTGGATTTTGCCTAAGTAATACAGAATCAGAAGAATGGGAGTCTTTGTACAGAAATCTCCCTGTGCTTTGTTGAAATATATGGAGAAAAATAAGCATCCTCTCTCAGAAAATGTCTGACAAAGATTTTAAAGCACTGGATAACTGGCTGATTGATTGCAGAGAGGAAGAAAAAGGCTGTTTCCCTTGTTTTATGCATGCCATCCACAAATGTAGGTATTAAAATACCTTAACATTCCTATGTTGGTGAGGAATAAATAGTGAGCCATGGTAATTAATAACTATTAAAGCTGTTTGACTGATCATATCTTCTGGGTTGCAAAATCTCTTATGTGCAGGTGTGTGCATTAATGGAATCCATTAAATTCATATATTTCAACAGATAGTAATTTACGATCTTTTATAAGATCTGTCATGAAACACAGTCGGAGATATAGGATTGTCTCAGTGCATTACATAGCAAATTGTACTCCCCTTTCCTCTGAAATGACTTGACTTTACAGACTAAATATGAATGTCAATGCATTGGACAGTCACATTAGGTATATTTTTTGCTCTACCCTCACCAGGGAATATGTGGAATAAACCTTTTATCACTGGCAAAGCTGAGAACAAGAGTGAACAATATTCAGAGTGGCTGGAGGCTTGCAAAATCTCTTATGTGCAGGTGTGTGCATTAATAGAATCCATTAAATTCATATATTTCAACAGATAGTAATTTACGATCTTTTATAAGATCTGTCATGAAACACAGTCGGAGATATAGGATTGTCTCAGTGCATTACATAGCAAATTGTACTCCCCTTTCCTCTGAAATGACTTGACTTTACAGACTAAATATGAATGTCAATGCATTGGACAGTCACATTAGGTATATTTTTTGCTCTACCCTCACCAGGGAATATGTGGAATAAACCTTTTATCACTGGCAAAGCTGAGAACAAGAGTGAACAATATTCAGAGTGGCTGGAGGAAAAAAATGTGTGGGAGTTCTATCTATTTCACTTTATACATAAAAAGAGAAGGAGATTGAGTGTGTAACCCTCATTTTTGAATTGTAATGGCTCTCCTATGAGTTACTAACTATTCTTTTCAACTTGTATTTGTTACGTTTTTTTTTCATCTTGGTCCTTTCATAGAAACTAAAGAGATGAAGAGACATTTTCTTCAGCCACTCCACATCAAATTTGGAGGCCTATTCAGCCATGGATAGGTATCACTCATTAATATCAGTAATAAAGACCCTTTTGTTCCAGAAAAACACAAACTGTAAGTATGTAAATTATGAAAGGGAAGTAAGGACTGATTAGAAGAGAGAACTGAGGAAAAAAAAGTATTATGTCCAGACTTTAATGAGTTAGTGAAGGATTATAGGTACAGTATATCAGCTCTTAAAATACTTCTGACTTCTCTCAGGGAGGCTTTTGTCTTGCTTGTCTATTTAATAGCACATTGAGATTATCATAATTAAGTATAGACAGTCAACATATTAAATGGATTAATGTCTGTTGCATATGCAATCTGCATATATTTATCTGATTATACATTTATTAGGGAGGAGCCAGAATAATATCACAAAAAAAATTAACCTTTATCCTCATTTTTAATAAAGGACTTCAAAATTCAGAAAAAAAAAAAAAAAAAAAAAAACTCTGCTGTACTTCGACTGTTGAACATGACAGTCCTGAGAAAATGCCATTTCCCTGGAATTAGCAATTAGTCATCCTAAATGTAGACCAGAAGCCTAAACTCCTAGAGAAAACAGGGAAAATGAAAGCGAAACAACCTCTTCATCCTTCTCTGTGTCCTGCTGATTTGTGTGGACATGGGCCTCATTTTGTTGGTGGGATGCTTGTTTTTGGATGCTGCAGAATTGTTGGTAGCAGTGACACTATTACTTTGGTTTTGAAAGGAAACGAAGGGATGTGATTGAACAGGAGGGAAAAGGACACTGAAATGAGTGAGAGTAATGGGGCAGAGGGGCAGAGGGATAGGACAAAACAGCCCCAAAATGACGACTTTGAAAGTAGAGCGTGTAAGAAGGTAAAACTGTTATCCTTCACCCTTGTGTGCTGCTCAAGTGAAGAGAAAGAAGGCAGGTGTTGTGTTGTGAAAGAAGTCCAAACTTTGCTACATTTCAGTGCAAAGTAAACACAATGACGAAGGGCTTGTAGGCAATGAGTCATGAGAAAAGATGAAAAAATCTGCACTGCTTGGCTAATGCTGACTAACAGGGTGCTCTGGTAGCTTTTTACAAGCCTATAGAAAGGGTTTCTTTGTCTGTTTGGGTTTGTAAAGATGTATTATGAAAGGGGTGTTTCTGGGATGTGTTTGGGACATGCCTCAAAAGCAATCGTTTAGCTGAAACTATCAGCTCAACAACCAGCTAAGCACAGAAGAAGTAGTTACATAGTTTAGAAGAGCGCAATATTAAACAACAAGCAGTAATGGGAAAGGAAGAAAGTCTACTTGGCAGAGAGCACAGCTGGACTGTGAAAAAAACTAGGAAAGTGATGCAGGCTCCCAGACTGGCTAGCAAATGTATACAAAAGTCAAGATTCTCATGCTGGCAGGAGCAAACCAGAAGACCCAGTGCTGTTTCCTCCAGTAATGGAAAACAGTGTCACTAATGATTTTTATCCAGTTTGACTGCATGGCACCAGGCAATGATTTCAGATGATTTCACTTGATACTTATATATATGTATGTATGTATATATATATCAGATAGGTATAATACAGATACTCTGAGACAGATCACAGGCCAAAGTGGCCTAATCTTTTGAAGACAGTTTCATCAACCCTGGTATAGACCCTGTATAGGAAGCAGGGTGGATTTTTGCCCGTATATATCTATATTATATATTATATCTATTATATAGAGATGTGCAAATTTATAAATAACATTGTCAAAGAATTGAGCTGATAATTTTGGGAAAATACCCCTCCATTCCCAGTTCCTGGTGTAAGAAAGGTTCTTATTATAGCTGGAATAAAGAAAGGGCTTGAAAAAAAGACAGAACAGGAGGTTTGTTCATGCCATAAATTGCTATGACTCTGAGATTCTCAGCACGAGTTTTGGAGGAAACCACTGCAGACGGGTCACTGACAAAAGAAGGGGAAGAAGAGTAACATATGGAAGAGAAGCGGTGATTTTCTGCTGTGTTCCCATCATTCCCTCTCCTTCTTCACCATGAATGCCCAGGACTTAGAGAAATGTCTCAGGTGAGAGACTCAGGCTGCAGGGTTGACAATGAAGAGTTTGGAAGAGCTGTAATTGTGAAAATAAGACTGAAGGGCAGTTGTAACTTTGGACTGACATTGAAAGCTGCCTTAAAAGAAGCTTGATAAGGTCAAACTAATAAACTTGGGAGCTGCTCAAGGGGAAACCAAATTCTGGAGCTGTGAGACACTTTGACAGATAATTAGCATAAAACAGGGCAAGTGGCCCACCAGAGAGAAAGTAAAATCACAACTGCAAATAGAACTGAACCTGAATTAGTCAAAATGATGGACCAAATTTCTGCCCTTAGACCCTCACAAAAAGTACAAAGGATAGAATTAGGTCCATAATTCTTAGAGGAATGGAGATTTGCTCATCATTATATCAATCAGGGGCAATGAAATACATATAGCTGATGATAGCTCCTTTAACATTTTTGGTTCCTTTGCAGATGTTGGATAATATTGCTAAGTAGCCCTGTGATGTGCCTGTGCAAATTGAAATCTGTTATCTTTGGTGGCACGTCATGGGTTTGCTTGCTTAGACAGATTAGTTACTGACATTGTCATTTCTGTTTTGTAGACTTGTCCACTGCATACTGGACTGATACCAGTTCATTTCACACAAGCTGCCTTTCACCACGTTATAATGACTGACTGCTAATAGTCAAATCCTTGTTTCAGTGTCCTGCTAATGGGCTTGGATTTTTCTTTCTATTTAGTTCTTTTTTCTGGATGTATTTCTCCGCTATCAGGTCTTATATCTTTATCTGATCTAGACTATAATTCTCCAGGTTTCCTTACTGTTGGAGCAGGTTTTGATACACCTGTATTCTGTCTTCAGAATCCTCAGTATATCTCTAGCAAATATGCATATGTAGAAGAATGCACAATAAAAAGAGCAAGAAGCAGTTGTGACAATTTGTGCCACCTTTCCAGTCGCTTTCACTTTGAGGACAGCCTATGTCATAAAATATTTAAGTTTTCTATCCTATATAAAGTACAGGTGTGCAGTGATGGCTATGACAGAAAATCTTGCTTACATTGCAGTCTGTAGCACACACGTAGTCTAAATTTACATCTCTCAGAACCTCTTTTGCAAATTAAAGGATAGGCAATTCCTTTATGGGAAACAGAGGGGTTCCTTTTCCTCCACCCCATTAAAAAGGCCAGTTATCTTCATCTTAAGATGTCAGTAATAACTAATGCTTTCAGTTGAATGATGAATCCAGACCTGATATTCCCAAAATAAGTATCATTTTCATGAAGGAGTGTTACATTTTTCCAAAAAATTTACAAGAGATAACACTCACTCATTCCTGCCCTGTTCATCTCTCCGAAATGAAACATTAATTATCTCACTGTTCCTGCAGTGTGAACAGTGTGGTATTTGATTCATACAAGGAGGTTCCTAAATCCAGGTTTGTTCACAGGAACAAGGCCCTAGTTTCCTCCTGTATTCTCTCTCTCTCTTTTTTTTTTTTTTTAATTTATTTTTGCAATCCCTATTTCTGTGGCTTTTCAGTATATTTTAACACTCTGAATAGCTTTCATAGCTTTCACAAACTTATCATGAAGCAGGACAATACAAGGTCACAGCAGAGAGGTCTTGAGGATGACTGGTCTATAGTTTATTTCTTCCTCACCAAAATGCTTGAAGCACTAGTTAAAAGTAGCCTGTGAAAACCTAATAGTGGCCACGCCGTGTTAGACCAGAGGTTCATATATCCCTGTATCCAGTCCAATAGGAAGTATCCTGATGACAGTACAAGAACCACATATATAATTCACACTTCCCTGACATATCCTCCACCTTTCAGAAACATGAAGATCAAGGTTTTCTTGAGAGAGAAGTGGTGTCTTTAGTTTAAAAGTTTGAAAATTATGCCTTGAGTCCTCATTGCCCATCATCTTGCACAAAGTGGAAGTAAAATGCTGTCATTCTGATCAGGCTACATTTTACACACATTTTCCACTGATGCAAATAACAACATCAGAGGTAAATGGCAAAAGAGGCACTCAGCCTGAATATGCTGCTCCTTTTGATTACAATTCTGATAAACATTTCCTACAGGCAGTTTTGTGTTAGAGAAATTCTGGAAAGGGGGAGAGGAAGTGTAGCAGAGAGGCTGAATTATTATTATTGTTATTATTACTATTTTTTTACCTTTCAGTGCGAAGTGCAGTGTAAGATTTTTGTAAAACTCCAGCAAGAATTTTCTATGTGCGAGCAAGAGACAATATTTGTAATGCTTCTGTTTATCTGTGCATCTCCCAGCAGACCTGTTTGTAAGTCTGCCTCTGTGCACATTGCTTTGTGTATATCAGTCCGTTTTTCTTCCTGCTGCCTCTCTCTCTCTTTTGTTATGTATGTGCTGTCTCCTTCCCAAATCCCTTATGCTTATTTTCCAGACGCATTTATTTATGTTCCCTAGCTAATTGAAAATCTCATATTTGAAGTTATTATTCTGATTGATGTCTGTCATTTTGATCAAGCAGTTGCTCACAGATGCTTTGTTAGAACAATTTTGCTTGTTAGTGTATCACCATCCATCTCCCTCCTGACCTTCTGTGATGTTTGGTAGCAAAACCATTAAATATCTCCCGCAAACAGAGACAATTGGCCGCACTTTCACATGCACACGGCTGTAGCTACAGCTGCAAAAAACCTGGATGTCCTGTGCATAACTGCACGGACACGTTCCATCACACACTGTAAAGGAGATTTACCTATAGACGGCAGAATGTGCATCTTGCTACAGTAACATTCTCTCAATCCACTGCAAGCTGTGTGTGTATTAAGAGAAAACAAAGTTAGTAACAATAATATATAATAAAAACAGAACTTAGGGTTAGGTATGCTAAGATCTTATATATTCTTTTTTCTAAAGCCCAGATTTCCAAAGCTTCTGCTGTGCAAACTTGAGAGCATTCCTGACAGCAAGGTTTCCTTGGTGTCTAAAGTTTTGCCTCTAAGCATGGCAAAAAGAACTCAAGTCTTGACAGGGTGAGATATCTATTTTACGCCTAAATCCTCATGAGATTCACAAAACTGGCATGTCTCTACCTGCCTTGTGTGAAGGACTTGCTCCCAGAGTTATACGCTGATACATTTTAAGTATTTATTGGAGCAGGGACCAGAACCCATGTGTTCTTTTCCCACATGACTACCCAACCCAACAGACAAATGGATCTTGGAATTCATTCTTTCTGCCTGGCTTGATGAATATTTCATTTTGTCTTGCAAAATGGAATAACTTCAAGGAAGAGAATGAGAGACTACATTTCCTAGAATACCCAGTAATACAGTAGTTCGAATGGTCTTCTGGGAAAGAGGAAAGGAGCCATGTGAATCCAAACCCCTAGCCAGAGGAGAGATAGAACCACCCTTCTCTTCCCTTTCCTGTGTCTTAAAAGGAAGAAAAGATTCCTGCTATATATTACTTGCAGATCAATCTTATGAATGTGGTTCAAGCACGCCCTCAGACTTTACCACAGTGAGCTTGTGGGCTGAGTTTTCTTTTAGAGCCATAAAGTTCCTTTATATGGGAACCACCATTGTTTCATATGAAATAGACTTTGGATAATATGCCTAAAATAATGGAGCAGTCACAGAATAACAGAGCGGTTGAGGTTGGAGAGGACCTTTGGAGATCATTGTAGTTCAATCCCTGTGCATAAGCTGGGACACCTAAAGCATCTTGCACAGGAAATGTGTTTTAAACCAGCTCTTTTTCTTCCCATATTTAGTCTCCAGTGGCTTAGACTGCTCTAAACAAGCTCTTTTCTTTGCAAAGCAATCCATAGTCCTACTGCTTAAGATATATTCTTTGTGAAGTTGGTTTTGCTTAACTTGATTTGGCTTGGATTGCTACTAAAAGAAGGAATAAATCTGAGCCTCACACAACTTGTTCACTTTATTAATCTAGCCTCTTAATGTAGATTGTTCACAAAAATGGATATCTATCTCCTCTGCAAGCTGTACTTTTAGCTCATCCTTACTTGATTTCTGAGCAAGGCGGGCACCTGCTTTTGGGAAAAGGTCAAGGACATCCCCTACATCCATAAGGAAACTGCCTTGCAGAGAGATACTTTTCATCAGCCACTCATTTCCAAATGATTCTCCACAGTCAGAGTGTGTTGACTTCAGGGGGTGTAAAGGGAATCTCTTCATCTTACGGCTACTGTGGATTATTTAGTTCACAGTCACAGTGGAAGAGCAAAAAAAAAAAAAAAAAAAAAAAAAAGAATCCCTAAGGAATTAAATTGCAGGAGAAAGGTTAATGAAAATAGCAACAAGAGCTTAATGGAAAAAGTGAAGAAATTAAATGAATTAAAGATCATTCTGGGAATATTGCTCAAAATACTTCTTCACTGGTTTATGACAGTTGCATGCTAATAAAGACACCAGATGTAATGTAATTGTAATAAAAAGTTTAAGGATCTTAGTTTAATTATGTACTGCAAGGGTGGAAACATATCTTTTATATTCTTTTTTTTTTTTTTCTAAGATTTTCTCTGACTTCAAAGATTGGGGGAGGTGATGGCAGGGAAACATTCTGTTTCTTAGGCTGCTATTTTTCATCGAGATATCAGTAAGTTTAAATTATGTTTCCTGTTCTATTTAAAATCTTTAACATTTTGTGGGATCCCCAAATCAAATAATAGAAACAATCTCTCCCTGAAAATTTCCCATCCTTATACTCCAATGTATCGCAAGTACTTTGCAAGAATTTTTCACTCATATTTCCTGGCCCAGATTATTCAATAATGCTGTACCATTTTTTTTTTCTTCTGCTCTATAGTGACTATGCATCTTTCTTACTTTTGGTCCCTTTATTTTATTTTATTTTTTTTTTTCTCTTCAGAAATCCTTGTTTATTTCCCTCTCCATCCATTGCTGACTATATACCTCATGTTTCCACCTAATGGTTCATTCTCAGTAGGAGTGTATTTCTCATTTAAGTTTGAAATTTGATCCAGGATCCAGTCAATCCAACTGCTTTCCTTCATGCAGCTTCTTATCATTATAATCTGCTCTTCTATGACATCCTTGACTGCTCTCCTATCGTTTAAATATATTCTTCTCATCATTGCACTTAATGAAACACAAAGGAATTTGCATTTTGGGTACAAAATCCTTGTATTCACTACCTGTGCAGGGATCAACAAGATGGCATATATGTCACCAGGATCTTGACTTGAGAATTTCTACGGACAGTGTCAGAACTGAGGGAGTATCAGACATAGACTCAGGAAGGTCAAACCTTCCTGTTGCGGAATGGAAATACCACAGTAGCGTGTGCATATTCCCTCCCTGGGATTGACCCAGGCAGAAGTGGCCTCTGCATACTCATGCATTAACCACTTGTTTGGGCACTATTTTCAATAAATTGTATTTGCATTTAGAAAACATGAAGGTCTCTGACATTGAGCAAAAAGCATGCATACAATGTCAAAAAGATAATTTTACTAAGAAAATAAATCTATAGTACTTTTCTTCCGCAAGCTTGTATTTGAAGATATGACATGATTTATCCTCTCCAAATATATGATTAAATGGGAAACAAATAAAATGTTATACATAAATTAGTTCAGAATCAAATAAGTATTGATAATATTTGTAGTTGTTTTTTAACTAGAAACCAACCCTTTGAATGATTAACTCTGAATTGCTTTCTTTCTTCTTTTTATTATTTTTCATGGTAGTTACAGACAGAGCTTTTAAGCCAGTCAGGGGAAAGTATATTATTTCCATCCCCCTTTTAAATACTCTATAAAGAACTCTATCGTTCATAATAGCTTTGTTTACTGCGTAGTACAGCATGTTCTAATTATCACCTCTGCCTCACTAACCATACGGTTTATATTCTCGCACTCATCAGTTATTTTTATGCCCCCTGCAGAAATGAAGAGAACATTAATAAGAATAATTTTTTCAGGATAACATTTTGGGTGAAATTATGAGAAATAATGCAGTAAAGCATTTAAATTGTTTTCCTTTTTTATTATTATCTTTTTTTTACATCTCCAAAAATGGGGTTCTCTTTCTTTTCTCCTTTCCTTCCTTCTTTCCTTCATTTCTTCCTCCTGCTTTTTTTCTTCCATTTATTTACCTTCCCCTCTTTCAGTGTTCCTTCCTTCCTTCCTTCCTTCCTTCCTTCTTCCTTCCTTCCTTCCTTCCTCCCTCCTTCCTTCCTTCGTTCTTCCTTTCCTTCCTTCCCTCCATTCTTCCTTCCTTCCTTCCTCCCTGCCTCCCTTCCTTCCTTCCTTCCTTCCTTCCTTCTTTCCTTCCTTCCTTCCTTCCTTCCTTCCTTCCTTCCTTCCTTCCTTCCTTCAACTCAAAAAACTAATAGTGTACTTTTCATGTTTTCTATGTGCAAAAACATGAAATTGAAATCACTTATGGATTTTCGATTAATCAAAATGTGTTTGTTGCAGTAGTAGGAAAATTTTTGTTCACTTTACAATTAGTAAAAAATAAAAAGCTCAGGTAAAATATTTTTGGTAAACATTGCAGAAAATGAGATATATATTCCTTTTATGAGAAAAACATATGATTCTGAATGAGTATAGCTTTATCTTGAGGTATAGCTTGAAGAAGGAAAATTAAGGAAATACAAACTGTTTTCAGTTGACCAGTCATGGTATGTGACTTCCTTCCTATGGTTCCTTCCTTCCTTCCTTCTTTCTTTCCTTCTTTCTTCTTTCTCTCTTTCTCTCTCTCTTTCTCTTTCTCTCTTCTTTCTCTCTTTCTTTTCTTCCTTCTCTCTTTCTCTGTATCTCTCTTCTTTTCCTGCCCATCTACCTTCTCCCACTTCCTTCTTCTCTCCCCCCATCCCGTTTACTTTTTTTTTGTTAATGTATTTAAAAAATGCAAAATAAATTGAGATTTAGATCTGAGTATATTTCATAACAATGACTTGTATGCAAATCCAACTCTCTTCAGCTGCATTTTAAGGTATTCTTTAAGGTATTCTTCACTGCCACGAAAACCCAATGATGCACCTCTTACATGTGCAAATAGTTCGGATAAACTAAGGCTCCCCAGGGTAAAGAAGTTTTCTAGCACAACTCCAAAGTCTGTGGAAGTCAAAGATGAGGACTAATGACTGAAAATTAAAAAAAAAAAAAAAAAAAAAAAGTTTTTTACATCCATGCCATTCTTTGTCTTACATTTCGCTTCTAGAAAATATCATATCTTCTAGATATCTAGAGGAGAAAATATATGGAATATTATTCAAAACCTTTGCTACCATTAAATTGTGTTTTATATGATGTTTAGCTTCATTTTGAGTTACAAAAATTTTGATGTATTTTATAATCTTTATTAAATGAAGTTTCCTATTACAATCTTTTCATGGGTTGATACTCAAAAATCTTCCTATCCTTCTCTTCTTAAGGTTAATAGTGTGATCAGATTAAACTGTTACTGGAGTTCATTTTTTAATCTTCTACTGTTGTCACAACTTTTCACAAAATGAACTTAATAGGACCAAACAAAGTAATAGAAATGGTAATACTGCTTCCCCATATTTCTAAGCACCCACAGGATTAGGACATTTGCTCATTTCAGGTAAAAATAAATAAATAAATAAACTTTAGGGAGCAAGTTATCTATACTTTGAGTGTCTGCAAGGATGCTCATCCCTACAGACCTCCACAAGCACTTTCTGTCCTAACTGATCTGGCTGGATGAATCACAGGTCCAGTCCAAAGACCCAACAGAGTGTTGCTCACAAAAGGCAAATCACATAGTCCTGCTGCCTAACTAATTTCCATGGCCCAGTAATAGAAGTAAATTAATAACAACAGAAAAAAAAAAAAAAAAAAAAAAAAAAAAAAAAAAAAACTTTGATATTAACAGCTTCCTTTCAGCAACTCTGAAAACTGACTACCCTTCAAAAATGCACTGAATTAGGTTTCAAAGTAAATTAACATTACAAACTCCCTTTCTGCTCCAAATACAAAAGAATAATGACATTTTCACATTGAATTTTACAGATAAATTCTATCCATTGACTTGGCCAAGAAAAACAAAATAACTAGCCAAAATGTCAAAAGTCAGTGCTAAAATCTTAATAGCAAGTGAAAATTAACACAAAAATATGTAGATGCCCTTAGTGAGCAAAAGCAGGCAGAGCGTGTATATTTATTTAGTTTATAAAATTCTACAGAACATCCTTCCAATCGTTCTGTCTATATGCAAAATTGGTCATATATAACGAGTCTTATTTCTTCTGTAGAAAAGAATTTAGTTGCTGAGGACTTTTTTCTTCCTAACTAGCTGTCAGCTGTTACTGTGAGCAGTGATTAAACATAAGCAGGAGTTGTGATTCATCAACGGCAGATAGAATCATCACGGATGTAAAGTATTCTTTGTTCCAAGGTCACATCTTGTATGAAGCTAGGACAACTTTATGCACCAATCTGTGTGTCTGGTTTATTTATGGTAATTCATTTACCATTATATCATTACAGAACAAGGATAAAATTTATATGCAATTGGAGAAATACGTTCAGAAAACATGAAGCAGGGGAATGTATGTGTCTATATGTGTGTTGCCCATGTGTAGGTGTGTGAGTAGTATATCTATGGCTATGCATATATAGTTTCTCGTGTGCGTATTAATGTTTTTTTAATCTGTAGAGATCTTGATGTATTTGGAGGTCTCAGAAAAGCTTAAAAGCATTACAACATGCTTCCACTGGGCATTGCTTTGTCATGTTTCTTAACTGGTTAACTCTTCAAGATGTGTCGCTTACCAAATCTTTGCACCATACCTAACACAACAGGGCTCTTATTGGGATCAGCAACTCTGGACGTTTTTAATACCTACTTAATGATAATAATTACAGGTGGCTAAAATGAGGTATAAAGAGATAAAGTGATTTGTTTGACTCTGCACAGCCAGAAAATATCTAAGTGGGGAATATGCCCCAGGATTCTGTGTTCCTAATCCTGTCTCTCAGATAGCAAATTTGTAATTCCTGAGGAGCTGAGAAGAGGATTTGATCCTCATGTCTCAAGATCTCATCTATCCATTACAATCTTTAGCAAACAAAGTCTAGCTAAAACAGTAGTATTTATTTTCCCCTTGTTATTAAGGCTTTTAGAATTTTTCTCTGCATATTCCTAATCACTCTACTTGGGTAAGTAGGAAGGGTGTGATAAATATATAGAGGGAATGATTAAAAAAACACTTCATTAACACAGCTGAAAAGCAGATTTGGAGACCCAAAAGATTTTTTTAGAAACTAAGCTAAAAAACGTCAGCAAACAAATCAGTTGAAATTTGACTGAATTTTTCAATGCTTAGTCCATGCCATTCAAATTCCCAAATTCAGACAAATTTATGATTCTTTGTTATGCACTCTTCACAACTGCTTATTTCAATGAGAGTTTTTCCAAGCAAACTGGAATAGTTATATATTTATTTCATTTGAATTCCTATGCATTCATTATTAATGGACTTTTAAGGGCTGGGAGGAGCCATTATGTCTATGAAATCTGACCTCCTTCAAACATATCTCAGAGAATTTTATTCAGCAACTCTTGCAAAATTATTCCTGATTCTCCAATAAGACACTACTACCAAGGCCAACAACAGGAAATCACTTGTGATTAAATATCAGTGTGCTGCTTTTTTTATAAAATCACTCTTATAAGGAAAGAATTCCTTTAGCTGACACCTATACCCTTATGATCATTTGGGGAATAATCAGTGACTTTAACTATTCATGTGTCTTAACAGCAGGCAGTGAAAAAGCCAAGGGGATGAAAGGTAGACAGACTTTGTTTTCTTCTCCAAAGAGCCAAAGTTTGCTCATGCGATGCATTCATCAAGTAGTTGGTTTACAAGTGAGGCTCATTTTATGCATAATTCATGTCAAGAAAAGAAGAGCTACATATTTTACAGGATATTATGTTCATCAAATAATTTGGCAATATCTAATCAAGAGACAGGAGGAGAGAGAGAAATGACCCTCATGGTCTTTTTTTTTCTTAATAAAAAAGCAAAACACACAGAAGTCAGAAAATGCTGCAAAAGAAGGATAGAGGGCACAAAATAGCTGAAATTGGATGATGATGTGTAGGATTGAGACAGGAGGATTACATTCTGGGATCTCAAACCTTTTTTCAGGCATCAATTCTACAAGACTCCTTGAAGAAATATCATTATAAGCATTGTGGAGATAATCAAGCTGATAAGCAGAGCACCTATGACTCACATAGCAAGTCTCAGAAGAGCCTAGGATCTAGAAGCTGGTCTCTTTTTTACAACTGTTGTAGATGGAACCAAGGATTGAAAAATCATTCTTCCGCTATGAAACCAGGTAACAATTTGGGGATTTACCCCAAATAGTTTTTGTTTTATTTTGTTATTCTTTCCAGGATTCCTGAGGAAATTACACTTGTCAGGTAATTCTGGTTGCTGTGACAGGATGCTAACTGCTGCGTTGGGTTCGCTCCAGAAAAATCTCTGCTATGGGTTTTTTCTTTTCTTTTTCCAGAGCAAAGGATGTATATTGTCACATGTCTTTCCTGGAAATGAGGCCAAACTTCTCCCTTGACCCAGATGACCAGTATTTTCTCCATTTCTCCATGACCTTCTGTGTAGGAAGAATAAGCTTTCTCAGAGTGCCAAATACAGGCTCAATATCTCTGTCTTATCATTAACTTTCCTTCCCATTCCTAAGCATTCTTTTCCCTTGCACTGGTCCTCTGAAAGTCACTGAGCTGCTAACCCCTGGCTTTAAAATCTGCTACCTCAGTTCTACCATTTGTATATTTTCTGTTTTCCAGATTTCAACCCCTTTGGACAAATGCAGCAAGTTTGCCTATGTGTCAGCTACCTCAGGGCATTGCCACTTGACTAGGAGCCAGGGAGGCTGAATAGCCTTTTACAGTCATGCTGATGTCTGCTCCCAATGCTGATCACAAGGAGATCACCCCTGGTTAAGAGACTTTACAAACCAAACAGCATTAATAGCCGCTCTTCTTCTGCATGTCATTTGAGTCCAATGGAGACGGAAAGCCATATATCAGCTCTTTAGCGGTATCCCATTGAAAGTTCCCGTGGCACTTGAGTCACTTAGGCATGATCTATGCTCTCAACAGTTAAAGATAATGACTTCAGGAATAATCTTTCATAGGTTTTATATTAAATGAGACAAAAGTGCAAGCAGGGTATTAAAGCACCTTGTTTTTGCAAAGTGCTTAGAGTAACCTTAAATATGGAGATGATCAAATTTCATGACCTTTATTTTTAATTTTTCCTCTTTTTTCCTCTTATGTGTAAAAGTCTGGCATGTATGCATGCTTCATCTAGGCAGGTAGATACCCAGACATCCATAAGTGGTACATATGTTCATATATACACAAACTGCACATTGCAGCTCTGTCCTTTAAACTCTGTATAAAGAATACTTCAGCCAACAAATTTGCCTGAGTCCAGTTTCTTAGCTTCATTTGATTTCTGATCTATATGCAGTGAGCTGAGCTTTCAGCTCATGCAGGTACAAAATTTTTGGCAAATGAATAGAAGTAGAGGCCTAGGGAGTGTTTTCATGGGTCTTTGTGATAGCAGGATTGGGCCTTCATTTTTCAATTAGATGCAGAAATATTCTTTGCTCCCTCTCCTAATAGTGATCTGCACCATTAAACAGTCACTGCATTGCATGCCACCACTGACTGCATTTCAATCATGCCAGGGTAACTTATTTACAGTTTACTTATTTGTAATCGCACTGGGTATAAATGCATCTGTGTATATATGCACAGATCAACTACGCAGGTGGTAAAGATACCCTGATGACGAATTCCACAGATATGTAGATTTTAAGTTGTTGATTTTAGTGCTCAGAATAAAGCTCCGTGAAAGCTGAAGCCCAAGTTACATTTTTTTTTCTTAATAGGGAAAAATACTATTTTTAATTTGCTTCCCCTCCTATATGGATCCAAAACTATTAAATGACCTGAGTAGCTGTCTGATATAATGTCATGGGCAAAGCAAGGATGTATATAGTGGTACATTGTATAACACTGTTTGTGTTTGATTCACTTTAAATAGAAATTTTTGTGCAGCTGCTTGACTCTTTCATACGTTAGAAAGATTTCTGGCAAGTATAAAGGTGATTCAGTCAGAAAAAAAAAAGGCAATTTACCCTGTGATTTTTCACAGGGAGCTCAATAGCAAAATGAATATTCGAAGTATAATGGCATATTCAGTGCAGTGCCAGCACTGTAAACCTTTGCTGCTCCACTGCTCAAATTTTCCCACACCATATTTACAATTTCCTCTCTCTGTGTGCAGGGAACATCTTTCATGAATACCTACAAAGCCATGTCGCCTCTCTGTTCAAACCCTGCTTCACCCCACACTGCAATGACTTGATAGAAACCCACCCAGGGCATCTCCGCAGCCCCTTGCAGGTGCTCAGGGAAAGCGTGACCTCTTCCTCTGGGCAAGTCACTCATGCTACCTGAGGTGACGTCCCCACCTCCTCTCTTCACCATGGTCAGTTTGGGCCTCTTGTTTTGCGTTTCCATGAGAAGCCCCTTTGGGGCAGCACCATCTGCTGAGCATTGGATCTGCAGAAGGTGCAGAGAGCCCTGCCGGATGAGTGAGACCTCAATACGGCACGAGCAAATAAATAGTAATATCTGTGGCCACAAGTGCCGATGTGCACTGGCTCCTTAAGGCTGATGCTTGCGCCAGTTCAGGCTTCTAAAAACTACTAATAAGGGCTGACATAACAAATTAACAACAAGGGAAGTTCACAGAAGGGCAATGCAGCCAAAGCATGCCAAAGATATTAGCATTCATTTTGCAACCTTGTCTCCGGCTCGTGCAAAGTTGATGGTTGGAGGTTACGCTTTCATTAAAAATTGACAACTTTTTAAATGCTAATCAAAGCCGCTTGTCCTTTCTACCTCTATTTATCTTGTTGCGGGGAGGGAGGGGGGAGGAGGAAAGAAATAAAAAAAAAAAAAAAAGAAAAGAAAAAAGAAAAAAGAAAAGGAGGGAAGGCGAGTGGGAAGAAAAGAGAAACAAAACATGAAAGGAACCTGACTTTGAACTGCAGCAAACAGGCTCTCTGCGCTCTCCCTCCCAGCTCCTGCGCGGGACAGATAAGAGCTGTGCAGGCGGCGTGTCCGGAGCTTGTGGGGCGGCATGGGGGACGCAGCGTTCCCGGAGCGCACGATGCTCCGCGCGGGCAGCAGCGCTGTGAAAAAGCGCCCGGAGAGAACGGAGGGAAAGGGAGGGAAGAAGGCAGAGTCCTCACATGTGTCGGGAGCAAGGGAATATTTATGGAACGGCAAATGTTCGATTGCATCTTTTCTTCCAGCATGGCAATGGAAGGCTTGAGGGAACTCACTGGGAAATAACGCTGCTGTTCTGATGCAGTGGGAACATACTAGGAGGAGGGAGGATGCTGACCATTCAGGGGAAAATAAAAGAAAAAAAAAAATATTTCAAACTCTATTTTTTTAGGATTATTTTCACTCAGAAAAACACTTAGAACCCTTTTCTTTCTCAGGAAGTAAATGCTAATCCCTGAAACCAGCCCACAATAAATTTTGAACCATGCAGCCAGACTTTCAAAGCTTGATCAGCTTGAAAATATCCCTCCACCACAAAAAGTCTTCACAGAAGCAAACATCAGTAAAAAAATACAAAACAATATAATATATATAATAAATAAATATAATAATATCAATAAAATAAGAATAAAAATAAAATAGCTAAATGAGAGCATGTTTTTTTTTCTCCTTTCTGAGCAGCTCCATCCAGCTGCCCTGCAGCAGTGGGTAACACAGTGACTGACAGTGGAGCTGGCAGTGATTTGACTGATCTAGGGAATGCAGCCACCGCTGCACAGTCAAGCTGCAGTCTCACATGTGCCCCTGAGAGATGAGTGAGGTGCTGCAACACAGCCCAAATAAAAATACTACGGGCTATGCATAAATATATATACTTTTTTTTTTTTTTTCCCTGTTGCTTTTAGCTACACACAAAACTTATTTTTAAATCTGGTTGTGTGGAACTAGGCTTTTAGCTCTTAGCCAGGCTACTAAATGCATGTACCAAGATGGGCATTTATAAGTCACAGCAAAGGAGTATGATTTCTCATCTGTACAAATCACTATTTTTCCTTCAATGTCAAAACAACCGTACCAGTTTGTGTAGGACAGGAGCCTAATCCTACAGTTTTACTTCATTTCTCATGTCAGAATTCAATAGATTGATGTAAAATATTTAAGTAAACATAACCCAAGTCAGATTTAAGCAAGATGAAAGGAATAAATTTCTTAATATTTCTCCCTCACTTTCTTTTCCTCCTTATTTGTTTTTAAGAGCCACATGATACTTTTTTTTTTTTTTTTCCAAAAAAACCCTGTCTTACAAATCAAATCCTAGGCAAACTCCTTTTCAATCAACCTTTTGTAAATTCCCCTCGCTTATTCCATTGAATCAAATATTCTTCATAACCTGTGCTGAAATATTGTATCATATTCCTGGTTGCTGTTAAACGCTATATCTCATACCCTAGAAGTGGCAGCTTTTCAGCAGAAAGTTTATAAAGTGTTTCAAGATTTTCGTAGGATGCTATATGAAATAAAATATGCTATTATTATGAAATCCTAGTCAGCCATGGAATTAGGATCCCAAAGCAGGGACAGAAATAAATATAGTCTTTAGAGAGAGGAGGGAGAAGAGAGAAAAAAAGGATCAAATTAATAATATTTCAAGCATTTTTTATTTTAAATTAAAATGCATGGTTTAGACCATATTTCGATTATCAGCTCAACATTACTCTTTAAGCAAATGACTAGAGTTAACGAGAGAGCTACTACATATTGAATACATTGATTTTCTGCTTGGTGTAAACTCTAAATAGCCAATTAGAAAGCTGTGAATCAGAAGGACTCAGTGTACCTAATATACTCAGCAATAAATTACAAGCTGAAGGCCGTACAAATCTTTGAAGGAGAAATGTATTCTATGCATGTGACTGTGGAACTTAAATACATAAATGTTAATGGCATACCTGCCCTATCTACCAATTTAAGAAATAGTGTACATTTTGATATGCATATCAAGGTAATGCAGAAAACTACTGAGCTTAAAGCTATGAAGATATCTCAGATTTATTTAAAGAAAAAATATTATTGTGAAATGAATACTTAATTGAGCAACTTCTAATGGAGGACTCATGGTGTGCTACCTTTTTTTCTCATTCCTCCTCATAACCGCACAGCCTCAGCTGCATGTAAACCAGAATACCCTGATTTTGAGCGCTGCTTCACTGGACTAAATGTGTCCTTGGAGTAAATGTGGTGAAGTCTGAATCTTTACCACAGTTGGAATTGGAAAGTGCAATTTGAGGCTGCTATGAGCAATGGATAAAGTGCGCAGAACAGGAGGAGAATTGCTGCCTTTTCTCTAAAGATGAGACACCAGTTTGTTGGTAGAAATAGACTGGTGATATGAATTGTTCTATTCAAGTCCCTTTCAGCTACCTGTCTGTTTGCCTTATCCTTACACTTATCCTTATACTTGCTTTAACTCTCTAGCTGTCCATCTACTTTAATTAGTTGTCTATCTGCACCTCGTGGCCCTTCTTAATAGCTGTGCCCTGTCTATCGGCTACATCTAGTTGTATTACATGTATCTGATCCTTACGGAGGTTCAGGCCATCTATCATACACATACAGTACTTCTACTGTGTCAATCAAAGTCAACCTCAGCTTTCTGCTTAATGTCTAAATGGATATCTGTTAATATTTTTTAAATTCCTTGGGACAGGATCCATTTTTTCACCTGGTGTATCCACATTACTTATCACAGTGGCCCAGATTCCTGACAGAGTTCTTTTACTACCAAAGTTATCGTGTTTTAGTAGGAGTCTTCTGGATAAGGACAAAAGCTTCACCTGTCAAGACCTGCAGGTTCTCCTCAGCTCTCCTTCTGCAGTCTGAATATCACAGAGAAAGAATTAGGAAAGCATTTCCTATTAACATACCACTAACTTCCAGCATTAATAAGACTGGCTTGTAAACAGAAACATATTTTGAAAATGCAATTTTTTTTTTTAGCTTATTCAGGTAAATGTATAAAATGAGGGGTTTCTTTCCCCAAACTCTAGACTTAAAATACTCCATTGTCCATGTCTTAGTAAGTTGTCTTTGGCAAAAAGAGAAGCAGGGGTTTCAGGAAGAGATCCATTAGGATTATGTTATACATAAACTACAAACAGGATTAACCCCCTAGTGAAAGTGTATTTTTTACTTTCATTTCCTACAGAGAGAAGTTAGTGAGCTGTTTGACATTATTATCTACTTTCCGGACAGGTAACACAGGACAGAGAAATTCCACATATACTGTCAAATACCTAAATAAAAATACAGATGTTTTATCTTTCATGGGCTGAATCTCTAACTGTGAAAGTTCAAAAACTCAAAGTATAAATGGAGGATCTAATCAATCAAAATTATATTTAATCACATTTTTACTCCTTTTTATTTCTACCCTTTGAAATGAATCCTGGATATTTCATCCTAGAAAATATTAGGAATAGTCTGCATTAAGCTGTATTAGGAAACTTATATTGTATTTTTTCTCTAGAGACTTGGTATTTTTGGTATTTTGGTATTTTTAGTATTTTAAAAATACCATTATTCTTTCAGGGATGGTGAACTAATTAATATATATTTGAGCATCTGTTTTCTTTTCCTGTCTATGGAAATCTCAGATGCCTGATTCTGTATGACTAAGCTGCTATTTCCTCTCAGGAGGACTTAAAAAAAAGTACTATACAGAAAAAAATGATGTGGGGGCTTTTGCTTGCATTCTCAGTTTTATTTTGTTAGAAAAATATCTGGTAAGTGCGTATCACTATTTGGGGTAGCAACTCAATATTTCCTTCACTGCACATTGTAATAAAAAAAAAAAAGAAAAAAAAAGTAATAAAAAAAAAAAACATGCTGAAGTTGGGCAGAATTCATATGGCAAATCTGTACATTGGAAGCCTAGACTGAAAGACAATACCATGAGGGGGAACCCAAAGCCTAGACTGAAAGACAATACCATGAGGGGGAACCTAAAAGGATGATAGAAATGTTTTCCTAAAGCTGTGAAGACCCTCTATAAGCCATTCATTTTGTAGGAGGAACATCCAAGAACTCAAGGGAAAGAAAAGACATTCAGGTATCTTGTAAAGAAGCAAACATTGGGTTATACTGAGGGTTGGCAGCTTCTTGTGGATCAGGTAAATTTTTCCAATATTTACAATATTATTTCTTATCCTTAGTATATATTTTGCTCTAATTACTAGCTTGAACTCTTTAAGGAGGATTGGTCTGAATCCGTCTTAGACGTAATGTAGGTAGCACAGGGCATACAAAATCTTTCTCTGAGGCAACAGCTACCATCAGCAAAGCATGAGGCCATTGTGTGAAATATTGCAGGTCAATAACAGTCTATTTGAAGGTGATAGGTGAGCAACAGATTGTGTAGATATGTTTAGTTACAAGGGGAGAGCCATTTAAGAAGACACATCTCAACATTGCTGGTCTCTGATCTGACATCCTTTTACTTAAAACTTATCTGTATTCTGGTTTAAGTAGGGAATATTTAACTGTGATGCTTGTGGAGCAGCAGGCTAAGGCTTGAGCCAAAGAAAGCTGTATAGCTCTACCAGGTAATGATGAAGAGCCCCATGTTGAGTGAATGTTTGATTCCTGGCATAGAAAGGATACATCAACCCTTTTTTCTTTGGTTTGCTAGCCTAGCTTTGGGAAACCAAAAAGTACACCTTAACTTGTACTTAGATTGTAACAGCTTTGCACAGCAATAAAAAATATTGATAGTACCATGCGCTACACTGGCTGAGCTCTCCTATGGGCCATGGCTTGAATAAAGAAGAAGAGAAGAAGCAAGAAGGGAGAATTGACTCTGCAAACTCTCCCCTTCCTCTTCCATATTGAAAGTGGTTGCTCCAGAGACAGACTCTGATCCTGCATATTAATCTGATGAAGCCACTTTCCAGTGGCAGCAACCAAAGCTTTAGAGGTGCAGCTTTTTGGAGAAGGGCTGCTGAGGGGGAAAGAAGAAGGGAGAGAAAAAGGGGTGTAAGAATCCTTTCTGCTCACATTCACGGCAGGCAATGTTTTACTATGATCTAATAATGTGTGACCAACATATAAGTACAGATAACCACTGATGAAATATTGTCACAAGAGTCATAGAATGGGTAATCTGTATCATTTATCCAGTACCTCTGACCAGTAGTTCATTACGTTTTTTACAAGACTAATGTTGCACAAAATAATAATAATAATAATAATAATAAAGAGTAAGAAATAATAACTGTAAATCTGAGATTTGTTAACACACAATACAGTGATTCACTGAAATTCTGCATGTTTAGAGAAAATATAGAAGCAGAGCAAATCTGGTTGGTGTTTTTTCAAATGCTCTGCAGCATGCCTAATAAAGATGCTTTTCAAAAATATATTGCATTAATTCCAAATTTCTGTAATTAAAATACGCTTATTCTAAAAGAAGTAAAATTATTTGGAGTTCTGAATAGCATGTAATGTAATTAATAATGAGGCATGTTTTTTGAAACAATTATTAGGAGGATGAAATACAAATATCTTGTAGATAGCTTCTGCCAAAGCCTAAGAAATAAATATAATTTATATAGTGACATTCTGCTTCCTCTGAGGTCCTTGATCACTGAACTGCACTTATTTCCAGCTCAGGAGAAAAGGCCTATTATCCTGTCTTAGGATCTATTGCATTCCACCTCCGTCCTCCTGGCATCAAAAGGCAGAAAAGAACCAAGCTAAATCCGCATTAGCAAGTAGTGTGCAATAGGAGTGTGTGCACATAAAAAAAAAGCGGCTGGTGGGAGCACTCTGTAGGCATTATGGGTGGTTGCATCAGATTAGGTCCAAACATATCCCGTGGATCAATCTACTACTATTAATGTTTGAGGCATGGTCGTTAGCTCACATCCTGGTTCATCATTCTGCAGACATCATATTCATGTGTTCTGAGGCTGCTCTGCGACACAAACCTAGGCGTGGTGCATGGGGATCATAGCAAGATTCACTGTAAACTGCAGTCTTGATTTGAAGAAAAATGCTAAATTAGGTGCATCCTGAATGGTTCATATCAATAGCTCAGAGTTGTGCCAATCAGTACCAGAGCTCATGTAGAAAGCTGTCTCCAGCCTGCTCAGAAACTAAATAACAACATGGAGAGTGGATGTGTAGTAAATAACACCTATGTTTTCAAAGTGAATTAATCCTGACCTTAATATTTTGCAAAGTGGGCTACTGGTACCATATTCAGGTAGTATATATAACTGTAGAAACACAGGAGAGAAGACAGTAAGCAATTACATCGGGTCACCTACTACATGCTCTACTCCAGGGCAGAATCTACAAATAACTCCTGAAAGATGATTTTATAACACATTATAGTTTGTTTTGGTTATTAACAAACCCACAGTATATCTTACCAAAAGTAGTGCTAATATAATCCTCTTTAGCTAAAGCTGCCTGTATGCATTGAGATGTGCAGGGTATTTATTAGTGCACTTTTATGTAAGATGAGCCTGGACACCCTTCACACTAGATATGGTTACATTCATGGTGGTAGGTAGCTTTTAACTTATCCAGAGGGAAGATGACATATAAATGTAATCTTCTCTTATTTTGTTCTGGCACAACAGGATTTAAAAGAAGGACAAGAGTAGAGTTATATGAAACACATTCTGAAATGCCACATAATGCAGAAAAAAGAATGAAATCTTTCTATGAAATTGTTAAACCATTATACAGAATTTTATAGAAAATAGTATCCTTGCAATGTAATACTATATATTGGTTCTGAAAATTCTGTAGCAAGTTTATCATGCTCTGTTACATTTTAAAGGCTTTTTCCATAGAGCCATGTGTAACACAGCCAAGACAGAATACCCTTTGGCGGAAGTTTACTTTTGCTATAACCTTATTATAAAAAACTAAACAGGTGTGACATAGACAATCATGGGGTGGTAGGATTTGGCAGTGGTCGTGGTAGGAGGGCATCCCTTTTAATGTAGTTTCTGTCCTTGTAGAATATATTTGCCTTGTGTCCCTAATGGTTTATCTGCTAAATATTATTATTTTTGTGTGAAGGCTGTTTCTCATGCATTCTTGTGACTCTACCAACTTTCAAACAAACAGAAAGAAGCAAACCCCAACAACTAATGATAAATCACAAGAGTTCAGTACTTTATGTGCATCTGACTGAAAATTATATAATCCATTTTTGTATAGATTTTAAGACTTATTTCTACTATGATTGCCTGTTTTCAAAGCTTAAATAAGAGAAGCCATAGAAATTCAACCTAAATGCTTCATGCTCAAGAATTCCTATTGAAAAAGAGTGTATTTACAGGAAAGAAGTCCATTAGTTATGTATTTTAAATAAATATGCTGACGAGCTTACCACATCCTTTAGTAAAATGAACCAATGACTAATCACATAGGCTATTATGCATCTTAATAATTTAATTTTTTGCAACATAAAGCTCCAGTCAATTAATCTTTTAGATATAAGAGGCAGATATACATTACAGTTGATCTTAAAGCTGGTGGATCAAATTCACTGCTTACATAAGAGAATATAATTCCACTGGAATGAATTCGGTTATAGCTGAACTAGAAGGATCAAAGACCAGGGGACCTGTTATAGTGATGTGTCTGTCTCAAAATCTGGATTTGAGGTATCTGCCTCTTGCTTTAATGCATCCACAAAACCAAGTTTAAATAATTGAAAATAGAAAAATATATTAATTAACCATAAATTTCCCCAGAAGTTTGTAATCTGAATTGACCTTCTAGTGTTTGTATGTGATACACTACATAGGATGAATCTCCTGTAGTCTAAACTAAAGGTTAGCCCATGGAAATAAACTGGTTAATAGTGACTAAATCTATACAGATTTTTCAAGGTTTAAAACTATTTTTAACACTGCTAATGTTGCTGATTTCTGAAGTATTGTGTTAAACTGGAGCCGAAAATACATAATACATAAATCTGCAAGGGGAATTAAGTAAGTTCCCAAAGCAGGCAGTGGTGCCCCTTTTATGTTTTGGAACAGGACTGGATACTCTCCAGCTCACAGGATTTTCTAGACGGGTAAAGAGGGCACTTAAGAGTCAGGCTGACTGTCGCCCAGGCACTCCCTATCTGCACTGGAACTGCTAATAGGTCTGAAATGACAGTACATTCATCCTCCGGGGAGAATTAGGTAGAACAGTGGCAGATTTCTGCTTTTCTCATATAGAAAGTTTTAAACTGGATGCTCTTCAGAAAGGAAGGGATTTTATGACCTTCTCATTGTCTGAAGAATGCCAGAAGCTTTTCAAAGTAATAGCAATCTCTGTAAAAAGAATGTCAGAATTAAACCGAGCTTTTATTGTGTCCAACATAGTCACCTTCTGTAGCGCTGTAGTGGCATGTAAGCTTTCCAACATACTCTGCTTCAAAAAAAAAGAAAAAAAAAAAAAAAGGCAGCAGCAAGCAATCTATTGTGAGAAATAATTCATCTGCTGTATTTATCTGCTATGTTGAACATTCAGGTAGGAAATAAACATGGGAGAGGGGTAAGCAAGGAACCAGGATTAAGTCCTCCAAATGACCAAATGACAAATGATTTATACATATGTGTATATATATATGTATACATGTATTTATATATATATGTATATATATGTGTGTTGATTTTCTTTTCTCCAAATAGTTGTTGCAGTCAAATGGCATTCTGAACATGTTTTCCCAGGAGACTCAGGTTCAAAAGAACCTCTGCTCTTGTTTGTGCTGGTTGCTGCAGAAAGAGTTAGAAATACTAAAGCAATCTCGAAATGGTTTGGCCTGGGCTAAATGGTATGGTATCTCAGGAAAAAAATAAAATAAATCCAGAGCATGGAAAAGGTGTAGTTTTACTTGAAAACCAATGGAAACTGCTGGCACATCTTTCCAATGTCAATCTCGGTCCTATGCCAACGTGCCCACAGCTCTAAACAAAGTGGCCATAGGTCCATGTCAGTGTGTTTATCACTGCTAGCCCCAGGTAAAACATCAGACTTGGCATAATTTCAGCCCAAGGATATAAACCAACCCCTGGGAAAGACTGTGAACATCAGTGAACTTTGTTTGTGGCGTTGTCTGTACACATGCTAAAATAGTGCCCGTTGACTTGACCATAGTTTTTTATGATGGTCTCTGCCCTGGACTCTCAATATAATGCACTAGGTCCCTTGCTCTAATCACAAGCTTATGAAATTTAGTGGATGCTTCTGAAATGGCTTTTCTGTGTATTGAATGTCACTATTTCACTGCAGATGTTTCTGATTTATACATTGGTGGAATTTATTATTGTTGTTGTTGTTAGAGTGACCTTGCATGAATTTTTGATACATCATACTGAAAGCTAGATTGCAAAATGCAGCAGCAAGTACACCCACCTTCATAGAAAGTCAAATGTGTTCTTGAAAAGTACAATGTACATTGAATGAACCTGGGGAACTGCCCAGCCTGTTCTTGCTTGGGTTTGTCATCCAGCAGGTTCAGCCCTAACTCACAGAATGGTTAAGGTTGGAAGGGACCTCTAGAGATCATCTAATCCAATCCCCTGCTACAGCAGGGACACCTAGAGCACGGGGCACACGGTGGCATCCAGGCGGGTTTAGGGGGGTTGTAGAGACTCCCAGAGATGAAGACTCCACAGCCTCTCCACTGCCCCGTCCTCCCTATATTCTCTCCTCGGGTGCTTATACATATTGATCAGATCTCCTCTCAGTCTTCTCTTCTCCAGACTAAACAAGCTCAGCTCACTCAGTCTTTCCTCATAAGACAGATGTTCCAGTCCCTTAATAAGCTTCGTGGCTCTCCGCTGGACCCTCTCTAGAAGCTCAATGTCCTTCTTGTCCTGGGGAGCCCAGAACTGCACCCAATACTCCAGGTGCAGCCTCACCAGAGCTGAGCAGAGGGGCAGGATCCCCTCCCTGGACTGCTGGCAACGCTCCTCCTGATGCAGCCAGGATCCCACTGGCCTGCAGCGAATTGCCTCTGTTCTCTGAAACTGGAATAAGATGTGTCTGACTTAAAACCTGAAAAAGTCACATTATCCCTTCGTTCCTGAATACCTATATTATTGGTTTATATGGCATAAGTACAATTGCAGCTTTAATTCTCTGTCCAGTTTTAATGGTCAAAATACTAAACAACATTGGAAACAAGGCTAGGTTCAAAGAAGCCTTAAAAATGAGTAATGGATTAAATGTGCCTCATCATGAGACCCTCAAGGTATTTGAACTATTCAGATTATAAATAGGACTGACATGACTATAGTTTATAAACGTATTTATTTTAAAAGTGAGAATTAGAATTTGAATAATATAGCCTGGCAGACAAAAGAAAAGTCAGATCTAGCATCTGCAACTTGAAGACAAATATAAAAAAATAAAAAATAAAATTGGACCATACTGAAAACAGGGAAGGTAATTAACAATTTGTGAGGCTGACATTTCAAGGCTTGTACTGTATTTTTCATCACTAGAAATGTTTAAATCAAGGAGATATCTCAACAATGGAAGAGATTGTCAAGTGAGGCTGTGGAATCCCCATCTTCAGAGATTTCCGAAACCTGACCAAATATGACCCTGAATAACCCCATCTGACTTTGAAGATATCTCTAATGCAAAAGTTGCCCTTGCTTTGAGCCAGAGGTCTCTTCTGTGGGAGGAAACATCTGATTTTTGCAGCTTCATACAAGCTTCAGCTTGATTCCTTCTGTTCAGTTGTCAAAAGGCTTGCAAGGCAGTACAGGAATTTTGACCTTCAAAAGAAACAAAGCCTGGGAAAAGAAACACCAAATTCCATTGTTTACGATACTTCTACAGACGTAGCTCATTTCTCTTCTCCCTCCCTCATTTCTCTTCCACCTAAGCAGCTCTGACACTTTTGTATTACCATTTGCTTTCTACATGGCAAATGGCACAATGCTTTCTACATTACCCAGTTGAAGCATGTCAGTTAGCTTTTCTAGGGCTCACACAATGGAAATTACAGGCACGGAGAAGTTCCAGAGGCCAGATCAGCAGGGAATATTACTTTCCTCCCATCCTGTGACAAAGCACATAACCATCCCATTGCATTAAATCAGACTGGGAACATTCAGGCCTGCTGCACCCTGTAGGTTTTTGAGCAGCAGAGGCAGAATGAAATGGTCCATTGGTTTGTGGATGACAGCTCAGATCCACTGTGGAGGACAACCATTTTAACAGTGTTCCTGAGAAGTTTTGGAACCAAACTGCAAAGCTACGTTTCAGAGAGGTAACAACGTATGGCTTTTGTACTAATGATCTTAATGTTTTATTTCATTCCACTACATTTGAAAAGTCTTTGGTGGGATCATTTAGCCGTGTAAGTACTAAACTGAAAAGTTTATATACGTTAAATAGTTCCACAGGACATCTTTTTCTGTATCTACACTTCAAGAAATATGTTGAGAGGAAGCTGATTAAAAGACAAAAAAACACCTGTTGCAGATTCTGAGAGTTATTTATGAAATTTCATTTTGCTTTGCTGTTTCTAAAGAAACACTCTAGTTCAAGCAAAGCAATTGAACTTGTAAGAAAAATTAATTCAAGGAAATCCTATGGTAGTGTTTTGCGTGAGGTCAAACTGGAACATCACACTAGCTCCTTCTGGACCTTAGATCTATGAATCTTTTAAAGAATCAGATGAGATGCCTACTTTATATTCAGAGAATGTTTTGAACATGTCATCAACAACAAAATCTTACACCAACCCACAAAATCAGTGGGAAAATGAAGAACATATAAAGAGAATATATGTACACATGCATATGTGTGTAGATATATATATAAATATAATATTTTACATGTATTTACATATATATTTATATACACTAGATAACACAGTATAATTTTAAGTGTATATCATATATACCATATTACGTTTTACACCAAATTTTATACATACATACATATCCTCCTTGCTTCTCAAACAGTGGTCTACCATCCAGAATGGATCACCACATCTATCTGCAAAAAAATTCTGAGGTTACCACACTTTTTTAATGCGAAATAAAGCATAATCTTGCAAATATCATTAGGAATTATTTCTGCCAAACTTATGTATATATATTTTCTCATTTCTCTCTTGACCTGGTGGAATAATTCTGTTAATAAAGTTAAAAATCTTTGACTTATAACAGAATTCTATATTCACTTTAACTTCTCAACAATAGTGAAGCTGCAGTATGCACACAGGCTGCCTATTTCACACGAGTGCATGTGAAACTAGAGTATCTCTCAACATTTTCCTGCCTCAGACCTCAGAGTATTCCTCCACATGGCTTTTCTTCCTCCATGGGAGCACCAAGAGAAATTCCCACCCTTGGTGACTCATTTCCCCACCATCCCTACAGTTCATTATCTGCTCAGCTGTGCCGCCACTGCTCCTCATGCTGCAAAGCAGATTGCCAAAAAAAGTTTGCATTAAAAATAAATAAGTGGTGACTGTTGCTCTGCAGATACAAACTGTGTATGAGGAACATTTCACTGTCCATAATAATCCCTGTTTTTTTTTCACTTCCTAGCATTTCAGTGATTCAGTTTCCATGGTCCCTCAGGCACATACCATTTGCTACAATTCCGAAGAAAATACATTATGGCAGAGGAAAGAGAGCATGTTTCTAGGGCAGCAAATATATTTAGTTGTTTTGTTTGTGTGTGTGTGCTTTTTTTTTTTTAAGAAATTATACATGGTGTCGACCTCTTCCATATTTATCCTTACAGAACTACTTTTTTCTTTCTTTACTTTTCCAATCATCTCTTTTCATATTCTAGTAAATATCAAATATCTCCCTTTGTTTTCTTTCTTTCTTTCTTTTTTTTTTTTCTTTCCTTGATCCACTCTGGGAAATAAAGCCTTATTGAAAGCTTTAAGAAATTTTTACATGTGAACTGAACACTTACTATTAGCACGTACACTAACTGAAGTAATTATGGCAATAGGACACATTATTGTTGTTAACAGAAACAACCCAAGGCAAATCTCCTTAACATATTGTGAAGATTTCTCATTAAACAAATTTTTAACACAGAAGATACTGAGCAGACTGGAACTCTTACACAATTTATTGACACTTGTTCCTTCCCCCTTGTCTAGACCCAGCACCACTAAGGTACCTGAAATACTAACATTATTTCTGTAAGCCAATTTCCTTGTGGCAGTTCCAATCTACAGATGCACCGTATATGTTTTATCCCTTAATACCTGATATTCAGACACATGGTCATGATAGCATGACTTACCACATGAGCTGAGTCACAGTAAATCACAATTTGCACCTCCATATCCTGCAACAAACAGCAGTTTTATGCAATAACATAGGCCTGAGGGAAAATAGTTTAAACTAATGTTCTTCACCTCACATTTGCAATGTGCTCACTTTACTAATGGTCAGTTAGTGCAGCTATATGCTGTAACACATTAAGCATCAGTGACAACGCTGAGATAGAATGTGTACATTTGTGTTAACTATAGTTCGAGGCAAGAGCTGTAGAAGTTTATTCTGAATTCTTTAGGAGTCTATAAGTATCATGTGAATACTTTTTATTTTGGCTTGTCACCTCTTCTCAGTTTTGTTAGGACTTGGCAAAATAGGAAATTCACTATGGGTGGTAGCACTGACTTTTGGTTCTGTTTTCACACTCTAATCAAAAGCTAGAAATGAGATTTTTTTTTTTTTTGGCTTGGGAATTATATGTATTTTATCTTGTATGCTCAGACTCCTAAAATGATGCTCAACAAGGCTGAGGTTTGAAATAAGGCCCAATGAACTCAGTGAAAACTACAGCCCTGAATTAGCTAGCCAAATCCTTTTACCCTGACTAAAGAAAGGAACACATACTTCAAAATGTGATTCTCAGAAGTGAGAAAACAGAGACACAGCTGAGGTCATCAACACACAAAAGCTCTAAGTGCTCTTTAGAGGAATTTTCCCCTATGCCTCTGCTGAGGAGAACCTTTACTTTCACTTGCTTATTTAACTCCTTACTCAGAGTTTTCAGCCAATCAGTTTCAACGGAATACACACCAGGGTTTATCACTTTATTCTCATGAAGAGACATAAGAACATGCTCTTTGCCAGTCCATTGCCTGAATGGATTCTCATGCTGGAGACCTGTAAGTCTTGGCTACAAAACCTCCTTACCTAAAATAGACCAAATTTCCAAGCAGGTAGTGCTGATCCAGAAGAAATCCTATGGATATTTGGGGCCTTTCTCCATCTAATCACTTGTAGAGGTTCTGCATAGGAAGTTATTTGTGGTCATTCTCTGAAAAAGCAAGCCAAAGGTGAGCTAATACAGAAATCAGGACTTACTTGGGAAGTATGGACACTCAGGGTCAATTTATAAACTGAGAATCTTTAGAAGTTTGGATGCTGAGCTACTTGTATTATTCTGTTCATGCTTAGAGAAGTAGGCCTGGTAGTTAAGCAAATTCATTGATTCCTAAGGAGTTTAATTATTGCTGAGAAGAGATTTTGAGAGTCTACAGTTTGTAGATAGGAGTCAGCTGTGGCTGCTAGATACAGAAATATATTACAGATGCAGTCTTTATTCTCTTTGTAGAACCATTTCCATTGTTTGCTCCGACAAAAGATTTGGTTTCACTTAGTTTGTTGACCCTCTACTGCAAGGAATATTTTTTTCCAGGAGTCATGATTCAAAAAAAAAAAATCTTCTGGAGAACTACCCAGAAAAAAAATAACAATAATAAAAATATCTACTAACATGTTAACTTGAGGAAGGCCACCTGAAGGTACCTGGTAATCATATTAAAAAAGAAAGTTAGGAACACTTGTAATATTTTCTCTGCATTAATCATCTTGTGAAAGAACTAGGTCCTAAACTCAGCCTTACTGCATTGTGTATAATGTAATAAAAATCTGAAATAGGACTAAGCGAAGAGAGCAGGTCTCGGGTAAATGGGAAAACGTAACTCTGATAAATGCATATTATGGCTACTTCTTTACACTGCTTCTTCAAGACAGTTTGTAAAATTTCTGTGAAATAAAGACATTTTTAAAAAATGTCAGCCAAATGTGGAATATTTACATACCTTATTTCATGGTAATAAGTCATCACCACCACAAAAGAGGGCAGGGGTAAAAAAGAAAAAGAAAGAAAAAAAGAAAGAAAATAAAACTCCACACTTTAAGGTGAAGATAGTGCATTGTTTTATTTATTTTATTTCCAACCAGTAAGTGACTCTTAATGTTGACTGTGACATTTTAAGATCATAAATTACTTTCTAGTAGGCAACACTTATGCTTTTTTGTATTTACACTTTAAAAATAAAAAAAAATAAAAATACATACTCCTTTTTTTCCTTCTTAATGGTTAATTAGGTCACTAATCAAAAGAAATTCTTAAGAGGAAAATGAAATGTTGACATTTTGCAATTATTTGCTACTGTGAATAATACATAAACACACTACTTATGGTTAAAGTGGCTTTCAAACTCTTTTTCTACCATTAGGGCATGAACTGACTGCAGAATCAGTGTATTTTACTTGATATATTGCCACATTATCTACTTCAGTGCTTCCATTTAGTTTGGGTCACTTACATTTCATTATACTGTACCTTGGCTGAGTGCAATAAAGAAAAAAAAAAAAAGTTTATTGCAACTGCAGGCTCCTAATTAAACATCAGCTGTAAACTGAGCTACCCATTACAGATTATATATATAAAAAGATGATATTCTTGGGAATCACTCTATCATGCAACATGATTAATATATATGTGTCCTTGTAAATAGGAGTTGATGTGTTATATACATAATGGATATGATTAGCTTTTTATTGAGACCCAAGACAGCAAAGATAAAGGGATACATAGATTTCTTATTCAGCAATCTTGTTAAATTTGATATAAGCTTCTGTATCCTTACATAGATAATGCATTTGGTTATTGTAGTGTTCTCAGCTGCTATCAGTGTGATTACATATAGACCTGAACTTATAAATACTTGTCCTGGTTGAAATAATCTTCATATTAGGTAGCAAAACAGAAGTCGTTTAAGTCAGTTAAAAGACTTTATTTCCTACAAGGAGTAGGAGAGAGAGGTTCAGACCTTTCTCTTTCAGAAACAATTGCAAGTAAACCCTATACCTTGAAGCAGAAGTTTCACACAGAAATAGACACCTACAGTTGGCCTGATATATCATGTAGAAAAAGCCTTTTTTTTTTTCTTTTAAGTGATGCACTACTTCGTTAGTTTTGCCATAACATCCAATGAGTTTAAGTATCATGCATACTAGTTCAGCAGTTGTCTGTTTGAAGTAAAACTAGTCAACATGGAGAAGAAATTAGAAAAGTTTGGACCAATGGATTTGCATGCCTAAGACCATGATTTCATATTTTGAGTTGTTCAATGGCATTAGGGTTTAATTTCTGCTTTTTTGCATCCTTCTTCCTATTTACATATCCCACTCTCTTATACCGGAGTAATTGAGGAATTATGCAGAGAAAGATTTTGGGCAACTGATGTGGTTTGAGTAAAGGTACTTTTTTGTGTTGTTTGTTTGTTTGTAATTTTTTTTTATAGAAATCATTCAAAGCTGGCAATATTTTATAATAGGATATAAAGGAATAAGTCCCATTTTATCCAAATTCATTACCCCACAGGGTTTTTTAAATGATTTTTTTTTTTTTTTTTTTAATGGGATTTTAGG
The DNA here is from genome assembly GCF_000705375.1 of Tinamus guttatus. The sequence goes on along the minus strand of NW_010586872.1, from coordinate 1,614 downwards.
CTATACAATGTGATAAATTTAAATTATGATACCTTTCCAGGGCTCAGATTAACACAAAGGAAAGAAGGTTACACATTTGCCTTCAGAAAATCAGTTATTAGGTATGCTGATTATAAGAAAAAGTAGATAAAGGGAATAATCACTTGTGAAAGTTCTTGTCCTAGAAATCTGAGATCAGATATCTAATTGCTCTTGCCACACTGCTGACAAAATTCAAGGTCTGAATCCAGGCTGGTGTCTCTTCTGAGTGCTGCACTATTCACTTGCGATGGACGATTGGACTATTTTCCTTCCTCACTTCCTTCACTTAATCTCAGATAAGAAGGAAAAAAGATTGAAAATGCTTCCTTTTCTCTAGAAGAGACATAGGCAGCTTTGGTGAAAATCATGGAAGCAGGGCTGTATTGAGTAGATCAGCTTGCAGTTTATGTGTTAACTGCCTGTCTTATGTTAGCTCAGTAAAAGCAGCATTTAGTATATTCCATACTGTTGGTATATAAGCTGTTGGTATAATTTCCAGATGCCTTTCAGTTGGTGTAAATCAGATGAAGCTATTACAGTTTCTGCAGCTGAGCATCTGCCTAGACTCTTCTTCAAGAGTGGATTTTTTAAAAGAGAAACTAGGGTTAAAAAGAGAGGTTGCTTCCATTAAAATCTGTCTCATACTAATAGCAAGCTGTCATTTTTTTTTAAAGAGTTCACAGTCTCTTTTTCACACACAAAAATACTGTAACAAAGACAACAGCTTGACAATGGCAGCTGCTGCATAAAGGAAAAATTAGAGGACAATGTCATTTTTAATGATTTTTTAAATGAAAAATTACACCAAAATAAACAAGATGTCCTAGGTATTTTTTTTCTTTTTCTCTTTTTTTAAGAATCTGTCTCTGTCTTATTATTTATAAGTGGCAATGCAAAACAGAAGACAGGAGCATATGCTGAGTAAAGTCTGAAGTCAGACAAAGCAATAATGAAAGGTTTTTTTATATATATTTGCTACAAAGATGGAAATACGTAGATAAAAACATATATATATATATACACCCACATAGTCATAAATATATATATATATTTATGTGTCCTTACACATAAATATGTGTATGTGTCCTTACATTTCTACACACATCTATATCTATCTATATCTCTCTCTCTATACATATCTACAAACACACACACACACACATATACACACAAACTATTCAGATCTTTCTATAAATATCTATCTTTATGCTTATATATTGATGCCCATAAAAATAAATATACATATATAAATATTATATCATAAACTAATACATGCAGATGAAAACAGGAAATTTCAGGATTTTTTTAGAAAACTAGAAATCTGTAAAGTAAAATGTCACATACCAAGGGAAAAAAATGAGTTCTATTTTGAGACATTATTTTCAGCTTTTCATGTTTTATCTTTTTTTTTTTTTTTCTATAGAAGCTTGTAAAAACAACTTAGATCATTTAGTTACCTTCCTATTGCACTAGAGTCTTATGTTTCTATCATCTGCCTTGCTGAAAGTACAGAAAGGTCTTTTTTTTATAACAAGTCAGTGCTATTTAGTGCAATTTCTTCACTTAAGGGCAGAAAATCTCCTTCAAGAAAAG
>NW_010586871.1:5043-53372 GCF_000705375.1 Tinamus guttatus | reverse complement strand
CAGTAATTTATTTTCTCTCTCAGAGAAACTGAGGTGGTAAGAAACAGAAGGGAGGAGCTGTGAGGAGGTCACTGGTGGGGGGAGACTTTTGTGTGTACAGTCTGGTCGATTACCAACCGCATCCCCACCAAGCGCTGCTATCCAGACAGTTGAACCAATCCTTTTACTCTCATTTGAGTGCCACATCTTCCCCACTTCAGTTTTTCATTCTTCTGCTTTGGTCCCTTAAGTTTTTGTGACAATTTAGGATGAAGCTAAGTACAAGAACAGTGGAATATCACTAGGGCAGAAATAATGTTTTTCCGATCAATTCTACAAATCCTGCCTTGTATGACCTTGGGAAATTCTGTTTTTTTTTTTTTTTTTTTTTTCCTCCACTTTGCAATCCAGGGACATTAACATCAGCTTTGGAATGATTGCCAGAATAGGCCATCTCACTTGTCTTCTCTGCCTTCTTCCTTGGTTATTATGCTAAATTAAATGCATCTTTTACTGCAAATGGCTGTATTGCAGGAGTGGGCTAGGTATCAGACTGCAGTTTGAAGGCTGCCTCCAACACAGTCTCCTGCCAGCACAGTCCTGTCAACAAAGGATCATGAGAAATTTTTACTGGGAAAGCAGGAGAGGAAGGGAAATAGACTTTTCTGTGTACAGAACATTTGACTGATGGGGGTCATGCTAATACATCGGTGCAAAGAAAGACCAGTCTTGCAAACAGGGACAGTCAAATGTAATGCAAAGAAAATATCCCTGCTGGACATAGTCAAGAAAATCACAAATTTCACATGGAGAGATAAAGGGCAGAGAAGATTATTTAGCAGATCTATGCAGGATAAACACTTGCTGGACAGTGTTCCAGGCATAAAAATGAAATGGAAACTTTGATCCCTCACAAAGTTTGCTACATTTCTGTGATGACCTGGAAGGCTCAAGGAAGTGAGTAAGTAACTTATTTCCTTGCTAAGAAATCACTTTGTTCTGGCACATTCATGTCATGAGAATCTCTCTGGGCTGGTCTGTAGAGGCTGTGAGTACTGCAGAACGAGACCTTCTTGTATTTTTATTCCTAAGAGATCTAGGTTAACCTCAAGTACCTAGGCAAGATGATGGTGAAAAATCACATCTTAAAATATTATCTGAAATATCTTTTTTACTATCATCACACAGAAGACATTTTTGGGGATAGTTTGATTGTTTTGGTTATATTTTCTGGAGTTTCATGATGGTATTAAGAATACTGTTCCTTGAAGGAGAAAATTAATAATGAGCAGAACTTATACACACACAAGGTTACGTTACCTCTAAAATCCAAATCACTTTGTATGGTTTTATAAGTTTTTCTTATCAACATGAAAACTGAAAGAAAAAAAAATCATGAAATTATTTCAATTAAATTACAAATAAGTGACAGAGAAAGGCACTTCTCAGTTGCTGAACCCAGAAAGAGTGAGAGCAGACCATAATTTTTTTAGAAGTAATGGGAAAAAAAACTCAAAAACAAACAAAAGTGTCTCAAATCATTTTTTTCACCTCTGTATAATAGTGATTTTGTGAAACTTTGTCAAATCCAGTGCACAACTGCTGTCCAGAAATGAGAAAGGTAGAAAAACAAAGGGCATGGTGCCATCTTCAATAGCCCAGCATGAGAACAGTCTCCTGAGGTAAAACATTCACTGGGTCGTTTTCCTCCTCTAAATATCTTTTTTCTCTCTCTCTAGTTTTTTTTTTTTTTTTTTTTTTTTTTTTTTTTTTTTTTTCTTTCTCTCTCTCAAACACACACACAGACACAAAAATCCAATGTCTTCTCAAAAGCAGAAATAAAAGAAAAAAAATAAAGTCTTTCTTTTGAAACAAAAAATGCTGTTTTCTGGGCAGAGTTGTACATGTTAATTGGCAAAGGAAGAAAAAGAGAATGCTATACAACAGGCTCTTCAGAAACGCACTAGTCCTCCATGCTCTGCATTTCTGTAAAAGAAGGAGCACAAAGCACAATTCTGCTAAACTTTCATGCAAATCTTCTAAAAATCTTGGAAAAGGAACAATAAATTGCTCGCACTTTCATAGTTTCATGCACACCGTGTTTTCTGCTGAACTGATGTAATAAGAGCAAGAAATGAACTTCACAGGAATGATATTTCATATCTGCTCTTTTGTATCTTGCAATATCCTTTCTGATCAAGTGCCCTATCTCTACAGCATGTATTGATTTTCACAGCTGAAATACAATGTCTCAGCATGCTAACCCCCATTCACATATACTTCCCTGTTCCAACACTTTCTGCCTGACTTCTAATTATAAAACGTTAAAGAAACAGCTGTGCATTTTCTTTAAAATGAAGAAATTTGTTTTCTGTTTGTTGTTGTTGTTTGTTTTTTAAACAAAATTTACAAGATCTCTGGTGCATTTTGCATATTAGCACAATCCTTTTTATATAACTCTAGTAAATGTTTCTTCTCTCCTTTCAGGGGGAGACTTCTGAATTTCTTCTCCTTTTCAAATATTTTATTTTCTTGCATTTTTGTATATAGTTATAGCTAATATATAAGCATTCCATGTATGGTTAGGGACATGAGCAAAATAACTGTCTGTTCAATAAACCATGCCTATACCTCCTACTTATACCATTAATGAAACTGAAAAAGGACATTCTCCTATAGAGGCGTAACATAATTGTGCCTATAATGATAGAATTAGTGTGTGAATGTGAACTATGTATTCTCTGTTCATCCCTATTGTTTCCACTGGAAGTGTCTGGATATGAGGAACATTGCCCATCTGTTTCGGGCGTATAACATCTATTGATTTGTGTGATACTGTTAATGAAAGAGTTTGGAGGAAAAGCATTTAACTTTTAGTAGAATCAGTTTTGCCATATCAGTGGCAGCTGGAAATGTTCACCAATGGATTCATTCAACCAATTCCCTTTAAAGACAATGAAAAAAATCCTGTTGTCTTTAAAGGGAGTTTTATCTAACACCAATAAACTAGCAGTCCTCAGGACAAGCCCCACTGAATGAAATTCTAGATCTATTCAAACTGTAAGTATTCAACAAATCTGTGTTCACCTTTTCTTTGTACTGGATCATATTCTGCTCCTCATTACATCACTGAAAATCCAACGAGATACCATGGAAATGACAACTGCTATTCTGTTCCTGGGAAAAGAATTAAGTGACCCAGACTTCATTATAATAGAGCTAAGGTTGCCCAGTGGTACCTAATGGCCTTCCAGAATATAGAGAGTGCCTAAAATTAATCTTCTGAAAACCAAGTAATGAAGCGTTAAGGTACACGCCAATCCGACCTTAATTCTTCCCTCCTTGAGCGATGACCCAATACACTCATAATGCACAGACATACACTCTGCCTTTTCAGAGAGCACAGTACTTTCAGGGAAGAGGGCATGTATAGGGGAGGATGGGATATCTATAGTGTCTTCTCTTCACTGAGCAAACCAGCACCAAAAAAAGGTCTCTCCAGTGGCTTGGCCCAAGAATTCACCTTTCTCCAAAGCTATGCAGTCGCCTGAGCTGCTTCGGCAACTCCTCCTTGTCCTTCCATCTAATATGATGTTTCTGTAAGACCTAGTGAAGCTGGAGCATAACACTGGTTGCTACCTTCTCTGGGGACCTTCCTCGTGCAAAGGAAAGACTTGGGCTTTTTGATGATGACTCAGCAAAGCACTTCCTTTCATGTGCGGATTTAGTGTTCTCATGGGGTACAGGAAAAACCAGGAGTTGCGGGTCTCTAAACTACAAAAGCAAATCTGCTTTGCTTCTCTAGCTAATCTCTTCTCCACCTAATGCAGCTTTGCTGAATTCATCTGGAAAATGTGTAATTCCCATGGACTATTAAGAGCACCCATGAACTGCAGTTGTGTTTTGCTCCTTTTGGCCTAACTTTTCCACTGTAGCCTTTCCCACCTCTAATTTTATAGCAGTGTTCCTACCTAGCCTTTCTTTATCCAATCACCCATACTGCAATATGCTCTATGTTATAACTACGATAAAGACAATGTTTATCCAAAAATGTTGTGAATTCCTCCTCTTAAGGGGCTGTATATTAGCAATGCTTGACCTTAAGCACATTGAGGTCCCCTGTTTGGCAAACATGATTACACTATCCTCACTGTCTTTCATATTCCCTTCAAGTTAATCAGAGCTGGCGCTCTGCTATAATTATTCCCCATGTGGAAAAGAAGCAACATGTCCAGCAGCCTTTCTCATATATCCGCGTAGAGAATGTGTAATTTATTATCTTTCAGAAATGTTTAGAGCCCCTTCTAAACTAGTTCTACGAATTAGCAAGACATCTTTTCCAAAGTCTTTTAAGCATTTTTTTTTTTTAAAGTGAGAGATCAAGAAAGAGAGACCAGCTCCTGTGAGACAGGCAAGATCAAGGTGATAGGATGTCTACCTCTGTAGGTCTATGAGAGCAATTAAAGCTGCGAGATATGAATCAGATAGAGGTAACCTTGCCACAGAGGAAAAAGATGGCCCAAACAACTTCTTGTGCCCCCTTTCAGTCTTATTCTTACATGCCCATAGATGGTTCTTATATTTCTAGCACTGAAAAGGTCCAAACTTCTACTGTTTGGTAGAAGTTAGGCACACCTTGGTGCCTAAGAAGAGATTTGTTGTGCATAATAAAGTGCAAAGAGCAGCAGAAAAGCCATGGTTTCACACCTGTGGATGTGTTTAAGCTTCATTGGCATCATCGTGACTCTTGGAGACACCCAATGGTGCCACTGCAACGTGTCAGCAACCCTGCTGCTTGGTCTTGCTCAGGAGGAAGATCCCTGCACATGCTTTTACTGAACTGAACTTTCCTCTGATAATTTCTCCATTATTTGTTTTTCTTCACAGGATCAGGAGGAGCTATACACTAGATGGAATGGCTCAGGAATCAGAAATTGACCTTTGCTTTTGAATCTACAGGAAAAATGTTTTAAGAAACACCCTATCTAAAATGCTAGGCCTGGAGTCTATATCTAAAATATCAAATATCAGAGTACTGGAATGAGGCAAGTACTCTGTCCCAGTAAATTTCAGCCTTTAGGTTGCAAAGTCCAGTGTAAATACCAGGGGCAGAAAGATCAGAAGAGGCAAGGGGCTGTTGTCTTCCATGAAATTGTGTGACACTGACACTTTCAAAGAGAAAGCATTGTTCAGACATGACCAGAGAGAGAGCTGAAGTTCCTCTAACATGGCAAGCAACTACTTTCCCCACGGTCTTATTACCATGGTATTCAAATTTATTATTCACCCACATCTTTTGTTGTCATAATTTTGTAAGCAAAGACATTTTTAACCTCTTATATTGTCTTATATTGGTCTGAAACTCCTAGTGCATTGGATGGCACTGTGAGACGAGTATCACCTTGAATAGGGCAGATGCTATGAAATCAAAAAATATATCTAAATATTTACCTCTAAAAGAAAATAACATTGAAAACAGAGTAAACTATTGCAACCCACTCTTTGTTTAATGATTTTTCAAACAAGAGCTAGAAATGCCTTTGGAGTTAGAGAAATGTGTACATGGAGCATAACTACCTACCCTCTAGCCTTGTTCCCTGTTTGTTTGCAGTTACGTCTGCCAACTTCACTGAAGGGAAAAAGAAAAAAAAAAAAAAAGCATTTTTATAAACCTCCCATTGCAGAATCAATACAAGTCTGGACAAGAGTGCTGGATTCTTCTCTGCCTCATATATCATCAACAAAATTGTCAGCAGCTAAGCTCTCTTTGCAAGATCCTCATTGCTGGTGATGGTGCAATGACAGAAGAACACGGCTTGATTTTCATATCCCAACTTGCAGCTGTACTACTGGCAGTCAAGGGGAAAAAAAAAATCATGTTTTGACATGAATCAGCTACATTTGATCTGAAAGTCACTGTGAGAGTCTAAAAATGGCATTTTCTAGACACTTTTCAGATACTTTTTTTTTTAGTCTAAAACTACAGTTTAAGAGAATTCATGCTTAAACTTTCCATGACGTCTGAAAAAAAAAATAACCGATTTTTTCCCCCCCCCCCCCCTTTATTGGTATTTTCTTCTTGTTTTCTTCTCTCTTTTTTTTTGGCAGTTGCTATTTAAAGTGAAAGGAACACTACTGATAGTGCACCTCTCCTCTCTGACTGACTCTGATTAATTTCATCGCTTAATGTGATTATTCCAAAAAATCAAATATGAGGCTTATCTGTAAAAGTAGCTAGCTTTATTTGTGTATATATTTGTGTATATATATAAAACACTGTAAGCATGTAGGTTATTAATTTGCTACAGTAAATAAAAAAATGATACGTTAGGATAAAAGTCAGGAAAAATCTTCTGCCAGCAGGTTCATAATCTTATTATTAAACATTTGTGATATGTGATGGGGGAATTATCCGTTAATCCAAAATATCCATGGAGTGCTTTAAATACCTGTTCTCCTCCATATCAGATATATCCTTTCAAAGCAGGTCTTTGTTCTGAATGTAATTCATCATAGTTATCACATGTCACAAAGTGTTACACTGTGTCATTTTACATCGCGACGTGACATGACATGGTGTAATTAAGGGAACACAATGCAATAGCTTCTATTACAAAAAAAAAAGGAAGAAAAAGAAAAAGGCAACTTATTTCCCATATCAGTTAATGAGTCTCTGTTCTAAACATGGCAGTGTGGAGAAGAAAATCACACTGATTAAAGCTGAATAAGGACCTGATCCAATTCCCACTGAAGGCAATAGCAATCTTCATGTCGGATAAGCATTCACGATTATGTTTTCATTAAAGCACAACTTGAAGATCCAGGTTTGAAATCTGGATTCACAGGGCTAAGAAAAAGAATTACTGGCAGCATCTCTTGATTCTCCTGACAAAAACAGCTGTTCCTTTAGTATTTTTTATTAATATGGTTCTGAAAGGACATAGTGCTATAACTTCCAGTAGTTTGGTCCAGAGTAGAAAAAAATAAATAAATAAACTTCATTAGTCCCCACAGTAAAAGAGCTTATAGGCTAAAAGCACAACTATGAATTACAATTCCTTTGTCTTTGACATTTATTAATCTTTGAAGGGGTGGATTTTCACCCAGTGTCTGATGTGTTTCCAGCTTAACAGATATTTTAACAGTTCAATGTACATCAGGGAGGGAGAAGAGCTTTTCAAACTAAAGGCCAATATTGGCACAAGAACAAATGGGTATAAACAGCCCATCAATAAATTTAGCCTGGAAATTAGAATGAGATTTTAGCCATCAGAGGAGTGGAATTCTGGAACAGTCCTGAAATGGGAGTAGTGGGATCAAACAGCCTAACCAGTTTAAAAGTGGAGCTTGGTAAATTTTTAAATGAGATTATATGCCATGGTTGCCTACAAGAGCAGGAGTCTTGACGTCAGTGATCCAGGAAGAACCTTCTGGTCTTACAAACTCAAAGTGTCCCGCTCTTAGAGAGTCAGGCAGGCATAAAAGGTTTCTGGATCTTATGGATGCCAAATTTGGAGACGGGGCTCCATCATCTTCAGCAAAATATTATTAACTTCAGGAGTAGTTTCTTTACCTTTTCTAACAGTGACACATGATTTACATCTTCATCTAGAGTACTCTGATGCATATAGGGCTCAGAACAACATGTTTGGGGGTATGCCAATTGCTTCTTTGTTTTACTTAAATTAAAATGCTTTCAGTTTGACTTAGTGGAAATACTAAGAGAACAAAATATTCTGCTATTGGTTTGATAGGACAGTTTTGCCACTGCTTCTAGGTAAACAAGAAGGAAGGATGATCTGATGGTTAGCCAGAGACTGGGAAACCATTCATGTCACAAGCTTCTTATGTGCGTCAGTTATTCATTACTCAGCTCTAAGATCAAGCTTTTTTCCGTGGCTTTGTGTCTAAGTTCAAAATAAAGAAGAGTGACATAGAATTAAATTTAACTATATCTAGTTAAGAAAATGTACTTACGTTTGTCTAAGACATCTGACTTAGGTGTCATGCCTGCTCAACTGACAGTACACAGTGGGCAAAATCATTAAGTTTCATATTTGTTATCTAGATCTGTCATGGGTATCTTGACAGTAGCTCCATTTTTTTTCTGATTATTATTATTTTTAATATTAACTGCCAAATTCGAAATATGGGGATGAGAGCGCTTCCTTACCTGGTGGGAACAGGCTCAACTTCAATACTACATCAGGGTGTCCCCTATCTGTGACAAAGCACAGCAAGTCTCCAGGTAGCTGGTACCTAACGTCCCTATTGCAGCTGTGAAAACAGCACCAAGGGCAGAATGCCAACATGTGAGTGATTTTTGGGTCTTCATTTCCTGGTAGGGTGAAGCAACTGCAAAAGTCCTCCTCTCTGAGCAAATTGTTGTAAGATAGGGCAGATTCCCCATTTTTGGGTTTAATTGATATTGTAATGTGGTATCGTTTTAGTTCCCCATCTCTCTCTTCCAGATGCAGGTGTCCTTGTCTTGCATAAAATTTCAAGTTGCAGCTGAGGAAAGGATAGACTCTGGACTAAAGAGCAGCAGGAGGAAGATGTATTTATTTTCGTTCCCAAATCCTGACTAAAGGCTTAGAATACATCTTTATTTCGCAGGAAACAAGAACCTTTGCCATATTCAATATGTTTTTTATGCTGCCACTGTGTCCCCTCTGGCAGGAGAACACAGAAGCCACACTTCATATTATGGTTTCTTTTATAGCTTCTAAATGGTTAATAAATGATTAATAGAGATTTTGATAAATGGTTAGAGTAGGTTTTGGAGGCTAAAAGGTCAATAGTTGGCTTATAACAGTCTATAACACATTTCACTGATGTCCCTCCAGCCATCCATAACACAGATTTCTTATGTCTGTAGCTTCTAGCAATCATGTTTTAGTTCTTTGTAAACTGTTTATAGGTGGGGCCCCAGTATAAAGTGTGACAGGGAATTGGATACCATTTCCTGAAGTGCCTCAGGCCAAATCCAAACACACCTCTCTGCACAGTGCCTAAATATTTTTGATCGTTACAGGCTGCTGGACTTTGGACCTCTTTGAGTAACATTTATTGATTTGGAATTCCAAGGTGGGTTTTTCTTTATTTTATTTTGTTTTATTTTAGAATTAGGGAGTCTTTCACTTAGGCAGAATTCAATTGCACAATGCAATTCAGAGGCAGGAATTGCCTTGAAATCTATGCTTTGGGCATCTAGATCAGTTAAATGTTTTTGAAAACCTTACTACAAGATTTTCAGGATGGATTCTTTATTAAAAAGAAATACAAAGGTAGCCCCAACTATGTCATATTTAGGAATGTGACCTGGCATCAGTCCAACATCCTGCTTAGAGCCTGTCTGGTCAGTGCATGTTTCTCAGCTGAACTCTGAATTTCTCCAAAGATGGACATCCCACCACTTCTCTGGGCCTATGATCCACTGTATGACCACCCTCAGATGAAAATATATATATATTATTACATCTAATTAAAATTTATTGCATTGCAGTTTGTGTTTGTTACTTTTTGTCCTTCTGTGTGTACTTCTGAGAAGAGTCTTGCTCCATTCAATGTCTTTCCCACTTGTGAGGTCTCCTCTGAGTCTTCTCTTCTGGGCAATCCTAGCTCCCCAATCCTGTCCTTGTACACTGGAAGCTCCAGCCCTTGGCCACCTTGGTGGCCTCCTCTGCATTTGCTCCAGGCTTCTGGTGTCTAGGGACACCAAAGCTGGCCCATAGCTACCCCATAGTAGCACTCATGATGCTGCCTCATCAGGAGTGTCAAATAACAGAATAAACCTTCCTGCTAGCAAGCTGCTGGCAGCCTTCTTGCTCACACAGCCCAGGATGCAGCTAACAGCCTTGCTGCAAAGACACTGCTGACGTGAATTCACCTTGTTGTCCACTACCACCACCCTGGTCTTTCTCTACAAAGCTGCTTTCGAGCCAGCTGGCCCTCAACCTGCAGTGCTACATGGTTGTTGGGAGTCTGAAGAAAGCCTGGTGAGGTCTAACATATAAGCCCTCAGCAGTGGCAGAGCAGAGGCTGATACAGTAGTTACTATACTATTTTCTCTAGCATTTATGATTTAAGAAATTAAATCAGGTACCTCTATAGTCATCTATCAAAGTAGCTTATCATTTCAGATGGATGTTTTCCCCCAACTCCACCATAAAAAGATGGAAAAAAATGGGACAAAAGATGGAGACAAAAGATGGAGTTTTGCAAAAGGGAAAAAAAAAAAAAAAGAACAAGGAACATCCTTTTCTAGGGAGAAGAGAATTTCACACTGCTCACAGACATAGTTTATTTTTCAGTTCTACAAAGAAGTATAGATTGGTTTGTTTATTTTTTAAGTGTGAAGGATCACTTGCTACGGTTATCTTTTTCTAAATTTTACCAGGGAAAAAAAAAAAACAGCAAAAAAGAAACCTAAATAAATAAATAATAATAATATAATCTCATACTCCCTCCATGATCCCTTTTTTTCTTTTTTCATCTGCTGCGAAAAAACACCCTAGGAGAGTTTCAAGGTTAAAAAAATATCAACCAGAGAGTACCAATGCTAGAGCTACTGTATATAGGGTTAGGGTTAGTTAGCTGCTCAATATCTAAAGCCAACTGAAAGATATCTGAGCTGTAAAGGTAACTGAAGGTCATTACTGCAAGTACACAAAAGGAACCAAGCAAATGTGAGAGAATTGCTCTATATAACTAATAGCCAGTACTGTTATAGTTCTTTCTCTGAAACTTTATTTTGGTCCTTACTAGATTCAAAATGAAGACTATAATCTTATAAAAAGAAGAAAAAGAAATCTGTATGCTTCCTGAGCACCTTTCAGAGTGTGTTGGACCACTGCCTTTTGTTCCTTGCCACAAGATTATCCTATTATGCGATTTTGCCAAAGAGCAGAAATATGAACTGGTATTATTCAGCCATTCAAGTTCACCAAACTGAAGCACTCTTTCTTCAGCACATTTAATAATTGGTTCATTAGTAATCTTTTTTTGTTTGTTTGTTGGTTTTAAATAAACAGCATTTCTGTCAGTCTAATGAGTGTGCAAGGTTTTTCTAAACTGCTCTAAGGTTAATGGAAAGTTGTATATATTTGTCAGAAATAAATTTAAAAATATGAGGAGGTTCTGGAGATGTTCTAATCCATGGAAATTTTGAGACTGACTTTAGCGTAGTGTCAGTATTTAGTCCTTTAAGAAACATTAAAAAGTTGAATAATGGAAGAAAGATTATGGTTATTAAATAAGCCGAAGATACCAAGCAGGGAGGATCCACATGCACTTTAGAGGCCAGGATTAGAATGTAAAATGATCTTGACAAATTGAAGAAATGGTCTGGAAAAATATAACGCAATTTAAAAAGGACATATGCATTTAAAAATAACCAACTGCACAAATACTAGATGAGGAACTAGTTATTAGGCAATTTTCTGAATAAAGTAGATCGGATGCTTTTTGTGGGTCACATTACTAACATGACTTGACAATTTCAGGCTGATGTAAAAAACAAGCAAATGAAAAAAAAGAAATACTGGCATATGTATACAGAAGTACCATATTTAAGATGCATGCCATGTCTTTCTATTTTTTCTTGGTATTTTGGGCATGTTTCAAGTGTACTATAGCTGTCCCACATTCAAAGAAGTACATGGATCCATTTATGAAAATCCAGAGGAGAGAAAAGGGACTGATCAACCCCTTTAAAATATAACCTAGAAAAAGAATATATAAAAGCTGGGGTTGTGTATTATAGTGATAAAGCGGAGAAACACCCTTCAGATACATAAAAAACATTGTTGTAAGGGCAAGGGGAAAACATGCTTTTCATATACGTGTTTGTTACCAGAAACATATTGCACCAGGAGATGTTTTACTCAGATGCTGAAAGAAGCTTTGTAACAGCAAGGACAGCAAATTTCTTAACCAGATTTCCCAGAGGAGCTTTGGAAGTTTACTCAGAGTAAGCTTGCGAGTGCAGTTGGACAGATATCCACCCAGAATCATGTTGTGTTTGTTGATCCCATTTTGGGGCAGAAAAGGGGACTTGATGTCCTCTCAGATTCTTTTAGCCCTATCATCAGTGATCCTTTGAATTAGACTATTGTCTACTGAAAAAATTCGCAAGATTTGAAAATGGTACCAACTTGGTTTTCTTGGAGTGAGAAGTACAGCCTTTTTGATTTAGATTTAGAGATGAGGGGGAAAATGAAATAAGTGCATGCACTTATGCTGTATATTAGTGGAGCAAGAAAAGTAAACTGCTCCTCTCCATGCTTCCCTTCAAAGTGTATTGGAGCTGCACAGACTCCCAAAGATGTAAATTTTTATCAAGTACCTGCCTTCAGTTGACATGTCTCACTTAAGTTGGTTAAAAATTATTGACTTTGTGTATGTAATAAGCAGAATACCTATACTCTACCAAATTCCTCTCACATGTTCAGTAGTTCTGTTTCTCTAGCAGTTCACTGGGATGATGAAAACATTTTTCATCAAACATGAACAGGTGATTCCTTTGTCCTAGTTAAATTTTCTAACCTCTGGAATTATTGTTATCTGGAGTTAATAGTCTTTCTGCTAGTCTTTTCAGCTATTTTACATCCTACAAATATGTATTCAAGAAGTCACAAAGGAAGCAAGAGGGCAATTCTTTATGTTAGTAATCAGACCAGCAATCTGTTATGTTAAAGCATAACCAAAGTTCCTCTTCCAGGTATGGGTCGCCATTTGAATGTGCATTGCTTTTACCAAGGGTCAATGCAGTAGTGTTACTAGAGTCATTTGTGGAACTTTTTTTTTTTTTTTTTTATGTAAATCTTGAAATGTTAATTACTGAGACACAGAACTAAAACAAAGTTTGTGCTCGCATTTTTCACAAAATAAAATACTGCATTATTTCAACTGCCCTGGGGTTAACCCCTTAGACTTGCAAAACAATGCCTTACTCTTCTAACTGCAAGCCAATACGATAGATCGCCACTTGATCCCTTGATCACCTCGAGGTCAGTAACCAGAAACCTGTCACAGTACATTTTGAAAGTATCTGGCCATCTTTTACTCCTGAAAGCTGCGCTTTGAAAAGAAACAAAATTCAGATGGGATTGTAGTGGTCAGTTATATGTCCTGTGTTCTACTTCCTAAAACAAAAGACAAAATGGCACCTCAACATTTGTCTTGGAACAGAATTTAAAATTTCATTGTTTGCATGGCAAATATGGTATTTCTGAATTCCTTAGATGAATAAGAAAATAAGTCATGAGAGGGAACAGATGCTAGTCGACGTATCCAAAATACTGCATAATGATAGCGACAGAGGTGGAAATTTCAAGAATCCTTGGCTATCATCCTCTGAATTCCTGGCTGAAGCTGTATCTTGCATAGTCACAGAACATCCTATGAAGTCCAATGCAGACAGGTTGCTTAACTGCTGTTTCTTAAATGAGAAAAGTACACCCATGTATGTGGAACACGGTGTCCTTTTCTTTTTGAAAGTTAATATATAGAGGTTCAGATAAAAAATGTCACCATCAAAGTGGACACTAATTAGTAGTTCTATTGGCAGTCCTACCACAGAGGCCAAGGACTGAAATTAGAACTGTCCTGAAAACAGAGTGCCTGTTCAGCACAAAATTTTGATATTTCACTGTATGTTTCTATTCGGAAGCAAAAGAAAAGTCAAACTAATGAACGTTTCACAGCAGAAAAAGTTCTGAAAATTTTCTGTTTAGAAAGATTCCAGTGTAAAATTCACCATTCTCAATCCAAACACAACAATTCATTGATTATTTTAATTTTCCAGAATTGCTAGTTCCTTCACCATAACCAAGAGGTCAAAAAGAGCAAAAGGAGTAAGGAATAATACTGATGACTTCTCCATCAAATAAATAGAGAAGGAAACAAACTGAATTTGAAGAGAAACCTATCTTAAAGGAATTAAAGGAAAGACAAGTAGCTCTACTAGCAATATTATATTTGTTCTAACAATAAACAGAACACTCTTGATCACAGAAGTCTGTCTCTTTATTATCTGTACAAACATTTTCATCTAAAAATGTTCAAAATATTTCTTTTTTTTTTTTTTTTTTTTTACATAAAGCCAAAAAAAAAAAAACAAAGATTTTTTTAAAACAATCTGAGATCAATCCTCAGCTGGTGAGGCTGGATAAAAACCGCAAAGTAAGTGGAGCTGACTTATTCCCGCTGAAAGATTTGACTTGGTATAAGCAGCTAAAGGAGTTAAGTGTTTATTACATTCTGCACTGTCTGATCTCTTTGAAACAGAAAATGTATCACACTGTAGTTTGTCATTGCAAGCCAAGTTAGGAAGAACTGAATGAAAGTAGATAAAAGCGTATTAGTATTAACTAAAATACATGGCTTTGTAGAAATGGTGCACCGAAGGAAAAGAAAAACAAAATGGCCTGCCCAGGCTGGAATCTACCCAAAAGTACAGGAAATTTCAGAGATCCCAATATACCAGATGGAAAGCTCTCTGCAAGACAGCATCTCTGTTCTACTAGAGACCACTGTAGAGAAGAGATGGATTTTACATTTTTCATTAGTGTACAGCTTAGACAGTTGAACTCTATTATAATGTCTTCAGGAAGTATCTGATCCATTCTATTATCACTATGACAAAGAGAAAGAATTGCTTATGATTTCAGAAAGGTCACACTAAACCGATGTTCTGCCTGTATGTGCTCTAGTAATGATGACGATAATAATAATAATAAAAAAAAAGTTTAAAGATGAAGTTTACAGCCAGAAATACAAGAAAAAAAATAGAGAGACTAAAAAATTAACATTTAAAAAGAAATTCTTATCTGCAAGACATTTTCTAACCTTCTTATTTTTCTTCAGCACACCTACTGGCAGTTAGTATATTTATACATGTACGTATAAGCAGGGGACAAGATTCTGATATCAATTCCTGGAGGGTAAATACAATGTTGTTGTAATAAAAGCATTGAAAGAGGCTATTATACAGTTATATATGTGCTGGGATCTCTCTGCCTTGCTAAATTCAGGCCAATACAAGTTTGTTCTGACTGTGGTCTGAGACCCAAGACAGCTTCTGTTCAAAAGCTGTGTAGCACAGTGACTGTGATGTTCAACCCCAGGTAATTCAGTCTCTCTCCCATCAGAGCTTATTATTTTTGGCTCCGAGCTCAACAGCAACTGCATGGGTTGCAAGGGCAGAACAAACTCTTCTAAGCACTGTGCATAGATGACATCACTTTCAGTATAACCTCCGTAGTGCCTGGAGGACTCTAGGCAAAGGTGGACTCTTATTAAGTGCGATGTTTTGCACATGTATTTCAGATGACAGATTGACACCCAAGGTTTATGCAAGCACAGGAAAAGAAAAAGAGAGAATTTGCTTTCCTGAGGTTACACAGGAAAGTGAAGAGAAAAAACACAGCTTTCTTAAGCACCAGCTGATTTAACCTGTTTCCTATTCTTGCGTGATTCTGATGTATCTCTGTCTCTGGGCCGTTGGCTAAGCCCATTCAACTACAGTAGAGACAGCAAAGGACATTTTCTGCTGGGGAAACGACTGTGATGTCACATCTGGAAACTAATTGTTTCATTGTTTGATTAAGCAAAAGAAAGAAATTAATTGTGAAAGGGAAGGCAGGTAGTTTATCTGTGTTTCTGGACACACTTGGCAATAAGTATCTAATTATTATTAATTCCTTCAGTAATCTTTGTAATAACATTAATCATGATGAAACTCCTAAGCTGCTGAGGTGGCTGTGCTAAGACATGATGAGCAGTTCCGTCTCAGTAGGTAGCTCCATAAACCGCAGCTGCAGGGAAACCAAGGAGGCAACCAACTCAGCTTGAAAAGGTACAGAGTCACAGCTGATTTGAAATACATTCCCATGGAGCATGAAGGAATGCACTAACATTCTGGGATGAGGGTAAAGGAGAGATGAGTGCAGTGTGGCAGAGTGGCTCCTACAGACCCTGAAACGGTTTTTGGTTTCGTGGTTAAGTGATGAGCATTTGTCAGGAGTCTGGGAGTGGGAGAGACATTCACTTCCCAGCCAGCTTAAGGCTCCAGCCACCTCTGAGACTCTTGCATCCTCTAGAATTATAAAAAGGTAATTAGACAACAGATCCACAGAGCTGTAACTCCATGGTCATTATGAATATAATGTTGTCATATGTAATACCGCATATTGTTAAAAGTTGTCATTTTTTTTTCTCTCAGGGGTCAAGCCAAGTTAACTAAAAGGTTGACAAAATACCAAAATGAGACTTGTGATTCATGTCTGTTTTTCTGATAACCAAGAGTTGAATAATTCATAAACAGTTTTCTTGAGGGCCATTTGGAGGTTCTGGATGAGCTCCAAAGGGTTTCAGAAGCACTCAGTGTCTGTTTCAGGTTAAAGGCATATTTCTTAGACCAGAACTGTCTGTTTTACACCTCGAAGAGCAAGATCATAGAGTACCGACAATAAAATGAATAGAACAAAACCATGATATCCCATGTGGGGAGAGCTTGAGAAAAGAATAATCCACCTAGGGAGGCACATAGCTCATCATGTTCCTTTGGAAAATTTTTAGCTACTGTGGTGCACAGTACTGATGGGCACAGTAAACCAGAGGAATTCGTTTCATTTTGAAAAAAAATACTGTGCAGTTAGAGCTTTCTCAGAGCACTGCTCTACACTAACCAAGAAGCACAGATCATTATCAGGAGCCATGTGTCTTCCACATGCCCTTCTGCTCTTTTTATCTCTTTCATTATTATTCAGTTGTGCCTTTCAGTGATCCGAAACTCTGCTGAAAAACATGATTCCTAGGTACAAATTCCTTTCTAGGTAATGCCATGTTCCTCTTTATAGGAAGATTGAGGTTCATTTCCTCTCTGATTTTGCTCCAAACTGTGTACCCTGAGTAACAACCCCAAAATAATTTTAATGGCTAGGTCTATTTAGTTTTCTATCATTTTTTTTTTTAATTGCTAAGCCGAAATTTAGGCTTGATTTAAATTTGAGTCAAAGCATATTCACACACAAGCTTAACTATATGGATGTTATTAGCGATGGAATCCAATGAAGAGCATGAAGCTAAACATAAAGTCATGATGCACAGAATCTAAGAGTCCCCAGGACAAAAGGAAAATACATTCAAGCTGCAATATATCTATTTTCTGGACTTCTCTATAAGAATACTGTATTTCTCTTTCCTGCCACATCAGGGCCTGGAAGTTCATGCTTACACAGGAATATCAGTTTTTATATACATAAGTTTCTTGTTACTGTGCTTGCAGGAAAAAAAAAAATGGTACCAACTGCATTTTAAAAGTTATGATTCAGAAATCATAAGATGAATGAAAAGTATGCAAAAATCAATGGAAAAGTCTTGAATTTCTTAAAGGACTTAAAAACAAAGCAGTAGAAAATGTAGCTTTGAGAAGTCACATTTCAGAGGTTTCTGGGCCTGACATTTTTGCAGATGTGACATTGACCTACAATAACCATCAATATAAAGGCAAAAACAGGAAAAAATGAATCACAGATAAAGTAGAAAGCACTGATTCAGAACTCAGAGATTCTTTAGCATAATTCTTCCATTTTCATTTTGCTGCTTTCATTTTCTTGTTGCAAATATAGCTCTATAAACCATAGAAATAAGCTGCAAGCAATTAAAAAGCCATAATAGCTGAAAGGAAAGCATTGATAATTATTTTAAAATCTATAACATTAGAAGAGTCTAACATTTCTCAGTCCATGCTTTGTCATCTCTCAGTATTTGCAGCTCTATTGTAACCTAAATCAAAAGCTTTTTTTCTTAGCTAACTTCTGTTACAACTTGTTAGGGTTTGGGGAAGGTTGTTTTTTTTTTTTTTTTTTTTCAGGTAGTGCAATATAACTTTCAATTCTTTTCATTTAGGGGTCTGAAAACAGGCAAAATGAAATAACATTCAGTTTTAATGAAATGTTTCATGATATATTTTTGTGGGCTCAGAGAGTCTATAGATCTGCTGCTATCCATCCTATGCTCTTTCCTGCAGGAAAACAGTTGGGAAAGTAACTTTTATCTATACACACATCAGAGACTTTGTGAAAATACCATCCCCGCTCTCCATTTTAATTACAGCAATAAAAGACGAACGGTATAAAGAATCTGGAGAACCATAACAGGCATTATCTGTGATGAATCAGGACTGGATCCAGCAATGAATTTAAGCACAGGCTTAAGAGCTTTGCTTGGATCAGGGATTTATGGCCTGATCAAAAAGCAAGTGAAGTCAATACAAAAACTATTATTGATGTTTCTGGGCATTGGATCATGCCCTTAATGAACTAAGCAGAGGCTGCAGTACTGCATTTTAAGGGTCCAATCCAATATCTATTAAACCTAACTGAAGTGGGCACTGGATTGAGATATTTTTAATAATGTAGATTGAGATTTTCAAAAGTATTTTAAGTGATGGTGTCAAAAAGTATGCTAATTTAAGAGCAGATTGAAATAACCTTCAGTCAGGAGCTTCAGTCCTGCTGGCTCAGATGATGACATTATCAACACACTGCAGCATGGTCTTTAGCACAGAGTAACAACCACACCACAAGATTGTCAAAGAAGGTGAATTACACTCTAAATGGTGCATATTTACCCATGTGGAGAGTCATCCATAGTCCTCTCTTAGGACCTGGTACGGTCAAGCATAATGTCTGTTTTTTTTTTTTTTTTTTTTTTTCCCCTCTTGGGATTACTTATTTCTGTGTGTAGAGAGAAAGATACTGGGGTCAGTACCTTACAAGGTGCCAAAATATAATTAGTATGAAGCTATGCCTCAAAGTTCAAATTTCACAAAGCAGACTGCCCCAAGCTGCAGCTGAAATTCATGGAAGTAGCCAAGACTTCCTATCCATGCTTTGGTGGAAAGACAGATACTATATCATTTAAAGGCAGATTATCTATTTGAAATCTAGTCAATAGTAATAACGATTAAACAGTCTGCAAGATCTTAAGAAGTGAATGCATAGATTCAATACCAGGCTTCTACATTCTACATTCTTACTTTTATTCTTTTTTTTTTTTTGCTTCTGTTTTGATTCTTTCACTAGCGGGGACATGAAAGACTCAAAAAACAACAATTAAAGAAGCTGTTTATACATTAAAAAGGACTGCATCAAATGCTGCTAAAACCACATGAGAATACACATACCCACAGAGGAAACACAGTTTAATCTAAAGAACAGGAAATTTCTTTGCCATAAGAATAAGCACATTGTTTAATGTGAAAGCACGATAATTGAGTGTCCCTTAATATCTTAAGTGAATGACAGTGATTTTTGAATATTTTTAGTGAATTGTATGTCTTGGGCCCATGTTTCTCAAAATACTAACTCCTTTAGTTATAGGAAGTTAATTAAGTGCAAATTTTTCTTGTAGAAAAACATAACAGAGTCTTTTTAAGAAGTTATTCAAGTTTTCAGGCAATAGATTTCCCATTGATGCCTTGAACGAATTTTTAAAGGATGCTTAGAAAAGTCCACAGAAATTATTCATGTATGTTAAATCCTATCGGACTAATCCATAAGGGTTCAATTAGTCAAGATCATTATTTAGAGCCTGAATTTGCATATGAAGATTGGGTAATTGTGCATGTATCTGACAGTATCATCTCTTTGAGCAACAACATTTAGATGGCCTAAGGGTATAATCCTCAAATTAATGTTCCTGATATAGATATAAATATAGATATACCTTTAGAAGACTGTTGGGCCTTAGGGATGAGTGCACCTTAGGGGTGCAGAACATATCGAGGTTCCACACCTAGATCATAGACCAGCCCAGTTAGATAATGCATTGAAGCTGTTAGCATTCAAGCACAGTTCAATCATTTATTTGTTTATAACACATCTGTGAATTAAGATTTATGCTCAACATGTAATTCAGAAAATTAATGCAGATTGGAACCATAAGTCCAATGTATATGCATCACAAAGGAAAGCTCACGCAGAATAGCAACTCCCTTGGTCCTCGTATAGCATTGCAGCTACTTTTTTTTTTTTTTTTTTTTTTAAGGGCTCTGTTTTTTTTTTTTTTTTTTAAGTGCTCTGTGTTTTACTTTGTCCATCTAGGAATTAGGCTTTATAGTACTAGTGGTGAAAGGTATAATGAGGTACACTTTTTGTAAAGAAAAAGAAAGAGCACATTTATATGAAAGAAAATGTTCTGTTGAAAAGCAGCCATAAAACAAGAAAATGCAAAAAAACTATAGCCTGCAAAGATCTTGACAGTGGTGTTGCAGAACTTGCATTCTAGAATGTACTTTGGCTACAAGGGTAATTTTTGTTGTCTTTTCTGCTTCTGTAAATCCATTGTATGTGCAGGCCACTGCCAAGCCTTTCCCCTTCTCTGAATTTCTGTGTGACCTTGGGCAATTCATTTAATCTTTTTCAGCTCAGAACAGTGGTTTCACTACTATCTTTGTTGAAGACTTGAGCTCTTTGAAAAAAAATTCCTTAGTAGAAAAGCATTAAATAATATTAATGAATATCAATTGCTGTTTTCGATTAAAAAAAACATCCGTTGGAAGACCTTACTGCACTATGCCAACTTTTCTTGATGTTGTTGTTGAAATTGGAGGGATAATTTAATCATATCTTTGCCATCTTCCACAAACCACAGGTGGTGCATCTCCCTGTGGACACAGACTTAAAGAAACACAACAAAGCAGCAAAGTTTAAAAAGAATTTAGTATAGATTTTTTTTCTTGTCTAAACATAAAAGGTCCTCTGTAACCAGCTCTTTAAAAAGGAAAATAAAAAAAAAAAGGAAAAGATGTTGCTATTATTTTTGGCACTCTGCTAGCACACAGCGCCGTGCTGGCAGCACTGTCTTTCAGTCATACGCGCTTCTTTCACTTTTCCAAACTCTGCCTAAGGAACTTATTTTTATATGGGAAAATAGTACTGGTTTGTTTGGACTACCTGCTGAAAGCTGAATAACAAGTGTCTGGGACAACAGAAGTATTATTTTCTTCATATGATAAAGATGAACATGCCTAACTAATAATTTTTAAATTCATTATGGAGATAATGAAGAGAAAAAGTACACTTTCAATTCTGCTAAGAATTAACTTGGAAAAGGAGACTGTACTTGTTAAAAAGCCCCCAAATTGAGCTGACCATTAAACAATTTATTAAACAAAGATTTAGGTGAATACTTAAAACTTTCAGTCACAGTTTTCTCTCAGTATTTTCCAGTTCTTTTCTGGCAGATTAATGTTACACCAGGACCAATAAAAGAAATTTCTCCTTCATAATTCTGTATATTTGGAACACACATCTTGTCTCTTTCACCTACATCATTTTACCTGAAATCAAATCTTTATCGTTTTTTTATAGATGATATTAACCTGAAATCAATGCCTTAGGAGATTACCTTTGTGGATCAGAGCAGTAAGGTCCATTTTCCCTAACTTAAACTGTGTAAAAATGGACTTCTCGGCAAGAATCCCCGTCTAGGTTGTCTCTGCACACAATGCAGAGGTTACCTCCCTCAGACACCATTTTAAGATGAATCAACCCCAGAAGGTATCCAATTTCCTTCACTGTTTAAAGAAAGTCTAATATAGGTATCTGGCTTAGATAGGAGTCTATATTTTTTGGCATCTACTGTTAGGGAAGAAGATTTCTACATTGAGCTCTAAGAGAAGTATCAGGAATCAGGTTTTAATGTCTAGATTTTTAAAGCCGTTTCAGTTTAAGAACTGTAATATCCAATTCATTCAAATAGCTAAGATCCATTTTCAGAAGTAGCTTAAACACTTATATAGCTATTAGCACGTACAAAGAGGACAATAGACATCAAATGACTATTCCAACTGTTCACATATGCCTAATTCCCATCAAATTCAGTGCATAGATGGTTTTGAAGAGTTCACTAGGCACATATCTATCTAAACACCTAAATATGCTGAAAATCTAATCCTTGATGTTTCACCAGGTAATATTTCTAATGAGGATATAAACTGAGGCTTATTGACACCTTTTCAGCTGAGTAAAATATGTTCCGTACTCACACAGTTTCCTCCCAATTCTGTGGTATAACTGTATGTAAAGGGCACTAAACCTTTTTATCTTTACAGTGCAACAGAAAGGGAATTTGTCTGCTTGGTTAATTACAAGACAGCAACGTGCCCTCGTGGCTAAGAAGGCCAGTGGGATCCTGGCCTGCATTAGGAGGAGTGTTGCCAGCAGTCCCAGGGAGGGGATCCTGCCATCCTACTCTGCTATGGTGAGGCTGCACTTGGGAGTATTTTGCGCAGTTCTGGGCTCCCCGAGACGAGAGGGATGTGGAACCTCTAGAGTGACAAAGATGACTAAGGGACTCAAACATCTGTCTTATGAGGAAAGACTAAGTGGGCTGGGCCTGTTTAGCCTGGAGACGAGAAGATCGAGAGGGCATCTTATCAACATGTACAAATAACTGAGGGAAGAATGTAAAGAGAATGGGACCAGATTCTTCTCGGTGGTGGCGAGTGACAGAACAAGGGGTAATGGGTATAAGTTGAAACACAGGAAGTTCCACCTCCATGTGAGGAAGAACAACTTTGCTGTGAGGCTCAGAGTCCTGGAACAGGCTGCCCAGGGAGGTTGTGGAAGCTGATTCTCTGTAGATCTTCAAAATCCTCCCAAATGCAACCCTGTGCCACATGCTCTAGGTGTCCCTGCTTGAGCGAGGAGGTTGGACTATATGATCTCTAGAGGTCCCTTCCAACCTGAACCGTTCGGGGATTCTGTGATTCTGTGATGCAGGATGTAGTGCTCTGTGCCTGAAATACCATCTCAGGGTATGTAAACAGAGGTGTATCCATTATTTTCTGTTTGTCCAAGTATTATATTTCAAAGTGGTGGCCATTTTGATGAACAATGTTATTTCTGTTATTTCTAGACCTTTTTTTTTTTTTTCCTCTTGCAGCATTAATTCCCAAGTTTTTCTCTCTTTCTCCCTTGACATATCTCTTATCCATCTGATTTTCAGCCTGCACTACAATGTTGAAGCATAGATTGTTCTTTCATCACCATGCATCATAGATACTTTTATATTATTCATCTCACCTCGGATTTGTAACACCTCCCAATTTAGTTGCATCCATTAATTTAATAACTGTGCTATTGACTCTCATTTACAGATCATTAGTGAAGATAAAGCTGGACCCAACACTAGTCCTTAAGGCACGCCATTAGACTCTTTCTTACAACTCAATACACCACTATTTGTCATCACCTTTAATTTAAACTCCTGTAGCTACTTTCTACCCTGTGTGAATTTATCACAGGCATCCCAATTTGAATGAATTACAGCACTCAGACTTTGCAAAACAAATGTGTCCACTCTGCAAAGTCAAGCCGTAATGCTGCAGGACGCCGCAAAACCAGCAGAATATGTTGTGTTTCACAATCACGGAGCTGTCAGATGCCAGTAAGCATTATCTAGCCTACAAGGGCTGAGATTTACAGCCAGAGGTAGTGAGTTTTGATCCATGCTAATGCATATGATTCAGTATTCAAGATCCTGCCAACTCTGTGAAGACCAAGTCCTACATGCCACATATGCATCAGTTTATACATTATATATAGTGCCTCAGTTTATGGTAGACTGGCCACTCCCCTCTATATTAGTAAAGGCTTTTCCAGTCTTTTCCCCAGTAGAAGAGTAAAAGGAAGTACTGGAACGGTGATCAGAATTGGTGAATTCTGATCTTTTTTTTTTTTTCAATCAGAACATCTATCTTTACATATATTTATATATATATATTTCGTATATTATTGTCACTGTTGCCTCTTAGAGATATTTTCTCACCGAGTCTTACTGTGCTAACAAACTGATGCATTTTCTTTTTACTGATCATCACACTAGTAAAATTCTTGTCCCTTTATACCAAATCTCCTTATGATAAAAATGCTGTGATTTAAAATGTTGGTCAAGACAGCCAATAATAACAAAAAAAAATCAGTGTGGATTGAAAGTTAGTCGCTCTTTGTCACATGTGAACCTAGGAAAGACTCATCCATTTCATGGATTCATCTAGGATTGTGAAGGAATATTGTAAGTTTGATGAAAACCTTTTCTTTTTCTTTACACTTGTCTTGCTTATCCATTTGTCTGACTTTCATTACTAGAGAAACCAAACACACATATATATATATATATATATGTATATATAAAAAATGTATACTTATCCTCCCGCCGTTATTTAGAGATATAAGTGTGGTCACTGTCATTTTGCAGTTGGAAAAGAACAGAGAGATGTAATAACTTGGAAAACTTTGTTGAAGAAGTTAGTGTTCTCAGTTAGAGATAGAAAACAGATTTTGCTGGAGAGGGGTTCAGCTTAGTTTTCCAACAGCTGGGTCAGTTTTTCTTTTGCAGATAGGTGATTATTAAAGCTGTTGAATGTGTTTGGCTTTGAAGTATAATACCCTTAAGCTTCTAGCGAGAATTAGGTTTTCCTGGCTCAGTAGACAACTTCGGTAATCTCTCCCTCTCTATTCCTCTGTATAACCTGTGCTATAACTACAGCATAGTACCAGTTAAATTACTATTCCACTTTATACTGTAGTCAAGCGATAGGGTTTTCTTTTGATCCTGTGAAAATCATAAAGGTCACATTTATCCTTCTTCCCTTCTTTGCTTAGGAACAGAAGGCACCTTTCATCAGCTTCTGATGAAAGAGCCGGAAAATGTTAGTAAAGCTCGTGCATCATTGAACTGTGAGTAGATAAGAAAATGTTAGAGCACAGTGATTCTGCTGAGTAGTTTTCCTACAAGATCCTGGTTGCCCAAAGACAACCATTCTTGACATCAGTACAAGAGAATGTGGACTGACCTGGTGTTAAATTCTTTCCTACTTTCCACACAGCATTTCAATATCAAGCAGAGAAGAAGTAAGTATTAATTAGGCAAGAATTTAGGCAGGTATGGCTCTTACTCAAAAGCAAGAATCCACCTGAAGGAAACCAACAGGTCCATCAGTGCAATTCTTTGCCCCCATTAAAACAAAACAAAACAAAACAAAACAAAACAAAACAAAACAAAACAAAAACCTGTTATAGTTTATCCACGTGGTAACTTGGTTCTTTAGCTCAATTTATGGTGACAAATACATTTTCCCTGTGGAAGACTATCACTGACCAAAATAGACTCCTTGTTCTTACGAGTAATAAGAAAGGTTCTTCTTTAAAAAAAAAAAAAAATCATTTGCATCCTACTACTTTTGGATGGCAATTAGACAGACCGTATAAATATGCATAATAACTGTAAACGGGAATATTTTCTGGTTGAAAATGTTGTGTTAGCAGTGTGATTCAGCCCTCTCTGCCAATCTCAAATATTTAAATATTAAAAAATGCTTCAATATACTTGTTTACATGGTAACATAATGACTCAGAAATATTTTGCCTGGTACTTTATATCTTCCCTTCCTCCACAGCTCTGTGTGGGCTCTGTGGCTGGACTACAGCCCCCCGGTGTACCAAGGTAATATACCCATTTAACTGACAAGAAGAGGAGAAGCAACATACTTTATGTTCCTTGACTCCAATCCCATTCCATGATGAGAAGAAAAGATGAATCTCCCAGTCATGGAGCCATCCTCCCCAGGCTAGCATGGTGGGTACAGAGAAGCAGGTTCTCCTGTGAGTTCCCAACACTGTTGACATCCAACAAATGATAAGTCTTGCAATGCTGCATGGTGCAAGAACTACTTCATCCTGACAGACACCAACCACATGGGAGTCTTCAATTAAAATTCAGGTTTCAGTGTCAATGAATGACAAATGAGGGAACCCAGCCCGTGTTTGAATCCTCCTAATGGTGCAGTCTCTCTCTGCCTCCCATTTTCTTTAACATAATAACTGATAAAGTCTTTTCAGCTTTTACTCATTTTAATTGCACATGATTTATTTCCTTGTTTCATCAGCTCCATCTATCAGAGAAAAATGAGAGTTGTGAAAAAGAATCTGAAGGCTGCCAAATACTAACTTTTTATTATTAATTCCTTCTATGTGTATGATTAATTCCTTCCTTGAACACTGAACTGACAGCTACATGCACTCTGACTCATGTTTAAAATAATGAAATGATGGCAGTATTTCAAACAATAAATACATTTATTATGATCCCCCTCCCCTTCATAAAGGTTACATAGTGAGCAGTGAAATAGTTAGACTTATAGACCCATTTTACTTGGCAAACTTTAATTATTCCATTCTTTTACAAAGATACTGGT
This sequence comes from Tinamus guttatus, assembly GCF_000705375.1. The sequence continues at coordinate 27,124 of NW_010586871.1, read as the reverse complement.
ATTTAAAGCATATTATTTTAGGGAAAAAAAATAAAAAAGGTTTAACTTTTCCTAAGCGTTAGAATTTTTTACAAAGGGGAAAAAAAAGGAAAGAAGAGAAGAAAAACATTTAACTTTGACATTTCATTTATAGGCATTTTAATTATCTGGATGGTTTCCTTTAAATGCTAGATGTAGGCAGAGAAAATTTGTACTTATAGAAGGAGAAACTGCTTCCAGGAGTTCCTAATTTTCATGTGTTATGAATTTTAATACCTTATGAGGGTCAGATTTTCATAGGCTTAGAAGAAGGAATACATTGACCTTAAACTATTGTACCGTTGTAATAGTATTTTTAGTCTCTATTGGTTATTTGCAGGCAAGAACTAGATTTTGTTTATATTTCTTTTTCTTTTTTTTTTTTTTCCCTCCACTTTCCACAGCAGCAGAAAAGCCCCAAGGCTTCACAGAGCAGGCTATTCTTTCTCTTTCTCCCCACCTCCTAACTTTTTCTAAAAAGACAAATGCAGGGAACAATGAAATCCACTGCTCCATGGGGTCAGGAAGTTTTCACCCCCTCCTGTCAGTTTGGACGGCTATTTTTGAGATAATGAATCCCTGAACTCCCCTCTTGCAGCATCTCCCATTAATGAAGCTGAATTTTTATAGAGCTTTCTCCTCCACCCTCCCATTTCACATCCCTCTCCCTTCTCACCCCCCTCACCGACATTTCTTTCTGCTTCCTACGTTGTTAAGGATGCAGCCTATTGACCCTGCAGGGAGCATTTGGAAATGCTTTTATTTACTCTTATTTTGGTGTTATTCTTGCTTCTTCCTTGCCCTTGCCACCACTTTCTACCTCTCCGCTTGGCTGACAGGTAAGAGCAGCATAAGCAGCTCTAGGAAACTTGCCTAGAAAGCTGCAATACATGAAGGAACCTCAGCACCTCTAAATGTAGAAATGGGATTGGGCTTTAGATTATAGTGATGCCGCTCCTTGAAGCTCAGGCAGGAAAAAGTCTTCTGGACCTAATTCTGCTTTGAGTTAAATCTGTGCAAATCAGAAACCTTCCTTGTGAAAAAAGAACACTAACCACTCAAGCAAGCAGCTGTATATATAAAAAAGCATTGGGCATATAACTGCAGGCAAAAGTGTTTCTTCCTATCTTTTTACACAGCTAGGTCAAAGTAGAAGGGGATACATTTCCAATGCGTTTATCCTTGGGAAAATCTGAGCAGAAAGCTATTTTGGGAAAAAAAAAAAAAAAAAAAAAAAGTCCTGGAGAAAAAACTTGGGAGGTGATGGCTGGTTACTGTATCAGAAATTCTTTGTTCAACTCAGAAAATGGTGAGTGGAAGATAAGCAAATTTGTAAGGTTTGTGCACCTGATTGTTTACAGCTTGGGACCTTCAGAGTAGTAACTTCTTTTACAAGTCTAGCATGGTGGAACACTGATCTCATCTGCTCCTCTCAAACCCTTCAGATTAAAATAGTAATGCAAATCTAGCTATCTGACTTTGGAGAAGAGCAACAAATGCAAGTTGGCTTTGAGGGCTAAAAGTTCATAACATTTTGAATTTTTGTGACGCTAATTCAGGCAAATTAATTAAGCTTAGCACTTTGTGGTCAGCTTGTGATTTTCCTTGCTCAGAATTTTGCTTGTCAGACAGATTAGAAGCCATGCAACTTGTTTCAGTTTCAAGTACTCTGAAGCATACTCTGGAAATGTCTCAAGAAAGCACCTAACCACAAGTTTAACTTTTAGCACGTGACTAATCCTTTTGGCTGCAGTGAGCATACTCACCTTTTTAGTGTTATAAGGAAGAGCTGAAGTCCTTTTCTAAATGGAGGCAGACATTCCTAAACTGCATACACATCCTTCTTCACACATGAGCTATTTTTGAAGACTTAAAGATCTCAGGAAACTAAGTTCTAAGATAAAAATAAAAAATATAATAATTAAAATGTAAAAATAGTTTCAAGTTTGATAGAAAAAAAAAAGCCTTTTTTTTTTTTAAATCTACCATATTTTCTTTTTCAGCTACATTAAAGGGTCATGATTTCTTTCTTTCACTTGCTTTTATTTTCTTGTTTTCATTATGTAAGTTCTGTATGATACAGACACAGAACAAAGCTTGTGGGGGAGCAAGTTTAGTAATTGAACTTCAAATGACTTTCACTGAAATGAGCTGCTTTCTACCAACTCTATGTTCGATATGGTGCACAGAGCAAATAATATGTAAGAGTTGAATAGAAAAATGAGTGGTGAACTAAATGGGGCTAAGTAGCTAATGAGCACAGAGCTCATTAGAGTTTGTGAGCTAAAAATCTAAGGAGCTGATGTTCTCCACTGCAAACAGGTAATATGTAGTTTTCGTGTTTCTGCTTGCCTTTATCGATGCAGCATATATTTCTAACTAGCTTTTATGCTTCCCAAAATGTCCTCTTTTAAGATGATTGCTTGGCAGCTGTGTGAGACCTGCTATGAGAGTCCTTCCCACATCTGTCCACAGTAACTGAGACCATAGGGAACTACTCAGACAGAGAACAGTCCTAGTCAAAATGCCAAGCGAAATTAGTTTAACCTGGACTATTTTTCTTACTTTACAAATCCCATGATATGCTAACATAAAATAGATAGTGCTAGAACTTAAACAGCATTCTTATTGCAACTACTATTAGTCTTATAAAAATCAGTGGACCTACCTGTGGAGTGAACTATTAGCCATGCATTTCCCCCACCCCTCCCCATCCTCATAAAACCTCATGCTGTGAAAAAGGAGATAGCTACAATAGTGAAAAGATTGTAAAGAAAAATTCAGAATTCAGAAAATTATATGTGACATACAGGACTATAAAAATTATATATACATTTCCTGTACTAGGGTGACTTGGTCTTAATAGGCCTGTACAAGTCAGGCTCCCAGTCATAGCTTGTCCCACTACCATCAGTGGAAAAAGTCTAATATCTCCAGAAGACATCTTGAGACTACTGAAGATGAATAACTAAACTAAATGAGATGATCCACCCTTTGGCAATATCCATGGCTGTCATTTGAAGGCTGTCTATGTTCCTAGAAAGAACTAAAGCAGTTAGACTTAAGTGAAGTCTTCACTTTCAGACAGCTGAAGCTGGATAAAATGTTAATGCTCCGCAGGGTCACGTATCAGGAAACTGAGGAACCTGCCTAATTTGTGGGGTAGGGCATTTGGGGTACAAATATCTCTGTATGTTACAAAGTGAAATGTGTACAAAAATGGAGAGGAGCAAAGCTCTAGAAAATATGGAGGAGCTACCTGCACAAGAGAAGCGAGGGATGTGTGGAAGATGGCCACATCCAAGAGCAGAATCTCTGGGCTTAGGGTCCCCCCAGGTGCAAGTTATGGGGGACTTTAGACAACAAGAAAAACCGTTGAATAATGAGGACTGTAAAGCACTAAAGACACTGCCTGAGGAGCCTACAGAGTCACCAGAGGCCTGAGAACCCAAGAGATGTCACTGATCCTGCTGTGGGGCAGGAAAATTGGCTAGATGGTTCCTCGGGATGATTTCTGTCCTTACTTTCTGCAATTCCATGAGTACAACATCTACACACATTTGAGTGCAAACAGTAGCAACTTGTGATTGATTTCAAAGGCAGAACTAGTCCCTTGGTTTCCTATTTTTTTAATCATGATAAAAGGGAACTGAAATACTTTAAACTACCATGTTTCTTTTATCATAATTTATAAAGGTGTAACAACACTGGTCTTGTTAAAAAAAAAAGTGTATATATATATATATGATGTGATATGATATCCAGGATATGAGAGATTCACAGAGATGTCCCTGTTCTTAATGAGAAATCACAAGGAAGATTACTGCCATCGCTTGCCTATACGCTCTGACTTATCAGTTGGTCTGGGAGTTTAGGCTCCTGCGATATTGAATGAAGATTATAAGCCAGATGGGCCACAAATTCTGTCAAGCCTTCTTGGCAGCTGCTCTCATTACAAAAGCCAGCCAGCCTTTTCCAAAAATAAGAATGTGAAGCAAATTGGGCTTATAGACCCTTATAATGCAATTGCACGCAGAGATGGGGACCTGAGCGGGCAGGCAGAAATATTATTGATGGCTGCTGAAAACAGGGAATAAGATGTTATTAAGCCAAGTCAGAGATAGATATCGATAGCTAATATAAAGCCTTTATTGGTTTACAGGCTCCAGGAAAGAGGGTTCAGAGCTTCGACCCTTTGCTTTGCTTTTAATTTCACTGGAGATGCAGGGTTTATGAATAAAACATATCTTCACTCATGATTCTGATATTAGTCACTACTTTCTGTGTCCCTCGTTCTCTCAGAGCAAGCAACATGCACTAACTACATAAACTTTGAAAGCTTTATTTTATAGAGAGAGGGAGCAATGCAAACAGACAAAGATGGAGCATTTGGGGAGGGAAGAAAGAAGGGAGTAAAATAAAAGAAGAAGCAAGGATGTGAATGAGAGACTGGGGATGAGAAGAATGGAGTTAGGAAAGAGCACAGGAAAGAGGAATGCAAAAGAAGTTTGGGGAAAGACAAGAAGATTAGAATGAGTGAACGACAGTAGCTGGAAGAAACTATCTCCTCAGGCAGGGTGTGATGGCATGGTTATCATGCTACTACATAAATACTTTCCACCTGTATTGTATAGAAAAAACAAAATCCCCTGCAAGATGTATGGGGGATTCTTATAGCCAGGTGACCCATGCCTTGACTCTATATTATCTCTGTGTCTCCATAAGCATGTATGGAATCATGGACAATGATACTTGAAGAGCTTTTGATCCTTTCTTGGGCTTCAGGGCACTATCTAGAAAACCTGCAGATGGTCCCATGACAGAAAAATATTTCAGAAAATTAGCAAGAGCTGTGAGAGAATATATATCCAAGAGAGCCAATAAAAGTAACTTTCCGTCCAGGTCAGAAGGTATGTCTCAATTGTTCTGGGGCATGCAACAGAACATATCCCAGTCCTGCTCCACAGAGTACACTAGACTAGACTGTTGTCACCCAATCCTCTGGAGTTAGAGAGAAGAAAGGATGAACCAGTTCAGACTTTAGATGCTCATTTGCAAAGTATACAAGGCAACTGTGTCATTCAGCCTCTGCTTCTCAAATGAAAATAATAGCTGAAATTTATGTCAAATTGACTAAACTAATCAACCACCTTTTTGATGGGACTATTATGCAATCACTACACTTTCTTCTAGAACATTTATGAAATCACAGATGATGCCATCCAGTTTTTATAAGTATTAGTTCAGAAAATAGACTTTAATTCCACTACCTCTTTTCCTCCCTTTCTAGTATGTTATAATTAATAAAGAGCCTCAGTACTGCTTTGCTTTTCACAGTTCTCAAGTCAGAACTGAGGCCGCTGTTCCATCTGCAGTTCACTTCATAAATATTGTGGAAAGACAACTCAGGCAATAATATAGTCACCTGGGATTCAGCTCTGCATCCTTGTTCTTTAGCCTTCTCATATTTCTGTGAAATAGTGCTTTGCACTTTTTCTTTTGGGGCTCTTTATTGTATACATCTTTCAGAACAAGCTATGACCCTTCCTAAGATATTTTACAATAATACCTGGAAGTAATTGGATATCTGAATAGAAGTTGCACCTATTTTTGCTCTGTCATGCAATGGTGAAATTCAACAAAAGTAATAACAACCAACACGGGAGGTTCCAAGGAGTTTTAGAAGACTTCTGTTTAAACAAGAGAGGATTTATAAGTTTTAACATTATACTGTGTATTACCATCTGTGTGTTAGCTGACATGCTAAATGTGAAACTTTTCTTTCTAATGGTAGGAAAGAATTGTTAAAAGGTGCTAAAAGAATACTTGCACACACTTCTATGGAAAATAAACTGTTTCTTTTTGCCTGAACATAATAGAGATTTTGTGCATGTCATCTCTCCATGGCCTTTTACGTTTATGGCCCTGTGGCCCTTACTCATGCATTTCTAAATGTGTTATTATAAACAGACTATGCGTAAAAGCATGGATTTGACCACTCCAATACATAGAGCAAAATTTATTTGAAAGAGGAAGACTGGTCCAATGAGTCATGAGTGAACCATATTGCCCCAAGATCTAACTTTTTTCTGAACATAAGGTAATCCAGATATAGGTTTTACAGAACTATTGCACTGTAACCCAGTAGCACAACGCCGTAGCCAAAGAACAAATTGTGGCATCTGCCTGTTTGCATAAACAAGCAATAAAGGCATCTGGCAAGGCTTGGCCAATAGCATGACCTGGGTTGTGTTTTGTACTTGTATTCAATTATTTTAAATGAAATGAAAAAGCATTAGAAAAAAAATATAAAAAAGAAAAGATTAAGAAATGAGTACCTTCAAGTCCCACAGAAAACCATCTGCTATGAGGCTTCCCAGCATGAGGCACTGCATGTCCTCAACGCCAATAGCTCTTCTGCTTCCAGCAGCAGTGACTAAATGTTTCACTGCCACAGCTGCTTTTTGGCTCAGCTGCTACTCGCTGCTTGTACTTCAATTTCTCTTTTCATTTTAGATTTCAGTGGCCCCTTTTCCCATTATACTGAGTAATATATGAGTCTGAATGATGTGTGTAATGGGAAACTGATGTTATGTGTGTACTTTATTGACACAACTGACAAGAAAAGCCTTAGCCTACATCTCTAAGTAGTGTAATTTATTGTTCACTATCCCCTTCTCACCCACATATAATAGTAAATGAGAGAAAGAGAAAGAAGAATTGTAATATTTCTCTTTCCCCAAACACTTACAAACAAACAAACAACAACAAAAAAATCATTAAACCTGAAACAAGTGTTTTCTGCCTCTCACATTGCAGGACTTCAGAGTAATTTCTCAATTTTTACCCCCATACAGGGAGGCGGATAAAGATCCATTTTTTATTCCTTCCTTGATCTGGGTCTTGAACTGATTATCTGATAAGGGGTGAAATTCAGCTATTTCACTGGAATTTTGTTTCTCTGCCCTACAAATATCATATTTGCCCATAGAATGTAGGGCAAATAAGATCCATACATGATCCATATTGAATGTAGGGCAGCTGCAGAGACACAGATAGAGTGGATGGATGACCATTAACATTTTTTAACAAGTCAGCCAAGCTGTAATAATCAAGAATGAGCTTAATCTACGTCTGTAGAACTAAGACACCTTCCTAAGATCATCAATGATGAATTTATTTTAGCCTTTCCAAAAAATAATAATAAAAAATATCTCTTGTATAGGCAAAAAGATTGATACTGTAAAGAGTACCTAGTGATATGGCCAGGACTCCCTGAGTTCCAGACTCCCTGTAACGAATATCTTTGGTGGTTCAAGTAAACCATTTTACCTTTTATTTGCAACAGTCTAGAAACACATACAGGTTCCATTACTGCAACTCAGCTGGTGGGTGGTGACTTTTAAGATATGGTAAATTGTTTGTTCATGATTGTTTGTTCCCATATAATCCACTGGGAAGAGAATTTTCACTTTAACACCGCTACACCAGGCTGTGAATTTGTAGTGAGTTGAATTCTATTTCTCTGTCTTGCAATGCTTCATTAACTGTTTCCCAATTGCAGGATGTCCAGGATAGCAGCAATCATTATTGACATTTGGTTATATGGCCACTTCAACAATTTTGCAGAGAAAAACCAGGTTTTGATAAGATTAAATCAGATTATCAATTGCTGTGGCAGGTAAAGATACAAACTGCATTAATGCAGTGTCTGGTTATGAAAATAATCTACGCAGCTCCAAGTCCCCAAATAAAGATCATTTCCAAGGTGCCATATATGTGTATATGTATATACATATTAAAAAACAGATTATTTTTCACATTTTCCCCCTCCAGGATGTTTTTTTCAAATTATCTTACTTTTCTTGGGGGGAGTTGAAAAAAAATGTTGGACTATTCCGCTTATGCTTTGCCTCCCTTCTCACCCATGTACTTTTCCACCTTTATATATGATTATTAGATTCATTGGTTTTATAGCCACAAAGGACCTTGTGGATAAGTAATCTGACCTGCATGAGTCACAGCATAGGATTTCACAGTTTCTACACCTAATCCTAAAACCTTTCTTTGAACCAGAGCACACACTGGTGAAAGGCACTTAGTTTTGATAAAGATTTCAAGATTTCAGTGGTGAAGAATCCATTCATTATAAGGGGTGAGTAGAGACACTATGCAAAGATGTCTGGGGATTTGCATTTAAAATAGGAGTAAAATCTATTTTTTACAGCTGAAAGATTGAATTTGCTCTCCTGCTTTGGCATAATAACATTCAAACTGAATTTTCTATGTTCTTTGATTAGTAAAAGAGACTGTAGCTTCTGCATAGAAAACAGAAAGAATGTTTCCTTTGTGAAATTATTCTGCTTTCCTCAGGTTTCTTTTGGCTTCTTTTAAACTGCAGCTAGTTAGAAGACCAGAATATTTCCCACATTTCCTCATTTCAAGATGTTCCTTTCAAGTTATTTTACTTTTCAAAAAGAAAGTAGGAAAAAGTGGTACTATTTCTTCTCCCTCCAGTTGCCTCACACTCACAGTTTCTCATATTGCTTGAAAGGCATTAGAAAGGACAAGAATAAATGCTAGGTGTTGAAAGTGTTATTTTTTTAAAGTTTTTATCTTTTATATATTTTAATAATGACTATTTCAAAGCATAAAAACACTTAATAAATACATTTTCATGAAAAAAGAAGAGAGTTCAGTGCATCTTTGCATTCAAATACATTTAATAGAAATACATGATCCATATTATTTACAATATATATTTCTAAGGATTGATTCTGGCAATCCTTCACACTCTGTTTCCACAGGACCCCACACTAAAATTCCTCATTGCATGGCTGAAACACATCCACACATCCAGCTTTGTATCATGAGATGCTCACTGCCACAACATGGGGGACAGCCCCTTAGGAATCTCACAAATCTAAAATCCTGCCACGCAGTACTCTCTGGCCAGTGAGAGGAAAGGAGAAATTACTCTTTCCACACAGATATGTCGAATGGCACTGAACATACCGTGGTTTACAAACAGCTTGTTTTAAAGGAATGTATAGTCATAATGAAGGTAAAGAAGATATAGGTGAAACAAAATGACACTATAGTGGATACACATGGATTCTATAGAAAATAAGCTTAAAAGATAGATTTTTTCTTATAACTTTGATTCCCTTTTTAACACTCTCAGTTTTCTGATCTCTTTCTCTCAATTTAGGTCTTCCAACACGTCTATCCATAAGCATTCTTTCAAAAATATAGTTGTTCCTTTCCTACATATTTGTGTTGAATTATTTGATGCTGTTTCTTCAGCATCTCAAGTTTCTTCATTTCTCTCAGGTGTCACAATATAAGGTATATATTTGCAGGTATGAAAGTGAGGTTTAAAACACTATGTACAATATAGAAAAAATTAACCTTGTGACAAACTAGCATGACCCAATTTTTCTGAGATTTAAATGTTTCTTAAAAAACTTGCTGTACTGTGTTCATTTAAACAATCAAAATTATTAAACACATAGTTTTCAGATATAAGTAATCTGTCTTGACATATTTGCATCATTTTGGTATTTTCTTATGCAAAAAATAAAACTACTACAAAACAAGCTAACACATAAATAAACCATTCAGCATTCCCATGAAATAAACTATGGGATGCTTTGAGTCACCTGAAACATTTTGGTAAAAGCAAAATATGTCATGCCCATTTCTTCTTTTTTCTTATGTTTTGCTAGTTTTGTATTAAAAGTAGTCAAGATTTTTAAACGAGACAGAAATTCAGATTCTAAGCAAGCTAAGAAATTTATTAGCACTATGTGACCTCTTTGTTTCTTTTTCTTTTTTTAATTATTTATTTGAAAAACAAAAATAAGGGCTCTTTAATACTTTACAAAACCATTTTTCCAGGTATTGATCTCCAGAAGGTATATCACAGGTATGAGGAGGCTAGAATTTTTCTGCAAAAGGAGGATGTGTCAGGTGTGAAGGACTAATTTCAGAGCAAAAAGAGAAATAAAAAGATGGTTCTTAAATCTTCCAAACTCCCTGAATATATAATCCTTACCATCCCTTCTCTCAGGACATGAACGTGGTGGCTTGAACTTTGAGGGAAGTGCTGCAGCAGTTTTCCCTAATTCCATCCAGGTTGGGTTTCAAGGGCACACACATGAAATTCCATGAATCCAGAGCTCAGATACTTCTTCAAAGCTATATATTTCCATATGTATTTTGTGGCCTGGTGAATCTACCCAGTTCTTTGTCCTTCTGATCATTCAGTCAAAAGAACTTCTTTCAAGAAGTTTGGCTTTTAAAATGGATGGAGCCTTACCCAGGAGAATTAAGTGAGAAACTGTGATATAATTTTGAGTGTGCTGCTCACTGTTTTCATTCAAGGAAAAGGAATGGGGAAAGATGACCGAAGACTTTTCTGGCCCTGGAATAGTGCAGTGAGACCTTCGTGGCAAGTCTCTGTGACATTAGTGGCTATATCTATCCTAATAATTAAAAATACCCAGGATTGTTCTCTGGCACCAAAAGCATCAGGATAACCCTGACCCGTATTAGCAAGCTCACTTATGCTCTGAAACAAAGTAATTGCATGCGAACTACTTATTAGAAATTGGCTCTGGCTTAGGCTAACTCCTGATCTTTGTCTGAGAAGTGATTCAAGGGATTCAGGCTGGCTTATGCTCAAAGTATGCCCCAGGTCCGTCTACACAGATAATGGTATAGCCAATCAAGTTCTTGTGCCCACATACGTTCTCTGATTCTATACAAGCCGAATTCACTTGCACAGATATTGCCATGGAGCGATATACAAATGCCTCATGCTGCTCTCTGTTTTCCACTCTATATGCTTTTGAAGGCATTGACAGAGCAAGAATAAAATATTCGTACAAGCATCTAATTTCCTTAGGACCCTGCAAATTCTGCATGTATATCTGCAAACAGAACTTAATCTTCTGGGTGAGAATAAATGCACTGCCCTGATGTGTCTGCCTCTGGGGTGGAACACGGGCAGCTCCTGAACAGAAAAGGGACCTATAGTCCTCACTCAGGCCAAACTCTTTTTCCAAACTCTATTTCTATCTCATTCCATCAGTGTCGTCTCAGCTCCAGATAGTGTTCGTGTCAGTTACATTCCCTTCAGTGAGCCACAAAAAGCTCCTACAGCATTTTGTGCACTCAACCTGGAGGCAATCTGCTAACACTCAAGCGCTCATTGAATGGAAAATGATGCAACAGTTGGCTAGCTGGAAACATTATACTATGCAATAAACAACATGTTCTTCTGCAATCCCTCTGACCCATTGCAGACACACATCCCTCTTTTTTGTGGGAGACTACAGGGTTAGAAGGCCGCTAAGGTAGCAGGGAGTAAAAGCTGCTAAGGATGAGCAAAATCAGCTTAATAAGTCTTCCCTATTTTTTTTTTTTTCTGTGCATTTGATGTCCCTGAGTTTGTGACTGCTCAAAGAGAAAGCGTACCTCTCTGTATTTTTTCTTCTCCCCTCTCAAATTCCCAGGGTATTGCAGAGATTTCTTTCAACATTTGGAGGTGTTTCATAAGGGATTGAGAAGTATTTTCATAAAATCATAGAATCATAGAATCGTTAAGGTTGGAAAGGACCTCTAGAGATCATCTAGTCCAACCCGCCTCGAGCATGTGGCAGAGGACTGCATCCAAGCAGATTTTGAAGATCTTCAGAGAAGGAGATTCCACCCCCTCTCTGGGCAACCCGTCCCAGTGCTCCATCACCCTCACCATTAAATTTGTTTCCTTAAGTTCTTGTGGAACTTTTGATGCTTCAGTCTGTGGCCATTACCTGTAGTTCTGTCAGTGGCCACCACTGAAAAGAGGCCAGCACCATCCTCCTCACTGCCTCCTTTGAGGTACTTATAGACACTGATCAGGTCCCCTCTCAGCCTTCTCTTCTCCAGGCTGAACAGGCCCAGCTCCCTCAGCCTCTCCTCATAGGGCAGATGTTCCAGGCCCCTGATCATCCCTGTAGCCCTACGCTGGACTCTTTTCAGTAGATCCACATCCCTCTTGTGCTGGAGGGCCCAGAACTGGACACAGTATTCCAGATGTGCCAGAAAATGAAAGGGAGGGAGGGAAGGGAAAAATGTTTAATTCCCTCCAAACTATTATTTTATTCCTTTCCGTCTGCTTACCCAAGCCCCCTCCCCTTCTAAAAATTCATTTTTTTTTTTTGATGGAATATACTCTGTTGTAAACAAGAGGGCTCCTCTTACAATGTGGCAATCATGTCAGTTGTAGGCCTTACCATTTTCTTAGGGCACCACTTCTATTCTTGAGAAAACTGAGCTTTGCCACTAGTTTATCAGGAAGTTATGCCAACAACTCTGTCTTTCAACATGCTCTGATAGTCCTGCAGCCTCGAAATACAATGCCTGCTGATGTAACCTTAACTTGTACAGACTGGTAGCAACTTGGTTCCTCTTTCTGGTGGAGGTGCAGCTATGAGTTGCTCACTTAGAAAGTAGCATGTTACAGCTTGCCTCTACATTCTGATATTTGGCTCCTTTGTTAATCTGTTTCTTCTTTCTTTTTTCATTTAACAGAACTATATCTCAAGTCTTTGAGAATATGCTTAGGCTTGATCAGAGACAAACAAAATGGTTTGTATAATGTAGTAGTCTGAGGTGCTCTTCAGCCTTCCAATCAACACTGCCCGTCTAGTGAGTTTTCATCTGTGTCTGCTTTGAAAGCATCTGCCTATAAACAGATGACTTACTTAACCAGCAGCTGATGTGCAGTTTTACCTTTCTACCATGAAATATGAACCAAAATGTAGATTTCTCATGTGGACACAGGCTTTGAAGCTGAAGTCCAGCCCACAACACAAAGTGGCACAAGGCATGCTGAAGATGTAGACCTAATGAAGCAAGAGTTGTCTATGAGGGTCAGTTCAATCTAGGCTTGCTCTCTGCATGGAATACAGTGGAGTTATGTCTCAAAACAGGTGCCTGACTGAATATGTGACCAATAACTGCAACTCTACATTGTGGAGAGAAGTTTTGACCTTGGAAAGTAAACTTCAACTCTGTATATGCAAATATTTGTGTTTTCACTACAGAAATGTCCACAACACAGCCACAATGGGAATATGGGATTCCTCCAACTGGGAGTTCATGAGATAAATAACATTGGCAAAAAGTCATTTTCCATAAAACAAAAGTGCTGATAAACTCCTGTGGCTCTCTGAAAGCACTGACAAACTGCAGGCTAATGAAGCATTTCAATACGCTGCAACACATATGGTCGATGCTTTAATGTTTAAGCCATTTAGAATCATAGAGGGTGACATAGTGACAGCTGAAACACCCCAGTCCAGTTTTACCTCCTCTCATTTTAAGACACCTAAATATCTAAGCAGAAAGCCCAAACTCCTATGCTGCTTTGGGTTTTTTGGGTTGTTGTTTGGTTGTTTTTTGTTTGATTTTTTTTTTTTCAAAAAAATGGAGGGAGGTAGATGTGACTAGAGGGCATTTCAGGTCTTGACTGGACTGCCAACTGTGTTGGAGGTGGCTGTAGGGCCAACCTTCAAGCCTAGTGGAGACAAGCACCACAAGCATCTCAATTTGAATACCTGGGTACCAAAAAAGTAGGAAGAATTTATCTTGGCCTTAATGTAGGGTTAAAATAGAAGTGCCTCTGCTATTCTAATGTCCTGTGAAGACTGTTTACATAATTCTTTAAGTACTGTCCAGTACTTCTTCTTGTTATTTGAGCTTTGAATCTGTAAAATGTGAAGTTCTTAGTTCATAGCATAGTTTGAGGCATGTTCAAACGATCCACAGTTGGCAGCTACAAACCAAGAGATGTACTTAATTTCAGGAAGCTAAAAATCCCGCATAACTAAGGATGAAAAATCAATGAATAGTTAAGGCAGATGCAGATAACCTAAGAAGTGAGGTATATTTTTCATCGTAAGGGAAACAAACAGCTGTATACTACAAAATACTGGACTTGGATATTGAAATAATTCTGAAATTGCCATAAGATATTACTGCAGGACTCTGTCAATAGTGAGATTTTGATTACTAGAGCAACGTATTTTAACTAGCAGATATGTTCCATGGCATGAATAAACAATAAATGGTGTTTGACAGAGTTTTGATACTAGAAGCCTAGATGGTGCTAAAATATTGGGCTGTTACATTACACTGTTTCAGAAATTTATCTGGTCTGAGGTTTTGCTCAACTGAAATTCCCATATTTTTCAGTGGAAGTGGTACTGGCATAAGAGTATGTATCCTAAATGATATGTAGAGAGCCAAAATGGGTAGGAGAAATATATTACACAGTTCTCATGGTATTTCCTTGCTACTAGGTGCAAATAAGAAATAAAAAGGAAAAAAAGGTTTTCTTTTTTATATTTAGTTTCTTATTGGAAAGAAAGTAAGATTTGCAAAGCTGTGATGTGAGCTCCTTCCATCCTTAAAAGTGTGAGCCTTATTTGTGTTGTATGATTATTCATCTTGAAATGCTTCATGATTGCAAGCAGTGTGAAACAGTGACTAAACTGGCAGAACTGTCTTGACAGGGAAAAAATATAATAGAAAGAGAATGAACTAGCTTCTCAGGAAAACCTGATCAGTAAACCTATTGTGAGAGTTTCTCTGTACATTTATGGGCCTGAGTCTCAAACCAAGTCCTCCTTTGTTTCTTAGGCACTGATGAGAAAGCTAGTCTAGGCCTCTAATTGCTCTTGTTCTTTATAATTGACCACCCTCTATCCAAGCTCTCCAACTGCCTCTCTCCAACTGCCTCTATTCAAGGTGGTTCAGATTTGGGATGGGTCAGTTTCTCACAGTGAGAGTGCCCAGCTGAAGCGACGACAGTTGTAATCTACAATTCCTTGCCTGAGAAGGCATATGCATATGTTTCACAGGAGCTCCCTGCACTTTTCCTTTTTTCTTTCCCTCCTATGGGTGTCTCTTCTGTGCTTCAGCTGCACGACACTTCTGAAAGCAACCCATGACATGCTACTGCTTTTTATGGAGGAATTCAGTAGTACGTGAGATCCCAGATACAGGCTCACCCCAGAGAGATCCCTGGATTATTTCGGTTTGATTCTTGCCTTGGTCAGATGACTTTGGTCTTACTGATGAAGGCGAAGGTGACCCTTTCACTAAGAGCATATGTTCCTCTCCTCCCAAATATCAGACCACAGAAATACCAATACGTTTTGACCCATTCGGCTTTGTCCTTTCTGAAACCTCTCTTCATCTGAAGTGAAGAGACTCAGAGCTGTTTCTGTTGTTCAACTGCAGAGGTGAACAATATGTTTTCTTTTGAACTACCAGGCCGGGAGGGTGACTAGTCATTCAAACAAATCCACAAGAAAGAGTGAACTCTCCATTCCTCAGTTTCTTCTCATCGACGTATTTCTGGAGGACATGTTCTGGTATTAAACCTCACAATGACTCTTAACAGTCTTCTTTATAGAGGAGTTGAAGTTATATGATCTATCATTGCTCTGGTCCCTAATATGATATAGATCATGTTAATCTATAATTCCAGAATACACTCAAGAACTATGATCTTGTAGGGGTTAAATAGCTGACGTGCAGAGGGAATACTACAAGGAACAGTCTCTGAAAGGTTAAAATTCAGAGTCTTGTGGTCCTAAATGCGAGTGATGTTATAATGTACCTTTAAGGAGAAAGAAGGCATGGATATGTAGAACTTATACCCTAGAATAGAAGTATACATGCAGATTTATTCCAGTTGTCCGAATATTAACCAAAGTGGGAATAACAGGTACTAGTACCTGTTGCTAGTACCTAGTTCCATATGACACAGCTATAAAATCCACACCAGCCTCAGAGAAAAAGTTATTTGCTCTGGGGGAAAAAAAAATAAAAATAAAAACACTCTGATTAAAACTAGAAAGCAATTTGACTTCTCTTGAACTTTCATTTTTGTTCTACAGAACAACTTATAACCTATTTCTAGTGTTTCACCAAAACGTCTCTCTCAGATTAGAATTTGATTTACTCATATATATGTATACATTTATATTTAATGGATTCAGAATAGAATCAATGGTCTAGAAGAGTTCAGTAGGGTAATGTTTCCCAGAAGAGATTACATTATAAAAAGATGCTTTTGATGCAACTGAATATTAGTCCACAGGTTGTTTCCCTTCTATTTAGTGATCTGAAAATGTAAGACCAGATGATCTCCATAAACGTTCCAATCTGTGTCTCTCTGATTTAATTAGCACCAGCTCCTCCATAAATAATGGCTGCATTTTGATGACTTAGGGGAAGTTGCTCTTGAACACTAACAATATTTCCTGGACTGAATACAACACAGAAATGAGCAATACAGGAATAGTGAGACTGACTCAGAAAAACTTCCTGTGCAGTCCACAATTATTTGTATGAAAGAAATACTCTAGTTTCAGAGTAAAATGTGAAATAGGCAGTTATAAAAAGTTTAATAGGTAGATTCTGGTTTCCAGTGAGAAGCAAGAGGGTTCATATTGGGACTAGTTGGACAATCAGATTTCTAGCAAGGACAGCAGAGAAAAATGTGTGAATTGAAGATAAAATGTACTTCTTGGTAATGAATGCATTCTAGCAGGTCCCCATGAGGTATGGAAATGCATTTATCTCCATTTTACAGATAGAAGCTGAGGAACAAAAAGAATAAGTGACTTACTCAAGGTCATGCAAGATCCTCACAGTAATGGTGAATTCAGACTTGGGCTCCAGGTTCCCCTGAAGGCGGTCTACCATCTGACTGAGCTTCCCACATAGATGTTGAATAGGGTAGGAAGTAGGGAGGGAAATTTGTTATGAGAAAGTAATTGCATAGGGGGTGGGTATCTAGAGTGCTTACAAAAACAGCCCTCGAAAACCTTAATCAATCTCAAGCTTGTGCAGCGCAAATGTACCTTGTAGGTGTCTATCATCTCCCTTACAAGGCTGCCTACACAGGTACCATAACAGCAGAGGTTTTCCAGGTGCACCAGCCTTTCTGTCAGTGCATTCACTAGTTGTGCAGTACATACACAGGGAATATGATGCATCCTGGATACATTTCATTCGCTCTGCATTTACTGTGCTATCACCTTCTGCATGTGACTTACATGCAGCAGATCCCAGCTGTTTGTGGGAGCACAGTCCAATGGCACCCGTGCAGAAAGCTGGACATCTTGAACATCTTGCACATTGCTGGATTGGTGCGTAAATTTCAGAAATGGAAAATCTTTCCTCAGTATCACACACATAATGTTCTCCTTGATCCACAAAATGGCTAGAACAATAAAGAGATAAAATCAGTACTGAAATCAAAATGAGCCCACTTGTGGGAGGCACTTCTTTCTTTGTAACATATTGTTATGGTAATATTCCCACAAAAACAGAACATGGTGTCCCTTCCTGCAGAAAAACATTCATTGCTTGTAGACGCATATAATAGGATCCACAAAAGACTACAGTCTATACAGTTTAGTACAGGACTAAATTCTACAGTTTATAAAAATTTGTCATGATTATTTAGCTTTTGGTTCTCAACCACCAAACGAAAAAAAAAAAAAAAAAAGTAAATGCTGCTTTGCAATCACCACCTCAAAATTGCTCATGATGTCTTTTGTTCACAAAGCTCACAGCCATCATGTTTCAGATCCCTCATTTATAAATTTGGTCTCATCAATTAACTTTGTGGAAGTGATGCCTGTATGACCAATAAGAATAAGATGGAAATAGAGGCTATGAAGCCCAATTACTGCTTTGTGAACAATTTGTTAGATGTGGCCTAAAAATAAGCTTATTTGAGTATAAATGCAGAGGCTACTTGATTAGAGTAAAAAGCTAATTCATATTTTGAAAGGGAATAAATAAATAAATCAGTATAGCCATCTGTTCTGTGTATATCAGAAAGATCTAAGGAGATACCTCTTCAAAGCTCTTCAGGATAATTCAGCTGTCAGACCTGTAACACTCAGTCTGACAAGAATTAAGAAACTTATAGATAAATTCATAATTATTGGTAAAGAGATGGGGAATCATGACAATATGAAGGAATGAGAGAGAAAAAAGAAAAGAGAAAAGGAAGAAGAAAGAGAAAGAAAAAGAAAAAGAGAAGAAAAAAGAAAAAGAAAAAAAAGAAAACTTACCGAATAACTACCTGAAATATTTGAAATTCCCTGGAGGCTTTTGGCTCAGGTTTAGTCTCGTCTTTGCTCAGTAACTGTGTTAAAGAATCCCTTGGTACAACTGTTTGGGGTGTTCTGCTCCCATTTCTTCACCTAATGGAACATACCTATTTTAAAAAGTTGAAACTTTGAAAACTCCTGATTGTCAGGGATATCTTTTTTTTTTTTTTTTTATCATTCAAGAACATTTTAAAAATCAATATTTTGTAAGTAAGTGGCCTTTTTTTTTCTCTTAGGCAAAGATTTAGTATAGAAAATGAAATAAAATCAGGTTAAAATGTTTTTATTAATAAGAAATCATTAGAATAATTGATGGACGTGAGCTAATTAATATTATGAGTTTTTTGGTAATTGGAGTAATGACAGTAAATAAAAAGTAAAAAAAAATGTTCAGGACTCTTGTTGAGATTTTGATATTTTAAATCTTTTAAAAGACCCTGGACAGAGTAAAATGAGAAGAATGAAGAATCCTTGTATATATCTGTGGGAAGATAAAGACTGATTCTATTTAAATCTATTGTTTGTCTTATAAGATCTATGTGGAAAATAAAAAGCAATATCATAACTATGATAACTATGAAAGTATATAGTGGCCTCAAGACAAGTAGCAAAAAACATTGTAAGTTGGTCAAAATGGTAACGGACTACATTCCTAAGGATGTATCACGCAAAAAAAATCCTCAGTAAAAAGTAGATGGATAGTAGTGGGGCAAAAGCTTTAAAGTTTTCCTTTTTTTTTTTTTTTTGCTTTATGATTTAGAGATTGTGATCACTTTTCCATTGCACATATTATGTACAGTTGGCAAACTCTATGTCAGTTTTAGGGCACTATTCTCCTGACCCAGTGATTTGAATAACAACTTAATGCTAGTCTTAACTTCGTTCTTATGACCTGAGTGTACTAAAGATGCAAGGTCATTCTGCCATGAGGAATATATTAATACTTTGCCATTTATCTCAAAATCAGAGTTCATCTCCTCTTATAATTTGTATGAATATTTCTTAATTACATCATTTTTTTTTAAAACAATCCCAGCAGTAACCATAGAAAGGTCTGTTAGTCATCCAAATTTTCTGCAACATCACTCTGAACCATCTGAAGATCATTAATGTGCTAATCACAAAAGGAAGGAGAGAAATTTGCAGAACTTTATGAGCAGTTACTGCAAAGTTAGAGCTCAGGTTGTCATTTTTACATAGGAGGAAAAAATGCCTAGTATGAATAACTCCTCACATCATACAGGGAGAATAGTATGACTGACCAGACTGGCCACCAGCCAGTAGTGCAAAAGCATCACTCTTGGCAAGTGGATTCATTCGTGCTATATATGTAACACATCTTACTGATGGATTGTAGAAAAATATAATGTTGGAGGTGACTTGTTTCATCTCTGCTAAGGTCAAGGTTGGTTCAAGCTCCATATGGCTCAGGGCCTGGACCAAAGCCCAGTGAAGTTAATGTGACCATTTCCATTGACTTTGATAGGTTCTGAATCAGGAAGTATGGATAAGGATGGTTGATGGGATTCAGTCAGGGAAGAAAATAGTAGTGGAAAAATTAAATAATTTATGCAAATCTGAAGAAGCCTTACCAACTCTATCCACAGTCAAGTTTTCCCCTTTGTTGAATAAAAGTAATTAATGGTAAATGCCTAAAGTTTGGGTCACTAGTCAACAATAAAAGCATGTAGTGAGCTAAGATTATTACCAACAATTTATTTTTAACCAAAGTTTTTTTTTTCTTGTCTTTTCCTGTTGATGTCACAAAATAAAATGACTAAGATAATGCAAGAAAGAAGGCAAAATTGTGACAAAACACAATGTGAGACCCTCCATCAAGTCTAGAAATGCGCACATCTTCCCAGACTTACTCAAGGTTGAACTCCTTTTAATTGTTCATATCCAAGCAGCAGGAAAGATCATTCACAGCAGGTACTTAGAGAAGAGTGAGAGGCTGAATGTGGACTACTTGATTACAATTTCCCAGAATTTAAGTGCCATTGCTTCAGAAACAAAGATGCCATACTTCTATGTGGGAAACAGCATATCACATGCATAATGAGAAGCGCCATGTTAAGAAGATATCCTTAAACTGTGGACTGAATCAAGGAATCAAATGGACAATTAGTCGTCTTCCCTTTCCTATAAAGTATTTAACAGGCTGATAAATGGAGAAAATAAAGAAAATGAAGGTGCTCTAAGGTAAGCACTGATAGAGGAAGAAAAAGAAAATTTAAAAGACTATGACTTTAATATTACACCAAGTTATTCATATTAGCTAGAAAAGTTTGCAAAAATAAATAAATAAATAAATAAGAAAAAAAGTATTAAAAAGGAGTAAAAACATGCCCTTCTCCCTAATCTATAAATTGCTTATTAAGAGTAGACAAGTACGGAGGTGAAATAGAATGGGTCTTTCACAGCAGTGGTGCATGCCTTAAGAGGACCTAGGGGGTTCATCCACAATATTATTCCAAGGACAGAAGCACATCTCCAGAACAGACTTGTTCTGTTTCCCATACAGATGGAGGAAGGGAGCAGGAATACTCAAATGGATGTATCCTGGGACCACAGATGTCTTAGAGGTATGTTACAGGTATAAATTAATATAAACAAAGTGTTAGGCTCCACTTGAACTTTATTTAAGGAACTGAATTTTAAAAGCACTCTCCCAGGCAAATCCAACTTAGGAATGCATCCGCAACCTCATCAGTACCAAATATTCCCTAAAACTTTGTTTATAAGTCTCCCTAACAATACTCTTGTTTCTACATTCATTTTTCCCTTCAGCAAGAACTGTTGCCTAAGTGGTCATTCCCCATCCTATTTACTTTTACTGTTTACTTTTAGTCGATTTTCAAGCATCAAACTTTGCATCTAAAAATTCTTGATAACCTTCCCATAAGACAAGTTTGTAACAGTATCGTGTGAGACAGTATCAAATGCTTAACAATCTTGGTTCTGTCATCACAGAAGAATTAGGCATTGAAAGATTCGGAAAGGCCTCTGAGCTTTCTTCTGTCTCTGGACATAAGAACTCACTCATCCAGAGCACTGAATGATAGGATATAAGGACACTATTTCAAAGCACTGAATGCTATGAAACAGGAGGAATAGAATAATAAAAATTTCCTGGAAAATGCAAGACAGGACTGAATTTTCATTTTGTGGTATATTTTTCTTTCTCCACAAAGAAACAAAGCTCAGAAACAATGGGCTGTTCCTAAAAGGGTTATATATCTGTTAAAAACTATAAATTACCTTACCATAAAAAAAAATCATATATGACGTCAGAAATATGAACTTTCCCTTACATAATGAGAAATTAACTGTAAAGGATTTTCTGCAAAGATGCAGTGTTTCTTTTATGACTACTTGTGGATGAACATTTATTTTCATTTATTTTCAACTCCTGGAGTTGGAGGGAAAAGGATATTTTCAAATGGTGACAATATGTTTTACATAATTCTAGGAATTTCCTCACTTCTGGCTTTAAATAGTGCTCCAGAAAAGGACAAGCGACCATTCTGACTTGGAAACAGTCTTTGTAAAGCAGTAACTACCTTGTTTGTTTCCTGTTCAGAGGAGCAGAAGCATAATTTGCGTACCTCCGATAGCAGAAATAAGAAATAAGTGTTGTCATTCGATACGTAGAATAGGTGAAGAGAATCAAAATTCTACACAGATTCAACCCAGACAGGATCATGCCTGTGCCAAAATCTAAATTCAGAAACTTCACAAGGGACTGAAATAGGACAAATACAGTGTGAAAACTTTTGACTATTTTTCTGGCATATAGGCATCCTCTGCTAGTGAGGAGAGAAACCTTTCTTTTTCTTTCTTTCTTTTTCTTTCTTTCTTTTTCTTTCTTTCTT
>NW_010586868.1:142962-163819 GCF_000705375.1 Tinamus guttatus | reverse complement strand
CGGCGCCCCCGGCAGCAGCTCAGGGCAGCCGCGCGCGGCCCCCGCGCCAAGGGAGCCAGGCCGAGCCTCCAGCAGTGCCGAGAGCAGCCAGGATCGGCACCCTGCATTGCGAAGAGCAGAGCTTGGCCTCTCCAGGCGCCTTCTTGGAGGAACCCCGTGGGTTAGGGCCCTAGCAGGAAAAGGGGTCAAAGATAGCTGGTTAATATTCAAGCAACACTTCCTCCAAGCTCAAGAGCAGTGCATCCCCATGAGCAAGAAGTCAGGAAAAAGGGGCAGGAGCCCTGCAAGGAGCTCCTGGCAAAACTTAAGCGAAGAAGGAAGAACACAGAATGTGGAAAAAGGAATTAGCCGCTTGGGAGATATATAGGAACGTTGTCAGAGTATGAAGGGATATAACAAGGAAGGTGAAGGCCCATTTGGAACGCAATCTGGCAAGAGACGTTAAGGAAATCACGAAGGGCTTCTTCACAGACATAGGTAGCAAACAGCAGATTAGGGAAAGCAGAGGGCTGCTGCTGAAATGGGTGGGTGCCCTGGGGAAGAAGGATACAGGGAAGGCAGAGTTACCGAATGCTTTACTTGCTTCAGTCTCCTGCTGAGCCCTCAGCAATCCCAGATCCCAGGAGGCAGGAGAGAAAGTCTGGAGGTTGGGGAGGATTGGGTTAGACATAACTTAGGCAAACCTGACACCCTCAAATCCATGGGCCCTGATGGGATGCACCCACAAGTGCTGGGGGAGCTGTGGGATAGGGCACTCCCCGCTGCCTTTGAGAGGTCACGGCGAACAGGAGAACTGCCTGAGGACTGCAGGAAAGCCAGTGTCGCTGCAGGCTTCAGAAAGGCAAGGAGCAGGACCCAGGCACCTACAGGCCAGTCAGCCTCACCTCCACCACTGGAAAGGTGATGGAGCAGCTCATCCTGGCTGTCAACTCTAAGCATGTTGTGAAAAAGGGAGGGGTGGCTGATGCACCAGGGGGCTGGGCCCCCATTCAGAGGAACCCGGACAGGCTGGAGAGTTGGGCAGAGAGGAACGTCCTGACGTTCAGTAAAGGCAAGCACAGGGTCCTGCACCTAAGGGGAATAACCCCAGGCACCAATTCAGGCTGAGGGTGACCTGGAGTCCAGGTCCTGGAGTCCTTGGGAGTCCAGGTGGACTACACGTTGACCATGGGCCAGCAATGTGCCCTTGTGGCCAAGAAGGCCAATGAAATCCTGGCTTCCATTGGGAGGAGTGCTGCCAGCAGGTCGAGGGAGGAGATCCTGCCCCTCTCCTCAGCTCTGGTGAGAACATGTCTGGACCACTGTGTGCAGTTCTGGGCTCCCCAGTGAAAGAGGGACACGGAGCTACTGGAGAGAGTCCAGTGAGGGGCTAAGAAGATGATTATGAGACTGCAGCATCTCCCCTATGAGGAAGGGCTGAGAACTGGGCCTGTTTAGCTTAAGTGTACACAAATACCTTAAAGGAGGGTGTCAAGACGATGGGACAAGACTCTTCAGTGGAGGCCAGCAACAGCACCAGATGCAACAACCACAAACTGAAGCACAGGAAGTTCAGTCTGAATTTTGGAAAAAAACTTGACTGTGAGGGTGACAGAGCAATAAAATGGGTTGCCCAGATAAATAGTGAAGTCTCCTTCTCTGGAGACAGTCAAAACCCGCCTGGACACGATCCTGTGCAACGCGCTCCAGGTGATCCTGCTTGATCAGAGGGTCAGGCTAGAGAATCCCTAGAGATCTGTTTCAACCTGACTCATTCTGTGTTCTTCCTATCCTCTTGTTCTGTTCTTTCCCCTCAGCTAGAAGTGGCCAGCCTGCCCCTACCTACTCAGCAGTCCCAGCTACACAAGAATTGCACCTGGAGATCACTATCACAGAGTCTTTGCATGTTTTGAAACTTCACTGCATTTCCTGGGTGATTATTCTAGCAGACATTTCAATTATCTGATAGTTTTCTGGTCTTGAAGCACAAACATAGGCCTGAATGCTAACTCTTAAAGAGGGCGAAGAGCCATGTGTGTTTTGCTAAGAGCATGAGAGCAGCTCTGCCCACGGCTCACTGTGCAAGTCAGTCACAGACAGCAGGGCAAACACTGCATTTCACCAGGAACAGCCTCCTTCATCGTCTCATCAAGGCAGAGATTCCCTCGTTTTGCAAGGGTTCCCAGCAGCGCACTAGGAGGCTGCCCAGTATCTCATACACGCAAACTCTAATTTCCTATGTTTTCACAGAAAGTGAACTATTTGAGTCTTCACTGAATGCTACTGCTCTTAAATTTATAATACAGAACTCAAGAAAAGGATATGCTCAAAATTACAGCCAACTGTCAACATTGTCACATGTGCCAGCTAGTGCTGGAGTGGCCAAGCAAGCAGAAAAACAACAGAAAAACTGTGTCTGAAAGTAAAAATCAGCATAATTTTCTTTTCATTTTCAGATCATTTAACCCCTTCCAGTAACATTTGTTAATTTAGGCCTATTTTAAAAATAAGAATGCCCTTTTTCGTGACAATGACAACAAAAGTTTAGAATATGTCTTTTAAATGAAGGCAGCCAGGGGTTGAAACAAGACACATTTCAAGTTTTATCAGTATGTTCTCCTCCTATTCATCTTTTTTCTTTTTTGTGGCCAAAATTGTTTCAGCTCAAGCTGCCCAAAGCTTAGAATAGCTTGTTTCACTGAAAGAAAAAAAAAAAAAGAAAACAAAAAAGAAAGAAAAAAAAGAAAAAAAACCATTTTGTATCAAATTAACTATTGATTGAGAGTATTTATTCCTGTCTCCTTCTCTTCCCTGGAGCTTCTCGATCTTTGGGATGGGAGCTGACAACTCTTGTGCCGCCATCTCCGCTCTGGGGCCGAGGAGGGGGGAAAGCAGCAACACTTTCCATGCCGGCTTCGCAGGAGCCACTTTCCTGTACTCCGAAGGAGCTTGGTGGTCTGAATTCAACCCATTGCGTTTGCTTTTGGTGACTGCTCTGGATGGGTAAATTCACGTGTCATTGCGATATTGGTTAATAAACTGTAGTGCTGATCATTGGCAAAAGTGTTTTGGAATCCCAACTGCCAGGTTAATAGTTACAGTTTGTGTCTTTGTCTAGATCTCACAGCGGGAGGAGAGGTAGGATAAACTTCCAAACAGTGTCTCTGGCTGAGGCGAGTTCTTAAGGAGTGAATTTTTCCAGCCAGAACAATCTAATCCCTTCCAACACTGACGTCCCACAAACACAGGTGTAAAAGGAGAATCTGAAAATGATCCGTTATACCACAGTTTGGAACCATCTGCTAGGCCCAAGTATGTGGTCTGCAGCTGGTCCAGCTTTGCCACACAGTGTTTTCAATTAGCAGTTTACAGAGGAGCCTGCACGGTGGTCTGAGATCCACTTTAAGGGTGATAGTGGTTCCTGACTCAAGAATCTGCGAACCACTCAGACACACTCTACAGAAATACCCCATGCTTTATCTCTTGTTTTTCTTGTCTACAGAAACTGATCTCAGTTACATGGTGGGACTCTATAGCTAGTCATCATGTTCTTGAGATCCAAAGGTTTTGGATGAACATGAATCTTTTATTAATTGCACTTGGGTTCGTTCCTGCTGGGGCAGTGGGGGAAAAGGATGAAGGTTTGCCTCGTTCTGGACAATCTATTTACTTGTCTCTATTTCCACACATAGGCCTTCGCAAAAAAATCTTGTACTCAGCAAAAGAAAACAAACACTACATGAAAATCAATCTCTTTTTTAAAATATTTTCTTGCTATTATAATTTTTG
The DNA here is from genome assembly GCF_000705375.1 of Tinamus guttatus. The sequence continues at coordinate 160,051 of NW_010586868.1, read as the reverse complement.
AGAAAAGCAGGTAAGCATTCTATTATCAACTAGTTAATTAAATGAGAAAATAATCAGACTGAGTTTGTAAAAAACACATCAAGTAGGGCGAATTAGCTTTATCAACTAATCTCTCGGCCTTTGCACTAAGTTCTTTGTGTGTGTGGTTTATCACAGTCTTTATATTCCTTCCATTTAATAGACTCATTAAATAAATGTGGCTTTGGGAGAATATTATTTTAGCTGTTTTCTCTAAGCAGAATTTTTGCCAATCTGTGTTGTCCATAACACTCTCTAAAATCAAGGGCTGTGTTGAAGAGCAACCTGCTGCAAACACTTGCATGATGGATCGTCACCTGAATGCATGTATGACGCTGTTGGGAAAAACATTTTCATGATGATAAAATACTTCAGAGTGATCTTTTTTTAAAAGCAGAGCAAACAAGGGGCCTAATTCTATGAGTATGATACAGATCATAACAATTACAAATTTAAAAAAATATATAATTCTCCTCGAAAAACCGATCCTTTCCTCTGGAGCTCAACAAATGTTTTATCACTGATTTTTGGGACTGATTTGGGGGTAAAAATAGACACGCATACATAAATATTAAATACCTTGATATATACTCATACAGTAGGCAGCCATGCACCTATTCCAGCCCTGACCTTGCCCCACAGAACCAATTACAAAATGCCTTTGATATTCTCCTCAACCTATAGGGATTTTTTTTTTCCCCCAAAAAAGCCTATATTTTTCCAGGCAACACCCCATGCCACACACATGGATGGAAACAAAGTGGGAGGTAATATGCAGCGAAATGGCCACCGGAGTAACCAAGAGCACCCTTTCCACATAACTGCAGCCCCGCTGCACTTAACTCCTGCAAGAGCCCCGCGTCGCTGCTAACAATGGATGAAACCACTGGCAGGAACTCAAACCCCACACACTGCACGCAGATGATTTTAATAAAATACAGTGTTTAGACCACAAAGGATACACTCCAGAGTAGCTCTATATATATTTGTTTACTTAATTGGAGGGGTGGAATACCATAGGCAGCCTAAATACTGCATTTATTCTATGCACAGCAGTCAGTCTAGTGTCACAGACACAGTATACGCCACCCTTCTACAAAGTTAATTACTTAGCCCTCATCTAGATTAATGTCTGTTGTGATTTACTTCTTTACAACTTACCAGTAGGCTCTGATTTAACTAGTGCTGTCATAGTAAAAAGACAACAAAATATTTGCTTATATGACAAAAAAAAAACTTGATTTCAAACAGAAACAGAACATATTTTCAAGAAACTTTGGCTTTTTCTCCTAAGGAGAACAGTAGCTAATTTGTAAATTGTTAAGTATATGATGGTAAATTGTGTTTTGAATACAAAACCAACAATGGTGGTGTTTTAATAATTTACATGTAATGTGCAAAGATACACTGTACAACGGGCCTCCATATGAATTCACACATTTAGATACATACCAATTCTCCTATGAACTTGAACCTCTCTGTATTTATCAGTCATCTCAGTACCAAGCTAACAGGAGAGCAATATAAAAGGTGGTCTGTAAGTTATACACACATCGCACACAAACACATGCTTGGAGAACATTCAGACTACACATTCTCTCTCTCCAAAGTTAGGAAATGTCAGAGTTTAGGTTAACTCCTTTACTTTGACTGTGTTACTCATTTTGCTTTATGATACAGTCTTCAGTCTTTCTCAAAAATCAAAGAAAAATCAAACAAACAAAAGTAAACTTGTGCCGGATGCAAACACCAAACACAGAGAACTCCATCTGGAAGGATTAAAACTCAACAGGGCATATGGAAAAGAAAACAAGGAAGTGGAAAGCATCTTTAATTACAGACAATGCTACAGATCCACCTATAATATCAGAGTTGGCACAAACTTTCCTGGACTAACTAAAAAGAATGATGTCCAAGTTATGAAACACACTATTTTTTCTTAATTAATGCACAAAGAGCTGCACTGGTGTTCCACTATGGAGAATAAAATTAGGTAATCACTGGATTCTCGAGAGAGATGACTGAAATGTGAATTTTAAATTACTTCTGGTTCCTTAGACCGTCTCTTACTTTCAACATACTAACTTTAAGCTGTAAGAATTTCCATTGCTGCCTTCAGTTTCTGCAGAAAAGGTGCGTGGCTCACAGCACCAGAGGAGAGCTCCCTGAGCTTCTGTGGCCACCACCAGCCTAGCTCAAGAGAGCTCTGACCAAGCCACCCAACGCCAGCTGCTCTCACCGCTCACCCTGCTGCGGGCCTCCTCCTGGGACACTTTCAGGACACTATAGGTCTGATCAGATCTCTGGCAATGAAAGACAACGTAATTAAACTTAGCATCCTCTCACGAGCTACACGAGCAGCAGAGCATCATCAGACGCCCGCCGTGCTTCAGAGAAGAGGGCACCCTGAGCAGCCAAGCGCTCACAGCTCCTGTCTGGTCGGCGCCTCTGCAGCAACGCCGATTCACAGGTAAGGCTAAGACAGTGAAGGATGCCGCATGTCATTCAGCCCCTGTGAGGATTTGGATCTGGCTTTGATGCCCATTTCTCTAATTCATTAAAAATATGCATTTTTTTCACAAATTTCTGGACATTTGCTTTAGGCGATTACATAAGAATTCCTTCTCTACCAAATTATGCCTCTCCTGCAGCGCTAAGCCTGAAAATGCCAAATCGATCAAAACTAGAAGGGCAGTGCAAGGAACCTCCCATCTACTATTTATTCAAATCCTTTGATTTTTACTGTCAGCTGCCTTGACTTGTGAGAACTGCCCCGGCATTTTTACTTGAAATACCAGAGTTTCAGACCTGTGGGGTAATGGACTGGGAAAAAACATCTCCCTAAAAGTTGAGCTGAATAAAGGGACTACTGCCTCGGGGAGGAAATAAATCACTGTATCTCTCCTTAGCTTGCTTCCTTTCTAAACCAAATCAGCCACGGCTGTTCCATGACTCGCTCCAGGAAACCTACCCGAGCAGGAATCATCTGGGACGTCGCCACTGCTTTCTGGCTCCCTTTTGGCAAACGGTCACTCTCACCAAAGTGAGGGAATAGACTGTGGAACGTCCTCGGTTTGCACAAGCTTTGCTGACCTCCCTGAGATTCTGGACTCATTCTATTATTTGCAAAAACTTATCCATGAAATAGCTGGGCTTTCTGCCATTCAGGCTAGGCTTTTCAATCACTTTTTCATCACAACGCATACTAGGCACTCTAAGATACATTTCACATTTAAATTAAACCTTGAATATGGAATTTTAGCTGCTGAATAGGAGGATGTATTATGGGACACAGTTTTCCTTAACTGATATTTTTGGTCAAAAAACTAAGTCATGTTATGCTGTCTTTCAAACCATAAAATATTAAAAATATTATTAAGGATTCTCAAAGTGAAAACTGCTCTTGGATGTGACAGGTTGAAACCACAGAAGATCATTAATAAGATCATTAATTACACAAAACAGCTCCTTTCTCAGAAGTGTTTAACACCACAATGATAGTATATGAATTTCAACGAAATTTGCAAATTGCTGCAAACAGAGTTAAAACTAAATTTTACATTTGGTATTTCTCCCCTTCCATACTCCGTGTTATTTAAAGCTATAAACATTTTCCAGTTGCACTTCTTTCTACACTGGAAGAAAAAAAGGGGGAAAAGAACATTTCAGATACAGTACTTTATTCTCCTATTGACTAATTAATGATTTGAAATATATACTGTACAAAACTATCAGCACACATTTACTTCGGTCCCCTTCCCTACCAATTTTCAAGACTGGTGGGTCAGAACAGCCCCGATTCACTCAGCCTCCACTACCATGATCATCTACACCTATCCTCTGAAGTCTGAATCCAGATTATCTTTTCCCCGAGACTCTTCATGGGTTTTCAGGAGAAGCAGAAACTGAGGAGCTGCTGCAGAAGCCAGTGCAATGCACAGAGCACCCAAGAGATGGACGAGGGCATCAGATCCACAGCCAGCCTTTTCAAGCAACTATCTATTGCTCACTTGCTCGTTTCTCTCCCCGGCTCCTGCACGCTTTGCTGCGTGGAAAGGGAATGATCTCTTACAGCTTCTCTTCTGTCGCTCTCATCACTTCGTTATCTGAGCGCCTTCTAATAATGCATTAAGCTACATGATTAACTCCTGTCACACGTGGCTTTTTCCCTCTGATCCTCTCTGCAGGGGGAGAATCTGGGCCTTTGCAAGGGAAAAGGAAACATACGTCAGCCTTGAAAGTGCTGTGCAAATGAATATAAAGGACTGGAGCCAGATTTTTTTTTGGGTTCATTGGTTGGTTTTCTTAAGCTTTTTTATTTTGTAGGAGGACCTGAGGAATTCTTATAAAAGATATTTGTATCATATTGGAAACTCGTGGTTTTTCACCCTGTGGAAGTCTCTGGGGAGCTAGTAAGAGATTCTCTCTGAAGAACTACTGACACGTTTTATTACAAGTAACTGAAGGGTAAGGATGAAGAGTCGAGGGAACATTCAGGATGATTCTTTAACCCCTCTTTTCTGTCTGTTTTCACTAATGCCCACTTACCTTAGGAAAATGGTGCTTTCAACTTTAATTATGACAATTAATCTTTCAGTAGTAAAATGAAAGTGGAACTTCATACTCATTTACCAAGTAGAAGAAAATCTCTTTTCACCAAGAATGAAGGAACATCAGGGCATCACACAAGAAAATGACTGTGGTCAAGCACATACTATACACAATAACAAAACCTGCTCAGAGGCTCCACCTTGACTGGAAAGAGACTATTTCTTTTCCACTGTTCCCACCCATTTTGAAACTTGAGTCTTTTGAATGTTTAAAATATTCTTCTAATATTTGATGTAAGGTAATACAGAGTAAGCTTGAAGACTTTGGGACAGCCCTGTCTTCAACTCCCTCTCTGGCCCTGGGTACTTCTATATCTATAAGTGTACGAATCGTATTTATTCCTCTCAGGATCAGCCTTCAACATCAAGTCCTTTGGCTTCTTTCTAATAAGCTAGTTTAGTTTCCCAGATAAATGTGCTGCAAGCCTCCTTCGAAAAGAGTTGTACTTTTAAGGGGGAGGGAGGGAGAAGAGGGGGAACAATTCTGAAGTCATCTCTTCAGTGATTTGAGCTCTCTGAAGCTGCTCAGTAAGGCAGGAGGTGACGATGGGGCTGATGGGCTAGCACAGAGCACCAGCGCCGCAGCACGAGGGCACACGGGGCACGGAAGGGGAATCCCCAGGCAGGGGCAAGGCCGGCACCGGCGCTGCAGACACACACACGGCTCCAGCCGCCAGCAGCAGCTCGTGGGGAAGCCGCTTCGGTTAGGACATGGTTTGGTTTTCCCACTTGCAGATCCCTCCTCCGCCATGGGCTGTCTTTAGGAATAATAAGGAATAACAGAACAGGCCTGTGCTCTGTAAGGGGCTCTGGTTTGCTCTGATGAAGGCTATTTACGTCCCAAAACACACTGAAAAAAATAGACAGCTCCCATCCTTTCCCATTTCTCATCAGACTAGTAGTACAGCTGCACTGCCACGCGCACAGTCACAGGTAGGTGTGTGTACGTGCAACTGACAGCTGTAAGGGCAGGTATTTATAGTACCAATAGAGCCAAGCCTTGTTTTAAACTGTAGAAGTATACAAATGTTTCATTTTAACTTATCAACATAACATTGTTTTTCCATAGAAAAATAAACTCATGCTTACATAAAGACCTCAAAGCATTCACAGTAACCTAAAGTAATGAATATTGTAATGAGAAACACAAGTATTTAGGGTGATAATGACTGGACTTTGCTCTACTTATATCGGCTCACCCCCTATGGAGGCTACCAAAGCTTAAAGATTTTATCACCCTAGTAATCAGCAATGGGTAATGGCCTTCATAAAACACAGTAATTAAATTGACTGATTTCAAACTAGTGCATTTTTTTCATTAGAGAGTTCTTATGTAGCCTACTTCAAAAATCCCTTTGTGAATAGTCACTGTATCAGTCAAAATTCAAATGATGAGGGATGAAGAGTTTGTTCTGCTCAGGATTTCAGTTATTAAAGTAAAAAGTCAGAGTTCCTACTGTGCTGTCATGCCTTTTTTCCCCTTTTTTTCTTTCTCCCCTTTCGTCATCCAAGAGCTTCTTTTTTTCAAAGGTCTCTCAAGACCAAACATTATAAAACAAGGGGCAGAAGGAAAAAAAATTGAGCCCCAAATTTCCTAGTTCTTTACATTTTTCAGCAGCCAGTAAGAGATTCTGCTTTGCTAAAACAAGCTTTTAAAATTCTCACAAATCTTCATAGCCAAAGCATCAATGATGAAATTCAGGCTCTGCCTCACCATCCATTTGATTACACTTCATGCCTGCGTTGTTTTAATACTGTATCTTACTTGATCTTTGACTTTTGAATAAAACTTGATCAAATCATATTATTGCTCAAATTTATTTTCATAGTATGTGTGTGTGAGCAATTCACCTCTGTTCCAAGAGTTCTCCAACTCACCTCGGATTTTAAAATAAAACGCTTTATGACAAATCTCATTTTCACTTTTGTGGAAAAAACATCCCTTTCCTAACCCAGTACATACTAAACCAGTGCTTTATGATGGTAGAACAAAATCTGCAAGAAAGTCTACTCAGATAACTACGCAGTACAAAACCTATCTTTGTATTTCTCTCCTCCTGACTACAGCAGTTTTTAACTGCATAAAAGAGACACTGGATACGTTTTGCATAGAAAATCTACAGTGAAATACAGGGATCTCAGGGTAGGTGTACAAAACATCAACCCTTCCCCGCTGTACCCAGAAAAATAAGTGACTTATAGTCATGCTGAAATATGAGAGTTGGTCATGAATATGCATTTTTCTTTGCCTCAAAACTTCAGAATCTCAGAGCAGCAGTTAAAATGCTGCCAAAATCAAAGGGAATTATTTTATAGCCACTCCCTATTGCATCACTTTGTCCACATACTCGTGGCAGTTGCCAGCTCCTCCCTCACAGGCCAAGCACTTCAAACCGTGACACGGGCTTAACAGCCATCACGGAGCCCATGTGCCAGCAAGGCTCTCATGGGCTGCTCCCCCTCAGGGAGCACAGCCCTCGGACAAGACTAGTAACTTCTCTCTCTACCCCAAGAGTTGAAGTTGTCTTACAATACCAATTAACGAGTAAATTGATTACTACCCTCAAAGTGGTCACTTTCCCCACCAGAATCGATGCTCTTCACTTCATTGGAAGTGTTGCCATTAAGACTTTTGCCATTTTGATGCAGCAGATACATTGCAAATGCAAGCCAGTCTGAATGCACTTTCCATGTACATTGCAGACAGCCCTGCACAGCAGCTGTACAGGGGCTTAAACAGACATTAACTTTTAAACCTAACAAGTCATATAAATGTAAATATGATGCTGATTTCACTGCAAGGAGGAGAGGACAGGGATGAGAGCTGTGCAAAGCTTTCCCATGGAATTGCTTTTGTGGGCAAAGCCTAGGGGCAGAGCCATCCTTCCTGGATGCTCTAGGGAAAAACCTCTCCTTACTTTTCTCCAGTTTCACCTGGCATGCAGGTCATCCTTTAAAAGCACGACCAGAATCAACTGTCTGGAACACTGCCAAACAAATGCAACAGTCTGTCCTGTTACTAGTTTAACAAAACAAACAATATATAGTAACAAGCTCCTTGTGATTACAAACTCTCTGCTGCAACCCAGCACTGAAAACTTATTTTAACTTTATATTTTTACCACAATCAAATAATAAATCACTGATTTACAGTTTCTATCTATTTATCCAATCTGCAAACAAATTATGCCTTAGAAGAAATTAATGGAAAAAAAGAAATAATGGAAGGGGGAAGAGAAGCTGCTTCTTTCACAAGTGAAGGCACAAAGAGCAATCTAAATGAGCCAGGCAGGCAACAAATGTGGTTGTTACAGAATATTTATGAGCGCGGCAGGCGCATAACATCACTGAAGCAAGCACAATGGGAGCCGCTTTTTATAAAATATATCTGCAAGAGGGACATGTAGTTAGGTCTAGCTATCAATCACCTGGACATGTGAATAAATCTATAGCCAGTGGTCCATGCTCTGCTAAAAACAACTTTTACCACGTTGAAAACTTGCTGCCCAGTGAATAAGTCCTAAGACCACAGAAGGTAAGAAGATCTATGCTGCACACCACCACAATGATAAAATCCATCTCAACTATGAGAATAGAGAAGGTTTGGAAAGTTACGTTGCGCAGAGAGGTGACTGGTAAAATTCTGTGAATAAGTGATCTAGGCTTCAGATGACATCACACTGAAACAAACAGATTTGTTTTCTTCCTAAATTCACATTCTTTAAACCCATGGTTACTGATCTCCAAGAGCACATCTATATGGACTATCTAAGCCTCTTCGCCCCTGGAAGTGTGTGTATAACTCCCATTAATGCTAATGGCCATAAAGCACAAGCATTGAGGGGAAAATAGACCCCTCGCTGTGAAAATAAATGTGTTCAGTTATTTTCAGACACGATGCTGAAATCAAACAACTAAAAGTACATAGTCAAAGGAGATAACGCTATACAGCCTAACTGAAAATGTCACCATTATTTTTAACTCCCTGGTCAGGGACTCTTGTCATATTCTTCATGTTTCTGCTATCCGTCATAGATACCATGGCTAGGTGATATGTCAGAATGAAAAGGGCCGAATCCTAAAATCTTGCAGAAGAGAAACAGTCCTGATCTGAAACTCCTTGCCTTCACCAAGGATGCAAGGATAGACCCTACGTCTTGGTTTTCACTTAGGCCATATAGTATTTTCTCTTTACCCCAAAATTATGGGCACTTTCCTACTGTCTAGAAGAGCTCTTTAAAGGAGTGATGACTATAACAAGGTAAAAAATCCTATCACTTACACGATTTGTTATCTTCCTTAATGATTTGATATCGTAATGTGTTTTCTACCCTGTCCAAAATTCATTTAATCTATTCTGCTTGTTCAAACAGGTAGGAAAATTTGTTTATACACCAACGTGAGGTTAAAGACACTGCTTTACTATAGCGCAACGACACGTCTATCCCACTCTTTTCATGATGGAACCAACTTGTTGGGACTCTATGGCTAATCTAAAAAGTGTTTGGAGCAGTCATGAGAAAAGTTAAAAGTGGGGGCAGTCAATACTGCTCCACTGCTTTAGCTCCTTCCACCACCGCATGGGTCCCTCACTTATTCTGAAGCGTGTGTGTGTGTATACATGGTCCATGCCACTTTAGCTGCTATATGGGTGGGCATTTATCTATCTGCAGCAGTACGGATGGAATTGAGCTGGAGAGCGTGGGGCTTGGAGCAGACTGGGCCTGTGAAGCCTGTGCAGCAGAACACGTTATGTAGCACTGATCAGGATGCACCCAAGCAGCTGCTTTTGAATGGCTCTCTTCTCTTTTCCAAGTCACAGAAGCCTGACTTTCCTTTTGATCTGAGCGTATCACTGTGACTCATTTTGCAAGTTGAATTCTGATTATACAGTGAAAAGGCCAGAACTTAAATATTACTTCTTCTGCAGAGAACACTAAATCTATTTTCTTCTGGATTAGCTTGCAGTGATAAACAATCCCGTGAATGGTTTGGTGTATGATAGGCAAAAAGAGACTCTTCTACAGCCTGTCTAGACTCCCAGACAAGCTCAGACTGTGTTGTCATTAGAGACATTTCCATAGCCTGTCACATTACTTGGAAAACAGAAAACCCACCATTTTAGAACAATCAGGCAAAAATAAAGAAAAATAAATAAAAACAGACTGACCTGCCAATGCTGTAGTGGAAATTTGAATATAATAACCTTACACAATTTAGAAATTATGTTAACAATACAGCAAGAAGCTTCAGCAAACATTTGTGAAGAAAGGCAACTCCTGCACAAGTGAATGCAATCCAAAAATGTGAGTCATGCACAAGTAATTTTGCTATGGGCCATAAAATCACTTTATATGAGTTACAGATAATTCTGTATGTATTCTATAATGTTTCCCTACTGTGTAGAGATGGATATCTCTGTATCCTATCACAGATAATGATGGAAAACAAATTCTCTACATAAAAGCTGATTGCTCAGAGATTCGTCCTTGACTGTTCCAAGGAACTGCAAAGCCGACAGAACAAACACTTCTCTCTGTCTTCACCACAAAGAGGCAGGTTCTGTCAGTGCCAAACACACTGCAGTTCAGACGGTTTTTATAGTATGTAGTGAACTGGGAGCAGCCGTAGACACAGAACATACATCCTCCTATTTCTCCGTGCCTGCATGTTCTCTTTATCACTCACGTATCTACAGTCCTGCAGAACGGCACCTCTCATTTCCTCCCACGAGCACGGTTGCACGTGCTCAGTGGTATTAAAAGAGCAGGTCTGTTCTTTCCATGCCATGCTGAGACACAATGCAACATTAAGCTAGTCATAAAGTCAGAGACACTACAATATAAAAATGAATCCTACAAAACCGACTTCAGAGCAACACATCTTTTTGCAACTGTGTTGTCTTCTTTAGGTTCCTAACTTTTTTCTAACTGTACTCAAGGAACCACTTTTTAAAGGGATTAAAAATGGCTAAGAAGTATTGAATACCCTCAAAGCAGACTTCCCTCATGTGACTTTCACTGGGTACCTATTTTGCAAAGTACCTTTACAACTACCATAATGCTGGCAACCCAGAAATCAATTGGGTTTCCACTGAAAGTCATCTGGCACCTTCCCTGCATTTATCCTATTCATACGTCATGATGTCTATGGCATTTTTTCAAACTTGGAGGTGATCCCCTCCAAGAGTTGAGGTTCAAAATAAACAAACAGGTACCTCTCCAACATCATAGATCCATATGCGGCCTTCCGAATCACCAACCGCCACCTCCTTCCCAGCCTGTGCCCAGCGGACACGGTTGAGGGCAGAAGCTCCTTCGATTGTCACGCTGGCTGTGGGAACCTGTTGAAACAATAGCAATAGAAATGACAATAAAATCCTGCTCCCTGTGACTCTACAGGTCAGTTTAGAACGTTCTGTTTAGCTGGCTAAGTCACAAGTCCTTTGACATTGCTGAAAGTAACCTACAACCCCAGAGGGGAGGGAAGAGAAAAAAAATAAAGAAAAGGTTCATTGTTTCTGCAGTCACATGTGCTAAAAAGAGGAAGACTAAGGGATTGCTTGGAATGGGTAGGGCAGACTTGGGCAGACTTTTCCACAGTTATGGGCAGCTAACAAACCATTTTTTTTTAACTTTGGAGACACGTGAAACCACATCAGCTTTCTTGAAAGACACTGTTTTACAACCAGAATTGACTGACCGAGAATCATTTCAGTCTTATCCTCGGTTCTTACCCACCACTTGGACCGAAATAACCTGACTGATCATAGAAAAATGCTAATATCCATGCTGACCTATCTTTGGAATTCATACTCAGACCTGCGGCTAGATACAGAGGTCAAAGCTCAGGTACAATCTGACAAGAGCCCTGAGAAGCTGATCTCACTTTTAGAAACTCCTGTATTCCCACAGTTCTCTTCTATACTTGTCCCATATTCCTAGGAACCACTTTCTGGTTTAAATATACCTAGATGCTGTTTAATTCCCCACTACCACACCCCAACCCAACTGACAAATCAACAGATGATCCACAAGAACGAAGTTCCCGGTGGGGATGACTAGAGCAACAAACATTATTGTCGCAGAAGTATTTCCAGTTTACGGGAATGTAGCCATCACAGAGGTGCTGGAGGAGGAAGCATTTGTGTGGGTGTTGTCCCAGATCGGTGTATCATCCCATTGATTTAGGTCACTTCGTAACCTGCTCCTACTAATGCTCCACCGAGGCACCTTTAATAAGAGAACCGGCCTAGGGAAGGAGTCTGCAGTTTGGCGTGACAGGCTCTGCCCAAAGGTTTCTGTGTCTCGGTCAGGGCAAATGGAACAGGAAGGGAGTTGCACAAGCAGCTCCTCCACAACAGGTCTTAGTCAACTAAGGCACAGGGAGCATCCCAGGATATGTGACTGGACATGGACCTGGGGAACAGTCTGGGCAGGAAGAGGCACCTGGATAGGAACTAGAGCCTGGGCTAGATCTGCAGGGGTGAGTGACAGCCACTCCTGCCCTTGCTGGGGGCACAATGCCCAGAAGCAGGAGACAGAAGCTTAAAGGTGATATTAACTTTGGGGGTTGAGAAACTACTGCAAAACAAAACCAGCGCACTACTGTTAACAAAACCAGTGTCTGACTAGCTTCATCTCAGCTTTTCAGCTGTAGTTTTATATTGTAAGTGCAAAGATGCACAGGAAAAAATGATTTTAAGACAACATTTTTATATTCCACACCAATCTCCCTCTTCTCCTAAGCTCTAATGCCTTCAGTGCACCCCACGAGGCCAGAGATAGCAGCCAGCAAAACCTTTGCGGAGCAGTGCTTAGAAAGCAGGGCTGCTGCCCGGCCCCTCTCCCTCTGGAAACTCCCGTCTCCTTCCCACAGGCTCTGACTTACAGCTGCAGAGCCAAGCAGGCACCTCCCGGCACAACCGGCCAGCCAAGCCAACTCCGCATCTCTGTAGATGGCTGCACAATGCTGTCCCCAAGCCCACAAAACATTTTGTTGGCAAAATGCTTTAGAAACAAAGCTGGAGAGTGAAGCTGAGACTGTCCTCCTGCTTGTCACAAGCTCATCAGAGGCACATTAGCCGCTGCTTCAGGCCTAGGTCCGGGTCACCGCACCGTCACTGATAAAAGTCGGTGCCCGCCCGGACTCCTTATCCCAGCCACGCTGGTGCTTGGTGCCTTCCAGTCAATGGTTTCAATGTGACATCGGGTCCATGACAAAAAAATCACATTAAAAAACAGGCAAGTTTTACTCCTGTGACGATTGATTTGTAAATAAATAAATAAAAATGAGAAAAAAAAAATCCACCCAAATTAATTGCATAATCACATTTGGAAATGTTATGTAAACAGCAACTAAATGCTACAATGCTACATTTTGAGAGCACTAATCCACTAACCAGCTACATTTCTCAGAAGAATGCAGATCAAAGATATTTGTTTCAAATGAATGGCCCAGTGCATATTTAAGACACTGAATTTTAGAAGATCTTACAGAAGGCTGAAATCTATCACAGTGGAACTGGTTCTGTTGCTGAGAATTCAGCACTTGCAGGGCTCCACACAAAACCAGACAGCATGCCTGCTGCACATACAAAAAACATGAGCTATTTTTAAAAATCCAATGGTTTTGTAAAGTCCTATTTCTACTCCACAAAGCTAACAAAACAAAAAGTAATCATGGAAGAGCTGTTTAAAATCTACATAAAAAGCCTTTCCTCCAGCGGCACAGAGAGAAATACAGTCAAATCCTATTATCTTAAAATAGATTTCCCTGCTTCGAATAGTGATAGGTTAAATTACACACACTTATTTTAGATTTCAAAGATTTGAGCTCATTTTATAATGGCGATGTGGTAGCATTATGTTTTAAAAATTATATTTAAAATACTTCATAAATCTCTAAATTTGGTGCTTGTCAGATTTTTAACCATTTTGAAATTAGATTTTTAAGGAGTAACAGATTGAGAAGGATGTACTCATGAAAAACCTGAACAATAAAGATATACTTCTTTTAGTTTTTTTGCTTAGCTAGTGTCAAAACCTACTTGTAAATATATCTTTTATCCATTTGTAGGAATAAACACGATCTTCTCACTTTCAAAGCAAAGGCGTGACGTGCAAAGGAAAGTACACTTGAAAGAAGCAGAATAGAGCAGAAATATGCAGATTTAAAAATCAATGTAATACCAGTTTATAGATAAATGAGACTCATCAATAACCCAGGGACCTTCTCTAACATTGATCCAAAAAGAAATTTTAACAGATATATACATAAGAGATCACTGACTGCTATCCTGAAATTACATGCAAATCTCCCATACTCATCCATAGAAACATTAATTCCGTTTGCAAAAGACTGAAGAATTGGAGCAAGTTTTTGCTTTTTATTTTTTTAATTCATTTTAGAAATATAAACTAAATATGATATCCTTGATGGCTATTATAAATTTTTTTTTTATATCCAGATCAAAATGCAGTACACAAATACTCTTGTCGCTTAGAAGTGAATAATTAGAGCGATTAAATCTGTGGTGGTAGTCAAACAATTTTTCTTATTTTGATCAGAAAGCATCTAGAACTCGGGCAAAATGTTTTTAATAAATCTGTGGAATATCACTAGTGGCAACTGTGTTACAGTTCAAAAATTTGAAGGTAACTTATTATAACTAAACCCAGGTATTATTGGTTTACAGAACAAGCCACATTATTATTTAGGTATTAATTTCCCAAATTAAACAAAGCCAGGTCTCATTAAGAACAATCATATCTACTTCTTATACAAATATCTTTTATGAATAGCTAGCAGTTGAAGCATTAATATACTTGTCATTTTATGCTCTCTCCATAAATACTTCGACATCATATGCCTGACATCTAAAACTAGCAGTGTGCACAGCCGTTTCAAGATTTTTTATCGCAAAGATTAAGTGCTGACAAAGACTTTTTCTTACTAAACAGTCGAGCATATTTTTGGTTGTATAATCAAGTATGGAAATCTTGAAAATTATAAACTAATTATGACCTACCAGACGGAGGGTCAAAGCAAACAATGATCACTTTCAGTTACGATGTCTAGAAGAACTGCTTTAAGTTCTTCTTTTCTGCGGCACTTCTACGTCTGACACTGCTTCTCTCGCACAGCAAAACCGCTCATATATTCAGATTCTGCCAGTTTACCATTTCTAGAGACTTTAACTAATTTCATCAGCACTCATTAAGGAAACCAAATGGTACTTTTTCCTTCAGCGATCCAAATTCAATTCTTATTAAAAAATGCAAAGCTGTAATAATACCACAGAGATAATTCCAGTTTGATCCTTACATGAGAGCTCATTTTGACCTCTGAGAATGGAAATCATGTGTGCAACCCAGGGTGGCCTTACATGCAAAAGAAATGCAGGACTGAGCTTGAAATTATTTTTTGGTTGATGTTCCTATGTATTTATATGTAAACACACTGAAAATACATCAGCAGCTTTCTACATACAGCCTTATTATTGATGGGAAAGGGATCAAGCGGTCCATACTGATTTTCTGGAAAGAAATTATGGTCTCATTGAATTAAATGGCAAAACATCAGTTGATTTCAGGCAGAGCAGGATTTCAGCCCTGGTATTTGAGGGAAAAGGGTTGTATTTTTTTTTCCCCTTCTTAAAATGCTGGGTTTTATGCTCTGTGTTTAAGCCTGCATTAATGAGAACACCTGAAGGATATGTCCCTCCCTTCCCAAAATAAATTCCGCAGAGACTCCTCCTGTATATCCTCCAGCTGTATGCGCTCTAATTAAAAAGGCTGCGCTGCTTCCTGCTCAGAGGACTTCAAAAGGCTCCACTTGACAACACCGTGCACCGCGCTGGTTCCTCTTACCTGTCCATGCTTATTTATGGCAAGCACCATTCACTGGAAACCACAAACTGCGCCTGTATTTTACTCTGGCTGAAATGTATATCATGTTTACATGAAAGGCATATTAATGAACAAACTAATCTCAAAGGAAAACACTGTAAGAAATAGGGTGTGTGGGGGGGAAATTCTGCTGTTTGTACTCTGCATCTTTTCTTTCTTGAAAATAAAAAGAACCTGCCACTTAATACATGGTCATGTTTTGATGTACTTTTGTTTTGTTTTTAATTTTACATGGAACTGAGTAAAAATACACAAGATTTCGGTTGTGGAAAAATATTTCAATTCCTATTCTGAATTTTGATTGTGGGTCAAATACGGTCTTAGGTAACGTGACAATTTTCCTCAAAATTGTCTTCAAATCCAGCAAAAATTGTGTCAATACAAATCTACAGAGGTTTTTTGACCTGAAATAACAGGATACAAAAAAAGGGGGCACTTGTCCTATTTTCAAATTGACTTACAAAAACTACCAAACAAAATCAAAAAGCAGTATTTTCCATTCTGCATCATTGCAAAAATCTCTGATTAATCCTTTCTGCATCAGAGGAATTTTAAAGCTGTGACGCTTTATCCCCTATGGTCCCCTCTATTGAGTTCATGCAACAGGATAAAAATCTGTTTTAATTTTTTCTTTTGCGTTTGCACTTTTAAATGTCATAGCAGGGTTTGTTTTTTTTTCCCTTAAAAAAAAGAGGAAGAAAACAAGAAAAAGAAAAATAAAAGCATAAGAGCTCATTGCTCAGAGAAGTGAGGGCTGCAAGAAGGTGCATGAGCACATGAGGTGCTACCAGGATGGAGGCACCATTCTGGGGCTTGCAAGCTGTTACAATCTCACAAACATTTGGAGTAGGGGATAATTACGAAGGAAAATTAAATCTCTCACTGCAACAAGCAATAATAACAAACAAACAGCCCTAATAGAGATGGAAAAAAAAATAAAAAGGGAAGGAAGGAAGGAAGGAAAAGAGCTGCCTTCAAGGCCTGGTAGCCGCAGGATGAGTGGTGCTGCCAGGCTGACAAGTCAAGCTGTGACCGTCTGAGCAGGAGGAGGCATCCAAAAAAAAAAAAAAAAGAAAGGGAACAAAAAAAAAAAAGTGGTATTTCTAGTGTCCCACTGAAGCGCGGTGTACCGGGCCAAAAAAACAAAACACGAAACGGGGGCGGTTTTTAAAAATGCACCTCAAAATAGCCCCGCGAGGAGGGCGGCTGCGCTCCCCGCACCTCGGTGTCGTTGTTGAGGTTCCAGAGGTCCAGGCGCCCCATGCCGTCGACGCAGGCGAAGAGCGCGGGGTGCACGGGCGACCACATGACGTCGTAGACATAGTCGGCGTTGTCTTCAAAGGAGTAGAGCGGCTTGTTGTGCTGCAAAGGCAGGCAGAGAGCATGAAGACTTCGTGGCGCTAGCGCTGCCTCGGGCTGTCTGGCGAGTCTAATTAAAAACTTTGCACATTCACCAAATGTCATAAAACTTGCCCAGATGAAAGGTCCTCGCGGAGGGCGGGACGGGGCTCTAACGGGGGCGGCGGGCATGCAATGGGTGCGGGGCACACG
>NW_010586868.1:70698-142887 GCF_000705375.1 Tinamus guttatus | reverse complement strand
CGCTGCCGGCAGCCGAAGCGTCGGAGGCAAGTTCGCAAGTACACCAGAAACGAAGCGTAATTGCCCGCCATGAATTATTCATCGCATCTGGCTTGTCTGATTTTTTTTTTTTTTGGCATAATGGCAGCGCTAATCCCTGATCAATTAATGGGAAATGAAATTTAAATGATAATGAAAACTCCAGAGATAAAGGGAATTAAGTATTCTCGCGGCTTGTGACAGAAATCCAAACAATGGGATTTTGTAACTGTCTTCCTGGCCCTGTCAGCTGCCTCCGCTCGTGGGGACGGAGCTGAGGCGAGCGGAGCGGCCGAGGTCCGGCCCGCGTGGAGGCCTCACTGGGAGAGGAAACTCTGCACAAGTCCGACACACAATGTACAATTCTGGCACCTTTTTATAGCCTCTCTTCCTATCTCAGGTTATTCTGCAACATACCTCTGTTCATTTTACAAAGGAAACTACTTATATAAATACTAGCAATGCCTGCAATACGTTCTGTGGCAAATTATTTCCCCCCAAACTGAGGTGACTGATTGTAATTTTTCTCTTTTTGTTTTTCTTCTTTCTTGCGTATATTATTATTTTTGAACAATAAAGCTAGGCCTTTGCCAGTTTTATTTTCTGTCCTCCTGCACTACATAATGGTGCGCTTGATGTTTGGGCTGTGAAACTACAGCCCTACACATGGAGAGTCTATACACACGTGTATCTCTATAGACACATGCAGCATTTGTATGCCTATGAAGAGTCCTTACTGCAGTACTGTACTGTAAGTGGTTTTAAAATATTTGTATTCATCATAGGTATTATAAAACTATAAAATATATCCAAAGGTTTAATTACATTTTTTTTGCTAAAGTACTAAAAATACAACAGCATTAAATTCTATATGCCAGTTTTTTCTTAGACTTGAACCAGTAAAGGCACTTGGGTTGCAGGATGAGGTTCCAAATCTTCATAACTGGCCTAATATTCTTGTATATTTCCTAAGAACACCAAACTTTTTTTTTTATGTGTCAATAGAATCATATTGGAGCTTGGATTTATTACCTGAAATTTATATAACATTTTCATTTATTCTACAAAGCTGGACTTCTGAAAAAAAGGAAAACACACACACACAAAAACCCTACGAGAATATTTTCTTACCTAAACGAGACCTGATTCTGCAAACACGTGTATCTGCTTAGTGTACGATCAGTACCAGCAGAGTTACTTGCATGTGTTAATGGAATTACTTGCAAGCTCGTGCGTTTGCAGCGTTGAGGGCCAAATGAAGACCAAGGCTCTCAAGAGGTGGGGGCACTTGATAGGAAATGAGAGTGAATTTCTTCAGGAAACACAATTTAGAGGGGGGCATAGAGATCTGCAGTGCATATCTGCCATACTGTACATTTTCACCAAAAACATCTAATTTAGGTTCAAATATATCAGCCATCTAAATGCTGAATAATTGTTAGGTGGCCAATATTTTTCTCATACATGGAAAAATGTACTGCACATACAGCATGTGAACATGAAATGTCATGGGAAAAGTAAAAAAGTTCCATGCAAGTAAGGGGACCATTAAGTCAAACCAGAGCAGATTTCAATCAACATTTCCTTTTTGTCGACATAACAAAACTTGTTTTGATCTGACTGTGCGTGTGACACTTTCTATGCTCTTTCAGTTCTGCCCGGCTGTTTTCCAGCTCATGCCTAAAGACCAGACATTGGAAAGGAAGGGCAAGGAGACGTGGTTCCAGGCTGAACCCTGCTGCTGATTTGTTCTACAATCTCAGGCAGGTAGCTTTAGCGAATGTGCCTCAGTTTCCCCACTTCAGGAGTGAAAACACTTTTTGAAGTGCTGGGGTCTGCAGTGAAAAGCACTGCAGATATTCACTGTGTATTCACCATAATGGTGGAAATATTCACAGCTAGATGTGAAGCCAGGGGAGTTTCTGTACAACCAGAATAACATGGCCTTTCAGAAGGATCTCAGACATGCAAGGAGACAGACGCAAATAAAAGAAGGTGAACAGGGTGTGTGAAGCAAGAACTTTCCACCACCCAAGCAGGCCAAGCAAAGGGCGAGATAGCACTGCAGTTTGGTTGGGAAAACAGAGGAAAACCTATCCCATGGCAATACCGAGCACTGGTAGTAGGACTGGGCTATCCATGCAATCTCTTTATGTTTTGCATCCTTTAACTGGAGGAGACTGTAAAACAGCTATACAGGCTCAGTCTAAAGAGCCCCTCTTGCTTAGCATCCTGAGATAGTGCCCTTTCTTAAAAGCAAACATTTCATCTTGGTCTCACTTTACCCCCCGAGTGCATTTCAATGCACATTTCAATGTGAGGACTCGATTTGAAAGTTTAAATGTGCATATAAATGTTTGCAGGAATTACTTGCTTACAAACCTGTTAAGTAAAGGCCCAGGCCTGCAGACTCTTTTAATGTAAGGATTTATGTGGAAGGACCAATACCAACCCCTTCTAGAAAACGTTAAAATGTGGAACATGTAAAGGTCACTTTAAAGCAGTTTTAAATTACCAAAAAATCAGACTTACACAATCTATGACAAACATATGGCTATTATTATAAAACAACTGAAATTTAAACTTGATGAGCTTTCATTCTTAAATATCAACCCACTCTGTTATTCAATAGAACAGAAGAAATAGTTGAAAGCAGTATCTTGAGACAAACTTGGGCCAAATCTATGCATTACTGGAGAAGAGGCTGGGGTAAAAACCTGGCCTGAATGAAGTCAAGGAGGTTTTGCTGTTGTATTTAACAGGATAAGAATTAGAGTGTTTAGAGGAGAAGGGAGAAAAAAAAAAAAAAAGCCAGTTCCAAGACATGTGTTTTTGGCTCTTTTATTCAAGCATATGTCTCCAAAATCCGTTGTTCACCCTCAGTGTTTGTATACAGGCATTCTTTAGCAGAACAATGCTGAGTGAACAACAGATTTTAAATGCATGGGAGCTGTCTAGGAATTAGCACTTGCCTATGAATAAGCTCACCTAGCTAAATACTACTGTTGATATAAAAGAGGTGTATTTTCCACATATAAATTTGACCAGTCCATTCCACTTCTTATTTGCATAGAAAAAAAAATTCTTTAATCCAGGAGGCGCCACACATAAAGTAGCTAATTAACCATGTAAAGGAATGTATACATATTCACAGGTTTAAACTAGCATCTGCCTGCCATAGAAAAAGCTTTTGGCTTTGCCTTTTTCTGAAGGAAATGCTATACATGTTGGCATGATTTCCATGGGTATCAGCTCCACCTAAAGGTACTTGCCTAGACTGTATTCAGCAGTGTGGATGTAACACTATTTACTGAGCATTGTCACCCTGTTTTCATTTTCACTTCCTTATCCTCCATTCTAAAGCCAATGGGTCAGATCTTGAGTTCTGGCTTAGAGGTTAACAACAGCCATGCATGTGGTGTGGTACTATAAATTGATTTATTTATTTTTTTAGGTGTGCAGCAAACATGACAGGTTCGTTAGTCTTTGGCATAGAAGCTTTCCAAACTGGCTGATGCGTTTATTTAGGCTCCAGCCCTTACTCTCAGGCACCTGGACAGAGCCATCTCGGAGCATTCCTCAGCAGAACTGCAGTTGCATCTGACTCTTGAGCAACCTGGGGCATTTGCCTCAATAGGAGGCAACTTGTATAAGTAGCCTTTATTCATTAAAAACAAAGAAACAAACTGCAAATAGAAACAAAAAAATGACATCACTTCTGGCATAGATATCATAAAGCGAAGCCAATCTGTGCTGTCTGTATTTAAACAAGTGTAAAGCTGTCAAATTGACCAGAAGGCAATACAAGAGAAATCAGGATAAGGTAAAAAGTCTGTGGGACTAATGCGCAGGTTAGGATCTGGGCTCCTTGGGTCTTTCACTGTTGATCAGTCCGGTCCTCTCCTTCTTCAGAGTGACAACTCTGCTGAATCCAGGCTCATTTCTTCCTTTCTGATTTTGCCAATTCAGCTGTTTGGAGTTAAAACACCTTTCTGGGATTATATTATCTTGTATTGGGGGAATTGTATTTTGTTTTTATATCTTGTAGTGGGGGGAATAAGTCCACAGACCAGCTTCCTGGTCCTCTTGAAATAAATGGAAACACTATCATTTATGAGGCTATTGGTCCTTCATGTCTATAAATGTTCACAGTTAGATGCATGTCACTGACTTTATTTTGTTTATAATGTATGGAGAAAAATGCCCCCAAACCCTTAACTCCCAAAGAAAGCTGTGGGCATGGAAGAAATTCAGTGCCTCACAAAGTTGTGTTTCCCAAATATATTCTGCTTTCCTGTAATTTCAAAGATCATGGTGCCTGCATCCATCTACAAAAAGTCTTACACAGGCTGTCAGGTGGTTAGATCTCTAAATGGCATTTTGGGTAAGGGAACAGGCTTTATTTTTAGATTCAGTAGCGACAGGAGGAACAAGTGTGGAAGGATCCCTATATATTTTTCAAGGCCCTGTTTTATTTAAGTACTGTGGTATTACTAAAGTGATTATTTTTTGGCATCCTACAGGTTGCTGACAGTCAAAGCAGAAAGCTTTTCACGGGTGGCGCGGATATGCTGAAACTGTTGTCTTTCTTAATTAATTGCCAGTAATTTTTAAAAGTCCAATATTTTTGCATAAACATGTGGGAATTATTATAGCTGGAGAGTTGGACTAAAAGGGGAGGGGGTATGAGAGCAGACCAAGTCTGGAGATAACATGATGATTACATTTTTGTGGTTTCCTTCAAAGTCAAAGCGTCATGGGTGAGCTTATAAGAAGGAAGCAAAGGAACAAAGTTTTGATGATTGGCACAGGCTGTTTGAATGAGAGCAGATCTTAATGCCTAATAGTGTGGCATGGAGAAAAAGAATGAAAGAACTTGGGAAGTCAGACATGCCCTGACTTTTAGGAGAGGTGGAAAGTGAGATAGCAAAGCTTCTGGGGTGTGCAGAGATAGTCTGTAAGTTACACTGACAGGTAAACTGCTCATTTGATTAATTTGGTTAATCCTCCCTAACTGTTTTAGGCCATCTGCAGAGGTGTAACCCGTTCAGGCTGTGCTCCTAGACTTAAATTCTTCACTTTGGTCTTCTAGCTTTCTTCCACTCTGCCCTCCCACTTAGTCAACAGAGAAAGACCTTTCTACTTTCTCAAGGGGAAAAACGTAAGTGCACATTAGCCGAGAAACTATTTTTAGTGAGTTTGATATAAATGTGCATTAGGTGATCATTAATTCTGAAATGTAGATGAATTAATGAGAAGACATCTGCTTGCCATGGATGAAGTTTCCAGCGTATCAGGAGGTAGGCAAAGTCTCGAAACTATGAAACAGGCTTAGGAAAGATTAAATGCTCAGACAAATAGGCTGGGTTAGTTTTCCTCAGCTTGCTTTCTCTGTGGGTCCTACTGGCCAGGATTGGTCTCTGCTTGTTTTAGTTTCAGATTTTGCCAGGAGAGGTTGTGGAGTGTCCTCCTCTGGAGATCTTCAAAACCCAATGTGCTTGGATACAGTCCTGTGCCACATGCTCTAGGAGACCCTGCGTGTGCAGGGGGGTTGGACTAGATGATCTCTAGAGGTCCCTTCCAGCCTTAAGCATTCTATGATTCTATGATTTTCCAGTTTTATTCCGGCTCCTTGTACTCCACAGTTGCTACAGTTGTGGCTACAGGTTCCTGTTGCTCGAGGTTAGCACCTTCTCACCCACTCGCCCAGCGTATTTCGCATCAAGGTGCTGGTTGTGTGGGGGCAATGGTGAAGAAGCCTGTGCTGGTATTAACTATTTGCTCCATATTTTCTCAGACTTCTGATTTCATTGCTAAATATTGACCTTTTGCTTAAAGCTTGCTGTAGGCACACCGTCATTTTTTTCTATGCTGCTAGCTATGCATTTTTATCACCAGATTTCTTAGAAAATATTATCATTTTCTTCTGTAATTTCTACTTTTTTTTTTCTTTTTTAAAAGAGGTTAAACCCACTACAGAAGATCTTATTGTCTCAAACTATGTACTGATTTGCAGTTATGTAGCTAACACACCTGCCTTTGCATAATATTTTTCTGGATTTAAGAAGGAAGCAAAGGAACAAAGTTTTTGAAGTTTTTCAAAAAAGGGCTTGAGGGACTTGCTGAAAAGTACAAATTTTATGGTATACGGTAGTATTTTAATGCCGCTGTCAAATTAGGTGGCTCACTTCTCCAGTATTTAGAAACATGAGAATCTTGAGACCCTTTTCCCTGCTTCCAGTGTCTTTCATGGTTAAGTTACAGGCCTAGCAGGCCCTTCCCTGTGATTCTGATTTGAACATGGAAAATATTGCATTCAAAATCCTGCATTGCAAGTGGAGTCAGACCGATTAGGCCTCCAAGCAACCCTGTTGTTCCAGCTGCCCCGTTCCCATTGCTGGGAAGTGCAGGCTGGCATGTGGGGAACATTGCAGAGCGCCAAAGGGCTCAGCAGCCGTGAGCGGCGTCCGCGGCGCCAGCACCGGGATGCGGCCGAGCGGGCCGGGTTCGGCGAGCAGCAGCTTGCAGGCTCCTCGGTACTGAAGAGAACTCCATCTCGAACTCTCGAGTTTGAATGCAGTTCTTTTTTCACCTATAACAAAAGTCTCTCAGAGGAGACTTCTACATGAAGCAGGGGGGAGAAAACTGCCATTAGGGTAGAAATCCTGTGTTTTATATATTGATGATTTTCCTCAAGTGTTCCGCTATTACGTGTGAGCCTGGTCGCTCGGCGTAATTCTGCAGCAGAACAGTCAGTGGGAGGTTTGAATTTTGATCTAAGGGAAAAAGGGATCACGACTTTCTTTTGTACAGATTATATAAACTCCTGAAATCAAATTTTCCTTTCCATATGCAAATAAAGCTTTCACTGGCTACAGCTGGATTTGTTAGGGTTTTCCGAAGTAGAGTTTAGCCCAGTGAGTTTTTCCCAGAAGCCTCACTAATTTAGGCGCCGGCTTTATTTTTTGTGTGCAGTTCTTCACAAAATGTTTCACAAAGAAGAAAAATGGTTCACATGAGTAAATGAAATATGTCAGCCAGCTGAAGTGTATTTTCCTATCACTTTTCAAATATGGCTCCACTGAAAACCAAAATCATGAGAAACATTTCATGTGAAGAACTTGGGGCTGATTTCAAACCACCTGACCTCCCTTTGGTTTTGCTCTTTAAAATTACCTAGAAAATACCATAATCTTTTTTTTTTTTTTAAACAGCTGGATGACAGCCAGACCTCTGGCTCCAGAGGTAAAGGGCAAAACTAAAAAAATCCTGTCTGAACAGGCAACTCCACCCTCTTGCCCAAGTCAGCTTGGCCTTTTGACAGAAAGTGAGTTCTGAAGCAAATTCATTCATTGCCTTGTTTTTGGACAAAACTCAAAATTCTGAACTCGCACCACAGACAGCATTTCCATGAAATGCAGCTTGCTGTTTTATCACCCTTTGTCTTTCTCTGTAATCAGATGAAATTAGCAATCGGGCAGTGACTAATCAGATAAATCATTTCAATTACTTTTATCAAAGAAAAAAGCCTGCACTGGAAAGGAGTGTGGTCAGAGGAAGGGGATTGTCTCATGAGTGGATTCAAGAAGTCCCATGTTCTAATCCAGTGTTGAGGGGGGGAACCAAAATAATCCAAAATAATAGGGGTTACATTGTTCACTGAGCTAGAAATTTTAGTCCCATCTAAACCAGTGGTAAGGAGGAAGCAGTGAAGGATTCCAAAGAAGAAGATAGGGAAAATAAATAGTCTGTATTCAGTCGACCTACTCCTCAAACAGACTGATGCTGTGCTCTCCCTCACAGAATAATATTTCTTTTCCTCTTGATGTTATGTTCTACACTTCCCTAAACTCTTAGAGTCCTATTCAGATCACTCACCATGAGAGCAGAGAGGGATGTAGGCTGTATCCAGATTCAAGGGGGTGTTAATTGCAGAAGCCAGAGGTCTTGATGCCCCCATCATTTGGCTAGCACATGGTCAGTGCACAGCCTGGCTCCCTTCTGCTTGGGGCTGGACGTGCAGCTTGCCTGCAGAGCCAAGGGGCAGCTCTGTGCGCGTGTTGCATGGTTTAAACGAGCACTTGCATCTGTTCTGTCCTGATGGCAGTTTGGAAGAGGATCAGAAAAGGACGCAGACCCAGGAGCTCAGAAGTAATGCTCCATGTGCCAGTTTAGATATGACTTGGGGCTTTTGAAATGCAAGAAAATCTCCCAAAACTCCAACAACTGATCATCTAAAGCTGCCTGATCCTGACTCCCCTGTAGCTGCACAGGGAAATTGTGGTGGTACATCCAAGCATCATCTAACGTATGCATGGCATATTTATTGCTTTTCCTGTATCTGCATTATATATTTATGCATTGCATATGCATTTCTTCTCTCCAGTAGCTGCATAGACAACCAAAGTATGGAAGCCCTAAACAATAAAGGATCTAAGAGCATCCAACTTCAAATGTGGTAGGAGACAGCTAAAGATCTAAAGTGCATCATCTACTAAGGTGAGGAGACTGAATATGGCCCAACGGATTCAAAAGAGCACAGACAATAACATCAAGATGAACAGGTTCAAGATTGAAAGCAGTAATACTTTGTAAATTTTACTGAATCCAGCTCTCACTTATGCTTAATGTATGTAAGACAAGTCTGTGACTAATATCTGAAACAATGCCAAGAAATGTTTTTTTAATTATTATTAGTTTAAGCAAAAATTATGAATTAAGAACCTGCTCATGTAAGTTCTATTCACCCACACACTTCTGTATCTCCAAGTCCCCCCAGATTTCACCTAGGAACACTAACTTTAAGGCCACTGACAAGTCCTTTATGGAACTTCTGCTTTTCAGCAGTCCAGTTCACTGTCAGAGACCAGTCTGATCCTGTTACAAACTGGAGAAGCAGGGCTGGCCCCAGCTGGACAGAACTGGTTTTCATCAGGAAGCATCAGCACATTAAAAATCAAAGCTTTGGTTCAGGAAGATCCTCCTGTCAATGGAACCAAATGAGTTCAGAGGCACAAGATAGGGCTCTGAGCAAAATGGCAAGATCTTCACAGCACTTCCTCCCCTGAGGCGAGACACATGTTCAGGTCCTACTCAGGCAGCCCTGTGCAGCGTGGCTTGATGCCCAAACCACTGGTAGAGAACTCTCCCACGGAGCTCCTACAGCCTTCACAAGTAATTAGGCATTGACTGGAATGAGAATATCTTCCGTAAGGCAGCAGAGCTTTATGGATCTTCCATACCAGATGCC
The DNA here is from genome assembly GCF_000705375.1 of Tinamus guttatus. The sequence goes on along the minus strand of NW_010586868.1, from coordinate 133,619 downwards.
TTTAACCACTAGCCTCGCTGTCTCTAATCACTGTAATCACCTGCCTAGGACTTCTCTAAATCAAGTAATTAACTCTAGAATTTCCAATTAGTGTTAAAACCTTTATTTAAAAAAAAAAAGATTTCACCAAGTTGTCACAGTAATTCTGCTAAGTTTACTGCCCTTTTATCATGAGTAGTACTTGATGGTATCTTTACTTGGTTCTTTAACTTCAGTTAATGCTATTTGTAAACATAAGAGATTGTCACTCATTCATGTAATTTGACTAAAATTATACTAGAAAAAAACAGTAACCAGGTATCTTCATACATGTTGTTTGTAGTCCAAAAATAGCATCTTGTTAATGTTAAAACAAGTGTCAGTCTGACTCTGTTATTTTAGCAAACTTTAAACATTGCCATTTTATGAGTACTTTTTTTGGGGGAGGGGTGACTAATGCACACAGTCGTGTAGCGGTCTGATTCATTTTGCTACACGAATTCCCATGACAGTAGGTTTGTTTTAACAAACGGATCATATCAAATCCTGTCAGCCAGACTTTGGGGAGGGGAAGGTACTCTCATTAGCAGCAGCACCACCACATGCATCTATACATTGCTCTAGTGATAGACTCCCACTTGACCTCTCAGAATAGTGTTCAATCTCTAGGTCGTCATTATATGCTGGTAAGAAGGTATGAAAGTGCAAGGTAAAGCCATTTATTCAGAGAGTCAGGTAGATTTGAGTCATACCAAGATAATCAACCAACAGATGAGTAAGAGAAACAGAAGGTACAGAAATGTACATGAAGGTACATAGCTCAAAAATGTCAATTTTGCTATTTAAAGTGTTATTTTCCGATAAGCACAACAGACTGCAACAACATGGGACACCAAGAGAGAAAGCAAGACATGAATAGCATTAGAAAAGGCAAATGGATAGAGACTGAGAAGAAGCAGTTACTACATGTACTAGAAAGGCAAAAAATGAGCAGGGGCACAAAAGTAGGAATCCGTCAATGAAGGCACACATGCCCTCTGGCTTGGTTAGCCCTTGGTAACAGTTAAAAGGGGGTCCGATTACCAGTCTGCCCATCTCCTTCCCTCCCTTTGATTATAACACCTGCCACCCTTGCTTAAATGTTAAACAAAGATAAAAATAAGAATGGATAGGAGACTACAGCAATACTGTTTGTGCACAGTTATTCCAGTCTCTCTTGTCTTTGCTGCCCATCTAAGCATCAGTTAGTTCCCCTCCATGGAAGGATAAGAGGGAAAGGAGATCCATACAGAGGAGATGAAAGAGCTGACAAAATCCAATCCTCTATCATAGAATCATAGAATGCTTAAGGTTGGAAGGGACCTCTAGAGATCATCTAGTCCAAGCCCCCTGCACACGCAGGGTCACCTAGAGCACGTGGCACAGGACTGCATCCAAGCGGGTTTTGAAGATCTACAGAGAAGGAGACTCCACAACCTCTCTTGGCAACCTGTCCAGGCCTTTATCAACTCCCTCATCAGCAAACAAGCTGTCCTCAAGCTTTGACAGAAATGAACTTATGTTCTGCAGTGTTCTAACAATTTCAGGCTAGTTTCTGTCTCTTGACACGGTATCTAAAAATTTCCACTCTGCACAGCAATTGCTGTAATAATAACAATACTTACATTTCATTATTTAACCTCATGCTATTCCTTCATGAGGATTAGTGCTTAATTAATTAATAACACTTAGCATTTCCACTTAGCATTCTACCTCTTCAAAGCATCGTACAGACAATATCTAATTAATGGCAGAGCTCCACAGACACTTCACATCAGGACTTTCCTTTGGCAGTTCTGCATCCAAGACTTGCTCTCATGGTATAGAATGAATCAAAGCAAAAGCCCTATTGATTTCATCAGGTAATGTCCTGGATATCAAATGACTATCCTTGCAAATTATTATTTTTTTCCTGCTTGTTCTGTCTGCTTACTATGCATCCAAGGATCTAATTATTGGCTAATATGATGGGTGATAATGTGAACCTTTTATTAGTGTTATCTACAAAATTTATTCTTCTGCCAGTGAAAATCTTGTTCTCAGTCACCTGGTTGAACTGCCTTTAGATGGAAAATGTGTTAACCACCAGAATAGATTATAAGATGTCAAGCCAGAGTTTTTAAGGGAGACGCTGCTTTCAATCCATCAGTCAAATGCCTGCTATGAAAGTCCCTTTCTTGTAAGCACCCCAGGGTGCTACACAACATCAATAGGCAATATAAACACAGAGCTTTTATGGTTCACTTTACAATTGGACATTGACTCTGAATCTGTGAAATGGAAAGGAATTGAATTTCATGACCAAGGAGGATAATGTGCACAGGATTAAGTAGACAACACTAGTAGGAGCAGCAAAGCAATACGGCTTTGGATGCTGGTAGGGAGATTAAACCTACAAATAGGAAACCAAAGGTATAAAACAATTTTTTAGTTTAGTAAACTCTCACAAACCTGCAGTAGTGCTCCACACCTCATATTAATCCAATATTTTTTTCAAGTGATCACACATGCTGATGGGCTTATTCAAAGCCCACTGATTGATAACAGTGTGTGAAATGCTAACTGCAGTGTCTTTGGGCCCAAAATATGCTTGTGACAGTGTTTTTGCAAACTTCATAAATCACAAGAGTTTAAAATAAAACCCAAGCCTTATTATCCCTTAGTATAATTTTATTCAAACTGCAGATGGATCAGACCCTTATGGCCAGACTCAGCGCCGAGCTGAGTGTCTGATGCCTGCCCTGGACTCTTCCGAATGTCTCTATTTGGACTGTATGAGCTCTAGTACCTACATTTCATCTTTTTATACAGCTTCATCTTCCATTATCCAATATTTCCTTGCCACCAGGTACCACTGTCCTGTACTTTCTTATCTCAGACACCAAATATTCTAGACAGCCCCAACCAACCATAATCTATGTTCTCTAGCACTAGGTCATTCTCCATCCCTTTCACCACCTAAGGCCCATTGCAGCCTGCCTACAACCACTGTCCAGCCCCATCTGTGAGAGTCTTGCTCCACTGACTGTTGCTGATGTTTATAGTTACATGCAAATCATGAAAATCATTCTAATTGCTTCCTAACAAGTTTGCTAAAAGGTAACACTCAAGACAAAACTGACAGCTGTGGTCACTGAAGTTCAGGAAAAGATAGTTATTCGTTAGCACATGCGTTGGATCAGGCCATTAACAAACACATTAGGAAGCCACCACAGGGGATGATTGCAGTTATTATGTAGGTGGCTGTGCTTCTGTTCGGAGCACAAGCCTGTCACACAGCCCCTTGGGAACAGTTCTGTATTCACATTTGCAGTGCCCACGTGTCTAAGTGCCTGTGTCTCTGGGGAATACACGGTGAGGTATTTCCTGACAGGGTCATCGTTCCCTACTGGAACTATGTTGGGTGCAGGTCAAGATGAAATCAGAGACAATCTGGACAAAAGCCTGATATTTAAAAGGCAGATTCCCCACTCCACTGTATGACAAAAATAACCATTTAAGATGATTTAGACAATTAGAATATTAACCTAATTTTCTTTTTACTCCTCACACTTGTTTTGTTCAGCCTACATCATGAAACAGACTGGGCTGTTTAATGTGTCCCACATTTTTCATTCACCCTGTCATTATCCCATGTTCAAGTGGTTCTCCTGGGTGTTGTGTTTCCAGAGTTTCACAGGATTGTATATTCATTTCTATGGCTCACACTTCTGTTGCTCACAGTGCTCACATGAGCACATCCACAGAACAGTCAGCAACAGATTCACGGTGATGATAGGGGATGCTCAGAGAAGAGTATGTGAAGTGCCAGGATATATTTTCTTGCTTCTATTGGGAAGTCCAACAGTCTTTGGGGCTATTTATACTTTTGGCTATCACAACCTCCTGCGGCAATGAATTCCACAATTGATATTGACTGCATTAAGCTCTACGGGTGCTTTTTCTGTTCCTTCATCAGAAGGAAGGGTTCCTGCTGCTCTACTATCATACTGCACAGTATTAGTCCTAAAATTCATCTAGAACAAGGAGTGCTGGATGGATTGCTTAGTGAATGGCACTATGAGACATCTTATACCCTCCCTAGTGAAATTCATTAGGGTCAAAACTGAAGTGCAGGCCATCTGTCGCTACCTTTATAGGATAGGGAACACTCAGTGAGCAGAGGTGACACAGTTATGCCAGGTAAACTGACAATTTTATCACTAAACCTATTCTAAGCACATTTTTTCAGTAATACGGTTCATGGGATCTGATACAACGATGGTTTAAACCTGAAACATTTCTGACAACAACATTTTCACACATAGGTAATTTTTCTAAAATGAGAAGTACTGTATAGCCCCAGCTAGATGAACTGAGTGGTTTTACGACAGAACCTTGCAGCAAAAGTTTCTGGCCTTGATTTAACTGTGAGCAAAAGAAGATGCAAGTCTGTTCAAAGGGCTTTATCATATGATCTCAGCCTGTTTTGATGATTTTTTTCTCCCCAGAGGGCATCAGCAGTTTTGCAAGAACAGCCTGGTCTCCTGGTCATAGTCTGAAGGGCACTAAAATGTGTCTGTCTCATTCCAGCTTAGAGTTCTTACCTTTGTAGTCCATAATTTGACCGTCCAGTCGAACGATGATGTGACAAAGAGATGGGAAAAGTCAATTGGACCCACTGCCATGTGACAATTGATTCCCGTGACAGGTCCCTGGTGGCCTTCAAAAATTTCACCAATGCCAGCTTTACTGCAGGAAGAAGAGATATCTACATTCAGAGATTTTGATTTAGCACCAGACATATTTCTTTATGCTTAGATTTCTGTTTCCCCCTAAATTTCCATTTAATTGGTAGTGTTCTCTTCTTTCACTAAGGTCTTTTCTGAAAAGGCATTCTACTATGTACAAGTAATACTGAGGATCGAACATGTGGAGACATTCTCTTCCTTCTGAAGACGTGCATTACTGTCTCTTACATGACAGTGTCTACCTCTATGGCTTGAAACAATGGTAATGAATAATTATAAAATAATTATAATTACATTATAGCTTATAGATCTGAGTAAGTCTTTTATCACACAGAATAAAAAAGTGAATATGTCAATGATTTGTCATTAACAACTTCTTTTCCTCTTAAATACCTAAAATAAATTTCCACAGCAGTCAGCCAAATCACCAGGAATCAAAAACCTTTTCACCAAATGTGAAGGAACTATTCACATGATCAGGTATCCTACAGTCATTAGAGAAGATTCCCTTAGCAAGAACCTAGAATAGTTATTAGGAAGGAAAAACACAATGCAGTGTAAGAGCGCCTGCATGCAGAGCTTTGTTCTTCTGTAAGCAAGGGGTGCCAAATCAGTTACCACTGCTTCTGTATAAGGAAAGGGGAATGATGAAATTACCCTTTTAGTTAAACTTAAGGCTTGAATTCTGCTACCATGTTCTCTGCATTTTGGCCCAAAAATCTTGGTGCAAAACACACCTCTTCTTTCATCCCCATCTTTTCGTTTTGCCATTCAGTCAGCAGGGTATGAGAAGTTCCAGTGCCTGAGGAGGAACACCTTCCACGTCTCTTAGGTTTTGACACAGCTTTCACCCCACAAAAAAGCATCTTGACTTTCTGCTACGCGAGGCTGAAGCACACAGAGCCTCTCAAAACAAAATGGGATGATACCTCAAAGCTCTGGGGGAGAAAGGCAGCAGCGGGAAAGGTGTATATTCTTCAAGGAGAGGGCTTGCTAAAAAGGTGGGAGAACAAGAGGATCTGACAACTTCCTTCTCTTGTGAGGGACAAGCCAGGCATGTTTGAAAGATTAAACGTGAGAAAAGCCCTTGGGCATGTTTCACTTATCCTAGCAGCCTAAGACTAATTCAAACCACCAGTCACCATACAACCTATCAGTATAATGCCTAAAAAGACACAGTATTGAAATGATGTTAGCAATCAATCAGGCTAAAATGAAAATATTTTAAATAAGAGTATTTTAAAAAATATAGGTAAAGCTGTACCTGCACAGTATTAGGAATGTGTAATAGAAGCCTTGCAATCTTAAACAGTGTAGCAGTGTCTACTTTTTTATTACAAACAAGAAATGTGATAAAATACTAATTTAGAGCGTATGGAAAACTAGTGAAGTGTAGGGGCAAAATTTAAACCTACCAGTGGAATGTGGAGGGATTTTTTTCTTTAGAAAAGGTGTTTGAGCAACCTGGAGGATGAAACTACTAACAGAAGCTAACAGAGCACAAAAGCATCCTGCAGCTCATTTTAATAAACTGGAGGAACCGATCTTCAAAGTGGCCTGTGGTGAGAGTTGCTTCTTGCAACTTCTTGCTCTTGCTTCTAACTGCATCCTGAAAGAGTTTACAGGGTGCAAAATAAAGGACTGGTTTAAATTATAGAAGTGGATTTGCACCTTCCTCACCTTAGAAGCAGAAAGAAGATAGTGCTGTGTTCCAGCACTCAGGCCCTATTCATTGAGACAGCCATGCTCATTAAGAGACATGTTATGGAATTTATGGAAAAAAAAAGCAATTTGGCTATCGTTGTAAATGATATTAGAAAATACTCTACTAGACTAAGCTTTTCCCAGGTCACTTTATCAAGATTTACATTAATGGCCTGTCCAGACTACTCGGACACAGTATCTATAGAAATCTAGGGCAGAGGGGCAGAATATTGCAAAGTCAGGCCCTGGCTGAACAATGCTGATATAAAACTTACAGTGATGCACTGAGAAAAATGATCTTAGCAGCCTGGGGTGGCCTAGCTAGAAGAGGCAGACAAACAAGACAGGGTGCATTCACAGTTAAGGGCAGAAGAAGAGCCATTCGGTGGTGCAGGGCTGTCGTCAGAGCCCTGTGTGTCACAGTCAGCAGCACACCTGAAGTGTGATGCACTCGCAGGAATGGTTAGAGTGAAAGTCTGTGCTCCATCCTCACTGCTGGCCTCGGCTCTGGCCTCTGCACACAGAGTATCTCAGAGCTGGTATGTTTTTCCCTGTCTTGCCTGTGCCACGAAGAGGTTTTGGGGGCAAGGAAGGAACTTTGACCTTTTTTTTAATACAATATTAAACTGCAGTCTGGGCATCCAATTGAGCAACAAAGAAATGTAAATACACTGTGTAAGAGAACACAAGGTACAGTCCTGGGAGAGGGTCGACCCAAGTCAACACATCTTCTTGGCACACTACAGCTATGTCTATAGTAACTAATGAAACAGGCGGCAGCCCAGAGTGGGGCCTTGAGGCCAAACGGTATCGATTTTTTTTTTTTGTCTGTACAGCACAAAAGCTCTTGACCTCCAAAAGAGGGTGACCACATCCAAACTGCCCCTGAGAAGAGCCCCCAGCACTGCCAGCCTGCTAGTGCAGCTGCCCATAGGAGCGGGTGGCAGTGCTAGGCAGTCTGCACTAGGCTGCACTGGGATGCCCCTGCGTCTGGACTCACGTGCTCTGCTTCTCACAAGCAGACGTGTCCGTGATTGCTTTTCTCTACTCCATATATGCCTGTGGAGACTGAAGATGAAGCGAGGATGGTAAAAACTAAGAAGGTGGATTACCATCTCTTACAAGTGGTTTAGGCCTGATTATCCTTCAACAACACTGTCTCCTAGGACCTGATGCAGCCTGCCCAGACATAGACATCTGCATTTGAGCTAGCTGTCTAGACTTCCGTTATAATCACTGGTGAGAAAGAGCCATTTCTGAAGTGCCAATCATCTCATCTTCAAACAGACGCCTGAAAAAGGTCAGAGAAATCCCCAAAGTAGTTATTGCTCCCCACTGACTACACAGAAAGTCCAGGGCAACTAGCCCAGTATAAATGGCTATAAGCAATTCCCATCCTCGTCATGTGAAACAGAACAGCACTGATACTGTTGATCCAAGAGAAAAAAATTAAACATTCCCCACACATACTTGGCTACCTCACACTCTCACTGACACAGAAGCACAATGTTATTTAAGTACAAAATACTGAATATCACCTTCCATGACGACAAGCTGTGTAGACTGTGCCCTCTTCGCTGCCAACCACAAAGTTATTGACATCTCCAGTTGGGAAAGCCATTCCTGTAACCGCCACTGGTTTGGATTTATTGAACATCAGCTCCATGCTCTCCTACCAAAACAGGCCTTAGTTATTATTCTGCAGTTTTGTTGAGTTTGTTTTTGCTAATTCGTTTCTAAATATTATACAGGCTAGCAGGAGGTAGAGGAAGAAGAAATCATTTGACCCAGTCACCGAATTTCAGTTTCTCTATGGGCTATTGCAAGAAGATGCAATGTCATAAATTAGGATGCACAGCTCCTGCCACCCCTGCTGCTGTCTCACACGTTTCAGAGTGGCTGCAATGCATTGGTCTGTGCTACATAATCTTAAATCAGGCAGAGATGACAGGTAAGAATTTAAAAACTAATGGTGCAGAAAGTAAAGATAATACCTTAATGGCTACACTTGCCAGCCCAAGGCTCTAATAAAATACACAATACCTTCTATTTACAAACATTTTTGAAATCAATTGTTTGCCAGGAAATACACATAATATCATATGCACCTGAGGCATTTATCAGACAGTGCCATTTGTCCGTCTATAAACTTGGGTTAGTGTCACTGTCATCATTCTAAACACTGTTTTTTCAGGGTGTTTCTGAAGCCATAAACATTCTCGATGGAGTCCACCATGACTCCAAGCCAGCAAGCATATTTTCTTTTTATTTTGTAGATGTAGTTCCAAGCAAATCAGCATGGCCATTTTTGCTATCGCAAGTATGACCAGCATGTCAGTTTTTAACTCTTCCCTAACACAGGTGCTTTGAGCGCGTCTTTCCCATCCTTAAACTTCTGATTCTGCAGCTTAAATGATGTAACCCAAGAATCCACAAAAGGGCTGAATGATTTAGCAACTTTATTTTTTGCCTATTTAAGTGGGCATGCTTTGTGTGTTTAAAATAGCTAAGCTGCTAGTCTTCTAGGGTCAGAGCCTTAGCATTGATTTTCAGAAGGGGTTTTGGTGTGGCTAAAGAAAGTGGGAAGGCCTGTGGGAGATGAAAGCTGCAAATCCACGAGGAAATACTGTTGCTTGATTTATACTTCTCTTTGAAATACATTTAGTTCTACTAAAAAGGCAAAATAAAGCCCGGTAAATGATTTGGCAGAGCACCTGTGGCCCGTATATTTCGGTGAAAATGTTCTGGAATTAGGTCATCCTTTAGTGTCTCCATGGAGGCACAGCCAGATGTTGCAGTGGGCTCTCTCCTCCTGGTGCATATGCCGTGGCCACATACCCTGGATCCGTGTCTTGGGAAAGTTTCAGACTGACATAAACCCTACAACACTGCCTCCTCCCAGTTCAAAGGTAGGGCATGCAGCTTGACTTCAAATCTAATGCCTTTCTTTGCAAGAGTGCCACAAATCATGCACTGACTTTTCAGTGTAATAAGGTGTTGACTTGTTAAAGAGCCATCTGAGTAGTGAAGTCCTGGAATGGAGATTTTCACAAATCTCTGCTCAAAATGTTGTATAGTGGTAAGAAAATGTATAAAAGTAGCATTTGTCTAATCTCTATTCAGGCGAGAAATTGGAGAAGAGATTCGGGTGCCTAAAAATAGATATCTGGGACATTTTAGATGCCTCTTCTTCTATTCCAGAATACTGATTTCCCATGATCCCATGACGCAACTACCAGACTCATGCTGCTGTCTCAAATTAGCAAGAGCAGCACGATCTGTTTGAAGTTGGCCTCATTCTGAACGGGCTTGGACTGGATGAGTTCCAGAGGTCACTTCCACTCTATGATTTGACAATTCCACACTGTGTGTTGTCTGCAATCGTATTTCACATTTGGATGGGCTAAATTGTCCTTGTTTCTGAGAGTGCCCAGTCTCTCAGCAGAATATCTACAAAGGCAACTCTAATGCCTTAGATTTGGCACAGAGCTAACTTAGATGGCAAAGTTAGGAGAGCAGAGTCCCACCACTCATGTCAACACTGAAAAACATATAACATGATAGTAATTGCATCCGTGATTAATGGATGGTTAATAGAATCACTAAAAGGAGTTTCTACTAACCATTTTGAAACAAGATCAGATCTTACAATGTTTAATGAAAATGATCATAAAACATAGTTTCATTATAAGAAATGATCAATGAAAAATGAATGATAGATTGGAACAGAAAATGTACTGCTCCAAAAGATAACACTTAAAAGATATTCTCCATAGATCCCTTTCAGCATCAGATTCCTTGTTTACTTTCCATTATTAGAATCATTAGTGGTTTGGGCACCTTCCCTGATTTTCCTTCCATTTCTAATGCAAAAGAGAAGCGGGCGGAGGGGAAGAAAATACCAAAAAACATTCCTGAGGGGGGGAAATAGTTCTAAAACTGTAGATTTGCATTGTGTGTCCCTTTGGCTACTGAGAGCAGACAACCAGGTAGCTTTCTGCCGGTGTGCCTCGGAAACCTCGTTGTGCGCAGGGTGTGTTCAGCAGCAGCGCGCTCTAGTCCGTGTTTGTTAAACAATGCTGCAGAGTAAGTACAATTTATACCACGGGCGACTTCTGTAATTACTGTGCTTTAAAATGGATTATTTCATTTTCACTTGAAACTGACCTGTGTATTAACGTATTACAATAATTACATGATTTGTGGTGAAGGAAATGGGTTTTGGCTCTTAGCAGAGACTGCTGGGAGCAAGCTGTACTCTTTCAAGTGCATCCATTGGTTTTAGTTTGTATAGGACGTGAGGTTTTGGCTTTTAGGAACTGTGTTCCATTAAGCTGGTATCTAGCTTTAACCAAGGTGTTTTTTTCCCTCTATAGGTGAAAACAAACCCACCTGTGGAGTTGAGAGCATATCCAGGCTCCAGGAGCACATTTTGCCGTCCGTAGAGACGGTGATGAGGTTGTGCGCGTTCTGTGTTCCAACGACGTTGACACAATACACAGGATGCTGGAAACACATTAGCACTCAAAATAAGGGACCCATTCTCACATCTTCAAAAACAAATTTCTAAGGTCTCATACGGTATCTTAAATAATGATTAAATAGACACATAATACCAGGAAAATTCAGGACACAGCTTTTGCCAGACAGGAACTAAATTTGCCTTTTTTATTTAAAATTTTAAAAGCATATTTTAGAGGTTGTAATGTTTTCAAAGCTTCATTCTCCTCATCATAAAACAACTCAGCTGAGTAATGCTGTGAAAACACTGAAATAATGTGGATGAGATTTTATCCGCAGGGACATGCATCATTCTGTTGATGGATTTTGACACTGAAAATAAGTGGCAGAAAGAAGCAAATTGTCCAAATGGATTCAAAATGATAACTTTATTCAACAAAACAGCTGTGTAAAACCTGGACTTTGCCAGAATCTAGCTTTCATGCCTTGCCTAGCTTTCAATACTTGCAAATGTACTCTGATAGAAAAATGTGAACAAGTCTCTTGACCTTCTCCATCACTGACCCATATACTTTTTTAGATCTACTGGTAAAAATGTGGAGTGATTAATTTGTTTATGGTGTTACATCTGGTTCACAATGGTAGGTAGCACTGGTTCATGGAGGCTGAATTCCTTTTAGCATACAATAATGGTACTTGCTGTCTTCATTTTTCAAGGACCTGGTGATAATTTGAGTCTAAAGTGTCAACTGACATCTGATGGTGACTGGGGATTAGGGAGGATTAGGTGCTGGTTCAAGATCAGCAATCTCCCGGGAGGAAAATCAGTCAGACTGAGCATTGAGATTTAGCATCCTCTGACCATTACAGGTGATCCTCCTGAACAAAGGATAAGATGCATAGAAAGCAGCCCAAGCAAAACTGCCATTCGCTGCCTCTTCTGCAAATGAATAGAAGACGTGTGTCTCCAGGAAGACAAAATGCTTACCAGGAATACTTTAAAAAAGAATTAGGACCAATTTCATAAGAGATTCCTTCTGCACTAGCTGCATTTAGGTTTAGAAATGTAGCATTTGATCCTACCAAAAGAAATGGCACAGCCACCATATATTTTAGACTGCCTATCTAGACAGCTATCTAGGCAATAGTGAAAAGCAGATCTTCAGAGGCAGATTAGTTACCTTGGTAGATGCCAAAGTGGGCTTGGTAAACACCTCCATCTCTAAGCATGAAGCCTGAAGCACCCGAATACTGGGGAGCACACACTGAAGGAGGACGCAGTAGGATTTGCTGCCAAAAATGTACCTGGTGCTTGGAGACCGCCTGCATGCACCAAACAGTGCTAAATCACAAAGTCTATTCTGACCCTCATTTCTGTCTCTCAGGATTGGCACTTGATATTGGTTCATGAAATGAATATTAGACCATACACTGGATCCAAATCTGTGTCTCTGATGTGGCTCATGGTGTCAGCACCAAGATGGACCTTTACGTGCTCCATTGTAGTGCGCTAGTTACCACAGTGCTAAAAATGGTTAACTCCGTGTGATGGCCAAAACAAACACAGCCCTAATTTTTAATGGCTGTTAGTCCTCCAGGAGACCAAAGTGCCTGGCATACTGAGAATGGGAGGAAACTAAAATAAGCCATGGAACGACCAGGATATTTAGGGGGAAGGGAGGAGAGAGCCATGTTGCTCCAGCAGCACCTCCCTGTGCCTGGTCTGGCCTTAATTGGCATTGCCGGTCATCAATTTCATGCATAATAAAACTCATGGCAGAAATGAAAAGATATAAGGCAAATGGATGAAAAAGACAACCAACTGTATGCAACAGAAAGCCTAAACAGGCGCCTTCCTTTCAAAGGCTTGCTGCCAGCTTGCTTTTATTTGTTTTGGAAATGAAATCATCATGCAAAAGGGTTTTGTCTTAATTAAAATTTCCTGTTGTCCCAAGTGCAGATGTGTGGTGGGTGTGAAAGGAAATTAGTGAGTAAGCTGCGGGTAGAATTCTCTTTCCTGGTGAATCCAAGCAGCAATCAGCGAGGCTAAATTTAAGGAAGGTTTATATCAGTGATAACAACACACTGTGTGTTTCAGATAACTAAAATAAGAAAAAGAGAAAAATCTTTTTTTTTTTAAATATGGCCTAGGTGCAGCTTAAAAAAAAACACTATTCAAACCATTTATCAGTACACAAAGTAACAACCGCATCACTCATCCCAATTTAATCATCCTAATTTAATCCTTTTTTTTCTTTTTCTTGGCAGCTAGGGTTCAAGTCAGCTTTCTGCAACCAACACTTCATTTAAAGTTCATGTAATTCCTATATGTGAACAGAAAGCAAACACTGTTTCATTGCAAAATGTGATTACTCCTTGAAAACAGCATCCTTCTTCGTGTTAGGGTTCATGTTAGGGTTGGTAAACACTTGTTTAAACCAACTCATGACAGTATGTAAAGTCCACATCCACAACTAACTGAAAGTCATTTATTTATATTTGTCAAAAGCAAAGCATCACATATTTTTCTATTGCAATAATAAAACTAGTTTAATGTATAATTCCAGGAGGTCCAGTTTTGTCTTGTACATTTTTCTGAGTCTAAACAAATTTCTTCCCATTAATCTCTTCTTTTCCGCTAGATTTTTGGATCCCAGTTGCTCAATTTTCAGTGACAGTCAGTTTCTTGCCACTAGTTTTCTGGTCTACTACATCTCTAAATTGCACTTGCAGGAGAGAGTGTTTCCTTTCATGCAGGTTGAACAACATTAGCTCAGATACTGGCAAGAAAATGAGCAAAAACATTAGGGAAATGAAAAGTAATGTTGAATTTGCAACCCATGGCACAGATCATTAGATTATTGCATCAACATTCATGATAGTGGAAATTTAGGGAACAATATTTGCACTGCCTGGCCCACTAAGAGTGTCTGTGCACACCTGTCATTTTTTAATATAAGATGCATGCCATCGTAATGCTGGCCCCAGACTGAATCCTTTGCATTAATTCATGTGACATGGCTTTTAGACGTTGTCTCTTAACTGTGGGGATTATGCTGTCACAGTCAACTAAAAGCTGAACCTTGATCTGCAAATTGCAAAGATAAGAATCACAGAACTGTAAAAGCTGGAGATGCAAAAGATCTACTACTTTGTCTAATCCTTCTCTCTGCTAGAACAAGATTATTTTCTTATCTCTCTGAGTGCTTTGTGTACCTCAGTTTCTTACGTTTCAGGAAGTATTCTACAAGTTTCCATATTCTTATATCACATCATTACATTTTCCTCCTCCTTTCAGCCTATATTTTCTATTCCACTTCCTATTCCAGTATTCCAAGTGGGACTCTGGCTACAACTCCAAGAACAAGTCTGGATGGCCCCAAGCCCAGTGCCAAGCTCAGGTATGTTCATCACGCACAGAATAAAGCTGCCTGCTCCCATGAAGAGTGTGCCTGAGCCCAGGCACAGTGCCACTGAGGTGGCACATAGGTACAAACCTCATTCAGGTTTTGTAACCGCTTCTGTCCTCTTCAAAAGGATGACTTCCTCATGACCTGAGGTTCCATACCAAGTGTGCTGGTTAAATACTTAAAATAGATGGTCCTATTTCTTTCTCCACGAGGACCATACATAACATTTGCACGAGTGTGACATCCAGCATCATAGGCACATCTAGGGAGCTCCACTTCCCTGCCGACCATTTCCTCTCAACAAAGGCTGAGGTGACGTTTAACCTTACCGTGTGAGCAGCTGCAGACAAGGGAGTTCGCTGAACTGGAGTCCGCCTGTGACTGCGATTATCCCACAAGACAATCTGGCCAGAGTATGTGCCACCAACAACCAGGTTTGGGTGAAAGCGGGCAAAACAGACGGACATCACAGAGGACTAGAGGGTAGAGAAGGAGAGAGGGTTACATGGTCAGTCACCTTCAATTCTCCTCCTTAAAGAAATGCCAATTTGATTTAGCAATCACATTTCCTTGCGCAACAGGTAACTTCTACAAAAGCCATCAGAGCATATGCAAAGAGCTACTTTGAGACTAAAATGTTCAGTCTCATTCGTTTAGGAGAATATATGGACTGAGTGTTAGCATGGTGCTAAAACCCTGAGACACTCTGTCCATGACAGTGATGGGAAAGTGCTTCCTTTCCTTTCCAGAAAATGCTGAAGTAACCAGATGCCAACCAGACAGAGAGACTCCTGTCCCAGGGTTTTCTCACAGGGAAAGCTCTTCCCTTATTGCTCCCACTGGGTATTAACTCTTAAACAATTTGGGATGAGTTTGTGAGGTACCCTCGAGAGTGCACCTCAGGGTGGACTGCCTTGAGAGCATTGGCTCAAGAGCAGGATCTTGTATCAGTGACTGGTTTCTCTGTTACAGATGGGTCCTCGTCTAATCGCAGAGGCAATTACATATGTGTAGGTGTAAGCGTAAGCACTGTTTGAGCAGAAACAAGTTTCCTCATCTGAGTGACAGCTGGTTGCCTCTGTACATTTTCTTTCACTGGGGATGCTGAGGAGCCAGGCCGGTGTAGCAGTTGCCCTGGCCATCTGATAAAGTGCCCCACAAGCCTGAATGGAGATGTATATCTATCTCAGCTACCTCCTTCCAATCTCTTTAAAATAACATACAACCTCTGAAATCCTCAAGGGAATACTCCCCAGAATCTGCATGTGCCAAAAAGCTACAGCCAAGAGCAACAAGCTGTAACTCCCTCAAGTCCTCCATTCACTTTTTAAGGAACTGTTCTCCATTTTTTATAATTGGTCCTGGATGCTTCACCTCTCTTTCATGCAAATTGGAAACTAAAAGTTACAGCATTCGTATAATTTCCTGAGAATTCACATGCTAATATAGGCATACTCTGCAAACAAAAGCAAATGTAATTTTTCCATGGGCATCTTTAGTAGTGCTTACGAACCACAGACTTTAACTGCTGTGTCAATTACAGTCACAATGTTCAATTCACAGTTAGTGGTCATATTCTGATTCTGCAACAAGTTTGGGAATAAATCTTTGTTATAGTTTAATGAGAAGATACTTTGAAGTGCTGATATGAAATGGTGATATCCTGAAATGACAGACCATTTTATTCAGTGACCAAATGGTAGCCAAATTATTAAATTTCAGTTTCACAAATAGCATTGCAGATATTTAAGTAATCTTTCCTGAACTGGAAACAGAGGAGCTGCCAAACTGAACGTGTCATCCAGCTGAGGATTCTGTCCCTGGAAGGGGTAGATCACAAATGTCTAGTCTTCTCTCATCAGTATGCATCATGCTGATGTGTCTAGAGACAGGTTTGAACTCTTAAACCGGATACTAAATAGCTTTTTAAACAGAGGTAGAATTAATTGTGCTAACTCCTTATCTCTGTTATTGGGATTAAAAAGAATGAACAAAAATGTTCAGCTTCTATTGAATTCATGTGGTTGTCTGATATTTATTGTTCAAAGACAGATAATAAGTGAACAAACATAAGTGAACAAAAATAAGTGAAAAGTACTTCTAGCATACAGAAATATATTCAATCATATATTTTTACCTAGTAAGATCAGCTAAGGAAATAATTTGTCACTTTCTTCACCGTTCTCTCTGAGTTCTCATGGGTGTTCACTTGACATGTTTGATCCCTTCTCTACTAAAGCTTTCTATATGTTTCTCTGATGTTACATGGTCTACTATCTAGTGTCTAGACCCTTAGAATATATAAATGTCTGCTTTAATCTGTATCGGTCTTTGCATTTGAGCATAATAATTGCACTATAGCCAGATGTAGAAAAAAATACAGGTTTTAAGCACCACTTCCAAAGGACTTACTAACATTATATATAAGAAAAAAGTCACTTCTCAGTAACAGTGCCTCAGTACTGCTAAAAGGCATTTAAAATTCAGCTACATATCAGTTGCCATACGGTTTCCACAGACTCCCCCATATATTATAATTAAAATGACCCTGCAGCACATGTTCTACATTTTATCTCTTTGCTTAATGGCTTCATGAGTTGTTTTAATCAACCTCTCTCATTCTTTATAACTAACATGACAGATATTCTTACATGAAGTGAAATAGCCAGATGATTTTAAAATAGTACAGCTACACCGCTATGTACACCCCACAGCAGCTACAAGGCTCCACATATATTTTAAGAAACCCAAATTCAAACACTCATTCCACAACAAAGTTCTCAGTTTTTCTGAAACAAACTTGGGAGACTCTAAAGCAGGGCAAAAAACAACTGGACAGTGTATTTTTAAATGTTGTGTTTTCATGGTTAGAATGTTTTTGAATTCAGAATCCCAGAATACAGTTGAATGGTCAACACATAAACTGCTAAAGTGTATTTTTCATGAAGCTCAAAAATAACCTACAGGCATGACACATGCCCCCTGCGCTACTTCTAGTTTTACATAGCGTGCCAAAGTAATTCATATTCTTTAGCTGATGAAATGTTCACATCCTTTTAATTATGTCAATATTGTTTTTCTACTGAAGGAAAACTTCTGTCAAATATTAGAATTTAACAGTTTAAGGACTCCACTCCATAGCACTTAATAAAGTGATTATTTTTTTAGAGTTAATGGCAGTGCTCAGATGAGTAAGGGCTGTAAGATCCAGCTCATTCATTTAACAACTTTAAAAGCACTCGTTTCTTAGCCTTAATAGGAGAGAGCAGCAGACAGGTCTCCAGTCTGTCTAAACAGCTCTGTGCTCAAGGAGAGCATCAGAAGCCATTCCCAGCACCATAAGCCTTTTTTTGCCTCCAGGCTGCATCTTGTTTGCAAATTGAAGCAATCTATCTCCCCTAAAACTGAGTTTTGACACTGACTTCAGAGAGGGAAGAACCAGCATATGGTGAGGTTTCAAAATAACAGTGTATCCTCCTTTGCACCTCAACCACACCTTTCTGGTGCAATCCCACAGCACTTTCTAATACTGAAACAGTAAAGCTTCCCAGCTTTTCAATTAGGTAAATTTTACCTGCTGTAGCTGCTTAGTTACTTCACGCAAGCCAAGGAAAGAGGAAGGTACTTTCCTAGCATATGGAAACACCACAGAAGGCAGCTTAAGAAGGATAATGTCAGAAGGAGTTTCCCGAAGGAGTGTGAGTGTCCATGGTACAATAGCAGCCTTTTGAACATGGGGTTAGCAAATTTATCTTTTCATTGGGACAACACAACATCTGTGTGTACAAGTTGTCCGGACCCTCAACAGCCGAGGGATCTCCAGTATTTGGTCACTTTCATTCTTCTGAATCTGTCGGGACAATGAATAACTTAACTGGTTGTCTTAATGCTCTGGTGTTTTCCCTCTAAGCAAATACACAGCATACAGATTTAACTTTCTCCGGCTCTCTTTGGCTTTCTCAGTGGCCTTTGTGATCTTCCACTCAGTCTTTTTGTTCCCTTATCTTTGTGACTACTTCCTGGAGGGCCCTGTCATCCTGACACTGCTGCCACAGCTCTTGGGCAGGTCCCTTCATCCCAGAGGTGAGCAGCTCAAATGACCAGAGGAGCAAATCCAAATTAGCTCAAAGTATGCCCCAGCTGAGTGGCAGGGTCAGCTTGGGCTCATAAATCTGAGATTTTTATCTGACAAACTGGTGCTCATGCTCCACAAGTGCTAAAACTTCTGCTCCTAGCTATAACATCAGGAACACCTTTGAACGCATAATTTAAGAAGAAAAATACAATGGCTGTGCTCTTGGCATAGCAAAGAGAGGGCTGGTCTCAGAGAAATAGATGTCGCTCTCCCCTTCAGAGGCCTACAAGCCAAGGGAATGAGACATCCCACCCCAGTGCCCCATTTTGACAGTTGTCAGCTTGTTTCACCCTGTACGTAGAGAACTGCTACAGAGACAACACTGGTGGGGACTTTGTTTCACAGCCTTCGCCTCCTCCCTCCGCACTGATGCACTCAATCCAAACAGGCCCCAAACTCTCTTCAAGTGGCTGGCAGAGCTGTTTTTTATTTTAGAAGCTTAATCCAGCCCAGATTTGTATTAATGATGGCATATCCCTCTAACCACAGATACACATGCGCAGGACAGGCAGCCATTTAGATTTTTCTTTGGGCAAAGCCTGACCTCAGTACCCACATCTGATGCGCGCAAGGCCCCAGAGATTCGCCTGCCTGCGCTCATGTCCGTAGCTCCGAATGGCACTCTGCCCAGCCACCGGCTGAACAAGTTCACAAAGACCTGGGTGCTCAACAATAATGACTTTAAGTAGGCAATGACTACTGCGCGCAGTGTGATCCCTCGCTCAGGAAACCACCCCCACAGGCAGCGCTGTCATACTGGTGCCATATGCCTACGCTTGACACCAGATGGATCTCCAAACAATACTTCAGCAGTGGGAAGAAGGGATCTGAAGAGTTCACAGGCATTTCTAGACTCCTGAATACCAGGTTATATTGCAGCAGGCAATACTCAGGATACTCCTGGCTAGATTTTCTAGCTGAGCAAACACATGTGAAAAAGTCCTGTACTCTCTGTCATGCTATAATAGGTCAGTCTACCACAAACAGCAATAGAACTTGGGCTGAACCGATGCCTACTTACTCTGGTCCTTCTGAGGAACAAATACCTGATGACAAAATCCCCAAATATCATTTGCTCCTAATTGTATGCTCTCACTACTGTTTATCAGGAACAGCATTTAAGACTCTAAGGGCTCACAGACCCTGTAAGAGATGCCATGACTTCTTCTGTCCAAGAAATCAGGAGACCCTCGCCTCAAACTTGCATTGCTGCACACACTTGTATGTGGCCCCAGAACAGATACTCATGATATTTTGGAGAGGTGGGCTAAAATTGTCATCTAGAAACAAAATATCAATGGTGACACTAAATAAAATTCTTTCTTCTGGTCAGCCAATGGACTGAGACTCAGTATAGCATAACAGAACATTGATTCATCCTAACACCCTTTTACTTCTGTTTGTACCACAGAAGAGGCAACTTGAAAGAGGCAACTCTACTCTGACTTTTCCCTGGCTTCTAAGATAGGTACACTGTCACCCCAAATAGTTACTATGATCCTTCCAAGAAGGAACTTATTTTTAGTGTCAGCTATTATGATTCTGATTATTTCTGTAGCCCACATAAACATCTAAGTCTAATTAACAGTTATGGGACGATGAGAAAAGGGCAGAGAAGATAGTAACAGAATTACAATTTTCTTTCCCAATTAAGTTTGAAAATGTACCAAAAACCTGTTTTCTGTGTAGAGAAACTTGACCAAAGAGGTTAACTCTTAAGTTCTAAAAGTCTTAAACAATAAGCTTTCTGCATTACTCCCTTCCCTCATCTCTCTCCCTCTTGAACTACAAAATAGCATCTGAAAGATTTTGTCCTAGAGATTATTTGTGGTACCATACAAAATTTGGCTTCTACTAAAAATAAAATAAAAGCAATTGACATCCTTTAAGTATTAAAAAAAAAAAGAAATAAAACCAAACAAACACTTCTTCAAACCAAATGTCAAAATCCTGTTTAATTAAAAAAAGGAAGTTTATACTTGGTTATGGTGTGTGTTGACATCTATCCCTTTGATTTACGATAGCATGGACTGGAAAGAACAGATTGCTTTATTCAAGGAAAAGAAAGGAGGGAGGGGGGCCCAGTGTGACAGGAAAGACTTCAGTGCTTGTTAAAACATGAAGGATTAATGGTAAAAAGGGAGGGAAGAATTGTGAATGTCTCCAGTTTAGGATCTTCAAAAATGTTTGGGGATTCTAAGAATGTCTCACTCAACCACATGAAAGCTGCACAGAGAGATGCAGCCACACGACTGCTCTAAGCCCAAAGCTGGTATTGCTCCACTTATACCATCAAACCAGTGGAGCTGAAATGTAGCCACAAATTAAATTTATTTTTATTGAAAAAGTACTAAGTCCTTAAAAAGAAGGAAAAGTGTATGTCAGGAAACACAGCTCCTTCTTAGCAGAGTTTCCAGGGTAGGTAACTCTGACATCCAACCTCAGTGCTGACATCTGAGCATTGCGGCAGAATCAGAGCACTCTGGCTGTCTTTGCAGAAAGGCAATATCGAGTCGCTTACCTACATTTTAAGCAAGGCAGAAAGCTGAAGCTTTGTACTTGCACCTTCATATCTACATGTTCAGCCTGTGTAGCTACAAGAATAAATAAGTCAGAGGAAGGTCCACAAATTGCCTCCAAAGTGGAATCTTCAGCCTCTTTGAAAAGTGCATTTGATAGTGTTATTCATTCAGTGGTGTTGTGATGATACAAGAACAGCAAAAGAAACAGCAAAACTGTTTCTTGTATTGCAGAAATGGATAAGCATGAAACTTCTCAGATGAGATATAGGGAGATATGGCTTGCATTTACCTGCAACTGCATTAACAATTCAATTTGGTAACCCTGAATTACTATGCATACATGCAGGTTTAAGTATGTAGTTTTTGCTAAATATCATACTTGCTTGGTTAGTCTGAAGATGACGGAATTAAAGCCTGGAGAAATAAGGAGCAATTTGATCAGCAGAGTACATCAATATCAAGTTTTCTTTCCATCCAACTGCTTAAACATTCAGTACCAAAGGTTAAGTGTTTGTCAGTATTCTCTAATTAGGGCCTGGCTGCTTATCAAGTTGTAGGATCAAATCCTTAATGTCCTTGTGCCTGCAGAAGAAAGCACTTCCTTGGTCTGCCTGTTTTATTTAGGGCATGATACTCCAACACTCTTGAAATACGGTACAATACAATAGCACTCTTAATTATTTTATGAAATTATTCGCATGTTTAAAGAAAAATGTCCGCATCATGCTTGCAGACCTGGAGCCATATGGGATGTGTCTGTGAATGGACATGTCAGGGAATGTCTCCTCTGCTCACCTCAGAAGTGGGCCAGAGTTTGGACTAGAAAGCAAGAATCCCCTCCCCTTATCTCAGAGGCAGCACCTCAAGCAAACCATGAGCACCATTTTGCTCTACTGTGATCGCTCTTCTTTGGAAATAGCAATAAAATCTGCACATAAGCTTAGCTGTGCTTGGGTCTCATCTGAGATTCATAAAATCAGTAAGATAAATTACAGCAAAGTGGCTGCAACAATTTCTGAAATGACAGTAACTGAAGTAAATTAAAAGATTTTATATTTGACTTTACAGCTCCATTGAAATGCCTTATTCCCCATGACTACAGACCCTAAAGGAATCTGATTAAAGATATGTTTTTTGAAGAATTTTAGAGACAGCTTCATTAAGACAGGAGCTGCAGCAAGCATCCCTAACACTGTCCAATAACTCTTGTGCACAGTCTGCAATGCATATAGTAAATCTAATGTAAGTACCTGCAGATAATAAAATGGAGAATGAAAACTGATGCTTCCTTGATTCTTTTTCATTATCTTTAGCACTATCTCTTTGATAAGCAGGGCAGAGATTGCAGTGTTAAGTGCCAGAAGGTTCTAAAAGAAGTACTTTGTTTAGTGGAGAACATTTTCCAAAGTGATCTCCATCTGTGTAGCCTTAAAGCACTGTTTATGTTTCCATGCACTATTATCCAAGTGTGGATGGCAGAGCACAGATAACAAGATTAGAGATCATTGTGAAAAACCAGGAAGAGTTCAGTTTGGGCTTCTTTGGTCAATGTATTCATCATCATATCTCCTCATATGCTTAGAGGTTTTGTGGGGGGAATATTTTCTGCACTGCAAAATGATAGGGCTGGAGAAACTCAAAACAGCACATAAACCAAAGCCTAACTAATGTTACAGTTAGGCAACTCCAGGGAAAAGCCTCTAAGAAGCTAAGCCACTTCTTGTATCTAGAAAATGGCTGGGGAAATTGGCTGGGAGGGACAAGTCCTGAAGATCTGGTCACTTTCCAGAATTATTTGTGTATTTTCTCCAGCAATTATCTAGTACACACTACAGACAGTCTTGGCAGCTCAGTCTCCTTGTCACTAAATGTCCCAGCCACCAGGCTAAAGACATGAGCTTGGTTTACTTCTCCTCCTTGGTGATAGTCAGCCTTTGGCTGAACAGTAATCCAGCCTCAGGAGGAGGTTGCTTCTCATTTCGCTGCTAACACATATGCTGGAGCAGCAATAACCATTTGTTTGAACATCTTTGGCCCTGAGGAAAGCTGAGACCCATCTTGTTTGTTCTGTGAGCTATTATACAAAAGGTAGGCTACTATGCAAAAGTGGAAGGGATCCCTCAGTGAAGGCTCAGTGAATAAGGAATGGGCCAGGCTTGCCTGACACCCCGGTGTCCTACAGGTATATATATTATCAGAATGCCAATTCCAGAAACTCTAGTTGCTTTAACCAAAAAACATGTGCCTAACTCAGCTGAATAAATATCAACTATTGCTGTGCATTAGCCTCACCTCAGCCATCTGGATGGCTTAAGTGGTTAGGTTCAGCCTTGCTCTGAATTCTTCTCTCTTGGCAATGTTTTGCCTAAACAACACTTTATTTGCCAAATATCTTGTTTGTTTCTGCCCCTGTGTCTAACTTTCAGGTGCATAGAAAGGCTTTAAGCATCTTTTAACATCTGGCCGAATGTCATTTTAATTACTAAATGGACACAAAACACTTTGAAGGCAACAGAAAGTTCTCCTCTGGTACTTGTAGGCACCACATCACATCTGAAGTCAATGACCTCATGTACAACTGTAGCAAAGAAAACAAACTGTCCTTGGTCTCAGTCAGCTAATACCTTAATGTATTCTGTACTTTCCTTACAGAGAAAGCAAAACAAATGATTGCTTGATGGTTAAGTTCTGGAAAGTATCAGAACTGGGCTTTACAAAGCACAGAGATAGCAAATCCTGAGCTGAGAGGATGGGAACAGAAACACCAGTTGTACCTGAGGTGTGATGGTCACTCAGTGGTTTCTATGGAAGCAGGTCTCCAAACCATGCAGTACATTGTAGATCAGACAAGACATGTGAGGGCAGAGATGAAATAGAAGCCAGTATAGATGATGTAAGAACTGTTTACAACAGGGTTGGTCAAATAGGACATATTAATCACAACTTCTTATAGGGGGGTTACAAATACATCTCAAACGTAGCACTGTGCCCAATCCCCTACAATTAATGTACAAGCCATGGATACTTAGGCCCAGTGAGAAGACTGAGGCACTACATAAAGAATATGTCAAGGCCCCAGCTGAGGGAAGAAATTAACTACGTGCTTAAGTCCATCTCTTTTTAAAATGACATGTAGCCACAAACGTAATTGTAGGTAACAATCTTTAAGCCCCTCATTACTTTGGTGACTCGAGAACTCACTCACAGCCAAGCAAACTGGAAAGAGCTTTCCTAAGCAGAACCTTCTTGAATCAGAACTGTTGAGGGCCTGTAGCCTTCCTTCAAGACCACACATCCTTCAAGGCTATCACATCCAGCTTCCCCTGGAAGAGTCTATAAAATTAGACTATTTTAACTGACAATTAAAGCCCAGCTGACTTCTGCATAACCTCAGAATTAAAGAGAAGGCCAAAAGAGCCTGAAATATCAGAGAAAGAATCACAGAATGCTTGAGGTTGGAGGGAGCACTGGATATCACCTTGTCCAACCCTGCTGCTCAAGGAAGGTTGCCCAGGACCAGCTTTTGAATATCTCCAGGGATGGACACTCCACAACTTCTCTAGGCAATCTGCTACAGCGTTCAATCATCCTCACAGTAGAAATGTTTTCTCTTACGTTTTGATGAAATTTCTTGCATTTTAATTTGTGTGCATTGTCTCTTTCTGGTCACCGGGCACCACTGAGAAGAGTCTGGCTCTGATTCCTTTGTCCTGTTTGTCCCAGCAGGTATACATGAACATGGATAAGATCTCCTTGAGCTTTCTCTTCTCCAGACTAACAGTCCCAGGTCTCTCAGCATCTCCCTATATAAGACAAACTGCAGTCCCTTAATCATCTTAGTGATACTTTGCAGAATTCAGTCCAGCATGTCCATATCCTTCTCCTCCTGGGAAGCCCAGAACTGAACAAATCTGCATTTACTAGGTCCATTTCTATTTAGCAAGGACCCTACAGGTCTTTTGTTGAGTGGAGCTTTTGATCTGGAGATGGATCATGTGATTTTTTTCCAGGTTAAGGCTACGAGAAGACTCCATCAGGCAGTCCCAAGTGAGCTAACAGGTAACAGTATATCTTATTTTACATGCTTCTAAGCAACTGGCACTTCATACTCTGTAGTCTGTGTCACTTGGGCAAACTCCTATCAGTGCACTGTCAAAATAATTACAGTAATCTTTTCTTATCTTTTTGATTTAATTGTAGCTTTTAGTGAAGACTGACAGGCTATTATATTTGCCCAAATCCATCACTTTCAATTATGTATCATTTATAAGTAATGTCACTAGATAATTGGAAATAATTGAAAATTAATTAAACACTGCACGTAGATATGAGGATTGAGAGACTGAAGAGCACAGATAAACAGCTATCTAGTGGAAATGCAGAAGATACCACAGGCAAGTCTGTATTAAAGGATGAAGGAGGGAACCCATGAGCTGCTGTCGCACAGTTCATATCTGTTACAGTAAGTTACTGCACCTGCTCTGAGGAGTAGCTGGCTCTGCGCCCGTAGAGCGTTAGGGAACAGCTACGGCTGCTCAGGAAAAGACGACTGCTTCCCATTACAAACCCAGCTTTTAATCCTACTTTCTCCAAATAGACCTTGGCTTCCTGACATTTCACATGACTCCCATGCGCTGCTACTTGGGTTTTGCTCTGTTTTTCCATGAGAAGTTTTGGACAGGAGCTAACTACTAGCTACTAACTGCTTAGCTAACTACTGAGGTAAAAGAGGAGCACATCTTGCTCAACGAAGAACTTACAGGGGTCATCCACTGTCACCAGTGACAGTGCATTTTATAACCCATCACTATCCTTCCAGGAAGAATGGATTTACTCTAGGCAGTTCTTTGCAAACAGTAATTCTGCACAACTCCTATGCACTGTTTACCTAATCCAAACTGCGCTTAGTGTATTTATTTACAGATACCAACAAGCATGAGATAGCAAATGTTAAGCATGTTCTCCACATGAAATGGTTGGTGATTCACTGTAAGTCCAAGAACAATAAGCAATTGAAGAGGAATAGATATATTTAGTTACAAAAATACTAAACATTGTTAGAAGTGCAATCAAAATGAATTAATCATAGATCTTAATGCACCCTAGCCCATTTTGTCTTACAGAAAATGAAAACACGATCTTTCCAGTATGACAAGTTTTTAAAAGCATATCTGTTCTTGTACAGAAGACATTTGCTTTTCATCTCATATTGAAAAAATAGTACTTTAAGCTCTGATATTTTTCACAACAAAGACAATCCTGCTGTAATAAAATTTCATCAGATATCTGCTTCGTGAAAGTTAAATTTATGGCATTTGTCATCATTTGCATTCTGTTATTATGGTTATATAATGGATCATGAAATTATGGCAAAACATCAGGAGTGACTTCATGAGGGTGCTTATTAATAAAGGTTCCCTTTTCATTATCGTCCTGTGACCATGTTGGTGACAGTAAGTATGGTACCATTAGGCGGAGCCATGCCCATACAATAGCAACTACTATCCAGTCTCTAAGTGAGAGATTTCCCATTTTGCTGGTTTCCAGAGGATTCTCTGGCCCACATGAGAAGTTTTCCCAAGCTAATGCCAGTATCTCAGCCATT
This sequence comes from Tinamus guttatus, assembly GCF_000705375.1. Next base: position 107,034 of record NW_010586868.1, on the reverse strand, counting down.
AAGCAAGTGCTTCTCCGCTCACTTTATGGAAGGCCTGGACTGTTCATCACTGTTAAGTTTGTGCTCTTGTAACACAAAAGTTCTTTTCAGGGAGCTACTTGTCAGTCATCCAGCCATGGGGGCAGAGGGTGGGAGACTGCTGATTTTAGACATAAGGTAGAGGACAGTCATATCCAGGGTATTAATGATGGATTCCGTGGTTTCTGGGGACTTTTACAGCACTTTAAAAGAGTGACTGTTTTATATTTTGTGCCAGGTAACACAGAATGAGCCTTCACTCTTCACATAGAGCTCCCACAGAGACAAAAATCATGAGGTGAAATAATTTTCCTGAATTTGGACCAAATGTACTCTCCGTTGCAAGTAGCTCGCACAGAGAACAGTTACATAACCTAAACAAAAAAGTCATGCCTATGGCTGTTTGTCTATCATTTGCAGCGTAACTGGGGAATTGCATGGTATTTTATATCCCTTACGGAAAGAAATTCTGTGGAAGGATCTGTCTTACTTATTGATTTCACATCTGATTCGGCATTTCTTGCTCACTCAAAACCCTTTTAGCACTGGGAGTTTCAGATACACAAGAAAAACTTTGAAATATAATGTTCACATCTACAAAGGAAAGCTATGGGTTTTTTTTGCTTCCTTCTTCCCTTGTCCTTAAAATATTTTACGCTAGATCATGTTAAAATGTAACCAAATCAACAACTCCTAAGCTATAAAACACCCTCAGGAACAATGGCAGGATTTGGTGATTATTTTTTTCTGTGATTTTGGGATAGTATGACAAATTTGCATTTTTTATCAGCAGAGTTTTTCAAAATTCTAAACCAAACGAATAATGTCATGTGTTTATAAGCATCAATAATCTAAGCCATCTGCAAAGGAATGGTTTTGCAAAGGCATCTCTTTCAGGACACTCTGTGGATTTTGTCACTGCTTGAGGTTTTGGCAAACCATCAATATCACTATAATTTTCTCTTATGAAATATAGTTTTTGACTGAGACCTTCTTTTCTTTTTCCTTAGCTAGCCAAAGCTTTAAAAATACTGCATATCTAGCTCTGCAAATTCAAAGGTTAGGTTTTCTCCAGGCTGCATTATTTGCATGTTACATATTAGATGCCAATATTTCAAAAAGGTACAATGCAAGTTATTATTGAAACAAAGTGAGAAACTTAAAATCAGAGGGCTTGCCATACTAAACAAGAGTGGCTGATATTTTATTTAAATTTGGTCTAAAGGAAAGAATATGGGAACTGTAAGTGGAGAAAAAGCATCTGTAAGTAAAGATTCATTACAAATCACTATTTTAACACATATAAAATGCACAACACTATTTTAGTGGTGACAGCATATCATTTAGGCATATAACAGTCTACCTTCTCCAAAAAGGCACAGAAGCTGGAACCGCCTAAACTTTTCTATCCAAGAAAAGCAAATCTTGTCACTTCCTAATTGTTTGATTCATAATTGAAATCTTAGTTTCAAATGTGCAAGATCTGGGCTGAGCGTTACTGTAAGCAAAGGAGCATTCTGCTGCTAGCAGACTCAGTAGGGGTAAACACAGTCCTCGAGTAATTCAGAATGTTAATTACTAATATGGAAACTGCACCCATCTTTTGTATTAGCAGCCTTTCGGAGACTGCTGTGTTGTGGCATACAATTACACTGCTACTCTGCACACATTGGCTCTGATGGGCACGCTGCTTGTTGGGGTTCTGCACGAGATACCAGGAGATCAAAGTCATCATGGGATAACCTGCTTCCCTAAGGGTTAGGAAAGCCAAAGGCAGATGGGAGGGAAGGCATGCCATGTAATGAGTCCAATTCACTTCCATTCGGAACAGATCTAAATAGTGGCATGTCGGTTCTCTCAGAGCTTCCCTGAAAGAAGCTGTGAGCTTACTGTTATCTGGGAGATAGGACATTGCCCTGCATGCCTTCTCCTCTTTGGCCCCCTGGCATATCTGCTGAAGGCAACCCTCTCCTTGCATCCAAGACACCAAAAGGACTACATACAGCCTTTGGATGCATGGGTGTAACTCCTACTGACTCACACACAATCTCCCCGCAAGCACTGCAGCACTAATCTTAGGACAGACGATAGTTATTTTTAACCACCAAAGACTGGAGGTGGTGTAAACTCCACTAAGAGGAGGAAAAAAAAAGGCAGCATTTGAGAATAGGAGGCAAATTTTAAAATAAAAATCTAAGAGTAAAGTCATGAGCTCTTGTTTATTCAAATCCTCACACCACAAGCTATAGTTTGGATCGCGATGTTCCAATCTGAACTAATGCAACAGGCCAGAAAAAAAAATATGTATTTTAAGAGAAGAACAAAAGAAATATGTCCCTCTATCACAAGAAGTGTGATAGTTGAAACTGTTCCCCTTCCCTAGTAGTATGGCTACAAATTTCCCCAAATTTGAATGTCTAATAGTGTATCCATGCGTTTTATCCATTAGCAAGTAATGCTTAGTAATACTAAGCATATAGTCTACTGTATGCTTAGTCTATGTATACTAAGACTGAATGTACAGTCATATATGAATAGCAGCAAAGTTTTACAGGGAGCGGGCACAGAAGACCTCTACACAGCTCCGCAAAGTTCATTTGCCAAAGGCATGTGCCAGGAGGAAAATTTTATACCATTTTCGTACGCATAAGAGAAACCATCCCCAGATTTGGTGCCTGGGTCCTGAAGCACCCCCAGCATGGGAGCTGCTCCAGCATCCTCACAGCCAGACATTTGGAGATCTGTAATAGTTCTCCTTGAGAACGGGCAAGAAAATGGTTAGGCTCATAAGATGATCCAGGTTGGAAGGGACCTCAGGAGGTCTCCAGTTCCATCTCCTGCTCCAAGAAATGTCAGCTACAAGGTTAGAGGAGGCTACTCAGGGCTTTATCCAGCCTGTTTTTGAAAATTCTCCGAGGATGTAGGATGCACTCCCTCTCTGGACAACCTGCTCCAATACCTGATTGTCCCCATGGTGAAAAAGCTTTTTCTTATAAGCAGTCTGAACATCTCTTACTGCAACTTATGTCCATTGTTGCTCATTCTGCCAGCACTTCAGTGGCAATTCATCAAACCCAGTTCTCCTCTGTAGACCAATTCTATTTTAAGAACTGGATATTTTTTGATGAGAAAGACTTTTCATTGGAAAATGTGCAGTCAGCTCAGAGTTAAATGCCTTTTTTTTTTTTTTTTTTTTTTTTGTGGTACTTTAAAAAAGACCACAGGTGCCCTCTTCCACTAGAAAGTGAGAAATTAGGAAACTCGAAATGTTGCCGGTTCTTTAGATTGCTTTTGCTTAGGGAATTCTGAGAAGCTTTGGGGGACCTCAGAGGCCATCCCTTCTTCCACTGCTCTGAAGTGCCAAAGTGACACACACAGAGACAAAGAAATCATTTCCTTGTGAAAATCATGACAACTGAAACATGGAGGTGCACTCTGTGGGTATTACGGAACATCCCCAAAAAATTTAGACAGCAGCAATAAAGTGAAGGCGCCTGTGTGGAAAAGCACCAGTAAAATTATCAGAGAAATGTTGCTTAATTTGTTAGCTTATTTCAAGTATGTCTTCTGGACAATTACATTGGGTGTCATACTTTTTTTCTTTTTAAGTCCTGGAAGGACTGACCTCTGGTCTGGTTTCCACAGAGAAGGAAACTGGAGAACAAGAGTAAAATGAGGATATTAGTCATATATGCTGTTACCTCAGCCTGCTCCACACATGAGGTCTCATGGATTTGGGTGCTCAGCACCTTTACAAGGCAGGCTGCTGAAGCAAAAAGCATCTGAAGGAATTTATGTTGACTTTGAAAGAGCAGACAACAACAAAGGAACCAAATCAGGAAAAAAAAAGGCATCTCTGGCCAATATCAGCCACCAAATATAGCTCTTCACTTACCTCAGTGCATCTAATTCTAAGATATGCATTTCTGACTCCATCCATTCAGTCGAAAAGGGAAAGACCACACCAGGATAAGCAATGAAGAGTGGTCAAACACATAACTTAATGACAGTGTATAGAAGCCACTACAAAAAAACTAGGGGAGAATGAAACATTTTGTGGTGTGGCTGAGTGGCTGATTTCTATACCCAATCCACCAATATTTTCCAAGCATGGACAGCTTTTATTAAAATTAAAATAGAAAACACAAGCCCCACATCCCACAAAAAAAAAAAAAGACAGTTGGTAAAGAGATGGAACCAACCAAGTAAATCTGACTGCATGGCATTTCAGGAAATGAACAGAAATAGCTGCAACTATTAAAAGTGATATACTGCTGAAATCTTTTTATGATTATGTTAAAAAAATCTATCTGACTCCTTGAAAGAACTCTCAAATGGTTACTGCTTCCTGAAATAAAAGCTACTTCACATGTGCTCTCCTTACTTAAAAAATATGCTGAATGGAGTCGCTTCTAAGTGTCAGAGCTGTACATCTCACTGCCCTTTTGAGACATTTTGAAAAGATATAGCTGTGAAAGAAGAAATGAATGGATCAGGAAATAAATCAAAATGCAGTCAATATAGTCTTTTTTGTTGTTGTTGTTATTGGCATCTTTAGATTGGTTTTAGAGAAGCATTAGTCATGAAACTTCCCTCTTTCCCCTGCCCCAGCTCTTCTAATGACATGATGAATGTTGTTTAAAGCCAAGATCCAGGTACCTCAACCAGCTTTAATAACTCTTCCATTTTCAGAAAAAGGAAATATCATAAAGCGCCCCCCGCCCACCCCGACTCACTGTCTCTCCTTTGTGTCCTCAGAGTTTGCAGGGCAGCTCCAACACAAAAGCTTTTATAAGAGCAGTTTTGTATCCAAGCCAACAGATCTTTGTGGGAGGAAGGGTATATTAGTTCAGAGTCGGAGCTGCATGAACGCTGTGGCATGGCTTGAGGAGCAGAACTCACAGCTGACCAGTCCAGGGCACGGCAGGTCTTATTTGCCCCACACAACCATACATGTTGATTCAAAGCTTCAGATACTTCCTTAGCCCACTTTGACTTAGAAAGCTTAGATCAGCCCATCAGAAAACAGAAACAACATGACGAGTAGAGATGACCAGTTATACATAGACTGGTCACTGTATTACAACTAATCCTCATAATTAATGAATAATCTAGATTTCCATTTTTTGTTTATGGAAAAAAAACACAAAAATATTATAGGAGTACTTTCTAAGAAAGAGGTAGAGAATCAGACCAGTAAGTATTATGATGCTACTCTATCAACTGATTGTATAGGAATATTCATTTGGCATATGAGGCCAGCTTCATGGATTGCATAAATCAACAAAACATTGAATTCATGTTGAATCATATCATTCAATAACTATGCCATACTGTTTTTATTTTCAGCACCCCATTTCAAAAGTAGAGCTACAGTAGCTGAGAGAAACTATAAACTACTACCAACAATTTTGCCACCAAATTGACGGAGAGTCAGCGTTATTTCCTTGTCTTTGCTGGAATTTTTTCCCTCTGTGGAGACTGCCAAACCATCCTCACCAGAAATGACTCATCTGTAGGACCTCAAAAAGTACTTCTGAATGGGTTGTTTTTGCTTTTGGAATGCACTGCATTATACGAAGAGTTTGTGATGCTCCAGTGTGGATGCCCGAATCTTCCCTACAAGGAAATTCCCAGGCTGCACCCTGCAATATTAGCTAAATGCTCAATTTATTCTTCATTACCTAAGTAAATCATGGAGCATTCATTTCTTTGGCAAATGATATTGCCTTCCAAATTCATCATACTTCTCAGACATTTTTTTTTGCTTGTATGGGAAAACATATGAACATACTAACCAAGCCCTCACTCTTCCTTGCCTTTCTATTTCTAACTTTGTGGTAAAAGATGTATGATGAGCTATACAGGAAAAAATCTGTGGGACTCCCAGTTAAAATACTGGCAGCACATCACTGAGTAAAGTAGAAATATAAAAACCTAAAGACGGGCAAAAATGAATAGAGAAAAAGAACTATTCCGCAGGAGAATGGGGCAGAAGCCAGTAGAACTGTTTTGTTTAGAAAGGATAGTATAGATCACATGACAGTTCACATAAATGAACGAGCTGAATAAACAGTACCAGTTGGCAGATGGTCATTTCCCTTAATACACATTAATTTAACTCAAACAGACACGTATTTTTAAATGACACAGTATTTGTAGCACAACATATTATGAAACTATGAAATTTAGTAACATCTACACTAGATTAACGAACTGAGACTTTAAAATGGGCAAGAAGTTTATATGAATAACAACCATAACATCATCAATGACAACAGCTAAAATACACACTTACTGAATGCGCTAGCCCTTACATTTTAGGACAGAAATGAGACCTGGTGTTGGGAAAAAGACCGCCACTGACATACGTTTTGCATCTTTGTCTGCCGTGGCTGCTCGACAGCTTCAGGTGTAGCCCCTGGTTCCAGCAGCTTTCAGAGAAGGGAGACTGTTGGTCATTTCAATGATTGTATGTAAGATTACAAAGGTCACGGAAGAAGTTTGAAAAGAAAAATCCCTCGGTAACCATGTGACTTAAATCTTTATTACAGACTAGGGAAGATAGATAAACAAGATTACGGCTCCTACTTTCCAGAATTTACCAAACATACTGAAGTGGTAAAATCATCTAAAGTTCTGCCCTCTGAAGCTCACCCACTCTTTAGCTGTTTCATGTATCTGTTTCTACTGATGATATCAGAACTCCTGAGGAAGAATTTCTTAGAACCTATTGAGAAATGGATTTATAAACATTGCTCCAGCTTTGCAGAAGGGGTTTCCATGAATTCCTTGACAGTCACATTTGAAATGATTTTCTAGATCTTCCTCTGCACTCCCAAAATTAAAAGGCAAAAGTTACTAGTCACAATCAAATAGTGTTGATTGAGATTATGGATACTTAGAAACTCTTTGGAAAAGAATATAGAGAGTCTATTGGGAAAATATGACCAAAGTAACATGTATTTACCATTTCTGGGCAGTGTAGCTGTACTGACAAGTATGTGTTCATCCCTACCCACTGGACTGCTAGAAGGTCATGTAGCTGAAGTAAAATTGGGCATGCATCATGGAAGATCTGGAAAAATGACTGAATGAGGACTGAGTCAGGGAATGTTCCTCTTACAAAATGGTAATATAAATGATATGGAACTAACTAATAATACAGTTGGTTTCCACTAACAGAATAACATGATGATCTACAGAACTGAATTCCAGACTCTGAGCTAAGATAATTTTTTCTTATTTTTCCATTTGAGTTGGTTAGCGCAAAGCCTGTGTTCAAGTGACCAAGTCAACTGCTTTCTGCTTCCCAATTTAATCTCATGTAGGTATACTCATCCAATCAGAGATGCAGAGGATATCCCACATGTGAGAAGCCCCCAAATGGTGTTTCAAACATGGCTCCAACTCACAATGCAAATTACCTGTGGACAATTTGACCAAGCAAATAAATATTTCCAATGGACACGAGAATTGACCTCATTTTACTGGAAGATGATTAATCCGAGATGCATATGAAAGCACAGTGCCCCATGTCTAACAAAATTCACGGGTATTAAGGTTCAAGTGATAAAAAATGGGGTCATCCATTGTAATAGGCGGATTAGAGAGAAGCTCAGTAAGGCCAAATCTCAGGCCACCACTTTTTTCTATGCATATTCTTCTAATGGGGAATACAGCCTGTCCCAATGCTTTAATTTTAGTGAGTCATAGCTCCCTTGTTTGAGTGTACTTTCTTTTAAAACAAGATAGCAATTTTAATTAACAGAGCACATTGTTATGTCTGTAGTCAATCTTCCCTTTGTGTTCTCAGTAGAGTTAGACTGAATCTGGTTATTATCTTGTAAAATCAGTCTAGATTAAAACTTACTCTCCCTAAAATACAATGGGCAATCTCTCTCTTGAATATTTTATTTAAAGCACTAAGTTAAACAAATCTCCTAGAAGGATCTGAGCTTGCAAACCGAGCTATGCACATCAGAGCACATCAGGCTGCTGAATACGATATCCAGAAAAAGAAAAGTTCTAATTTCAAAGGTAAAACACGCACACGTAAGCATACACACATATACATACACATATATAGATCTGCATGGTATATTTGCTATACAGGCCTGGACTCCTTGTGAAGTTGTTTTTCACTATAGCAAATTAGAAAAACATGCCCAGAATTAAAGGTTACTTAATCAGGTTGAAGCAGTAACTTCAATTCCAACAACTCCCTCCCACTATGTTACATCTGATAATGTACCCAAGTCCAAACATAAACTTAGTTCAAAAAGATGTTTGGTCCTTGAATGTAAAACGACACTTAGCTTACACAACTAGCCAGGTAATACATATCCTTCCAAGAGAAGCAATTTTTACCGCAGAATAATCTGCATTTTACTAATCTCCGATTGTTAAGTTTTACTTAGTGAAAGTTTTCCATATGGCTTTTTGAATGCCACTGTCCTGTATTTAATTACCACAGAAGGATATTAATAAAGAGGTTGGAAATTTGGCCCAAATGCTGTTCCACAGTTTGGTCAGTTTGATGGAGATAGAGCCAATGAGCAGAACAGTTCTGTAAGGCTGTACTATTTCACACTGAAAAGCAGTGGCAAAAGAGGAGTAAACAGACCTAGGGAAATAAAACATCCAGCTATTTTTGAATTGCCTGTAGACTTCTAAAGTGGTCATAAAGTAGCACTGAGAAAGATGAAATGCTGCTTTGCTAACTTAAAGGATAGTAAAAAGGAATAGGTGGAGTAATCTGCATAATCAAGAGAGTTTTTAGTTGAGCTGTAAGAAAGACGCATGCCCAGAAATGCAGCGTACTGAGGAATTTTAAAAGCAAAGCATGACATTGAGCAGAACCAAGGCGAGAGTAGGCGCTCGGAGCACAGAGGGCGCGAGGAAGCTAACGTGGGTGGGAAAGCATATGTTGCTGCCTGCATGAGGAAGTGGTACACCACAGTTACTTCATAAGTGCAAGGCCTTTATAAACTAAATCTCTTAGGGACTGTTTTAAATAGACAAAGAATGACACACAGCCCCTGACAGGCTTGCAATATTGTTTGAGAAGGCTGAATGCCTTCTAAAAAACACCGCACTGCTGCTTGGACTTTTTTTTTTTTTTTTAAGCCTATTTTTAGCCTCAACCTCATCATATAAACAGTGGGCAGATGCACCATATAGTAAAATCTGTTTTGTCTGCCATGAAATGAATGGCCTTCTTGGTCTTACCTGACAATGGAAAACATATTCTGGGGTAGTTTTCTTGAATTTCATGTTCCAAACCAAGGCCACGCCATCGGGCTCATGGGGAGCATCTTCGTTATTGTTATAAGAAGCAACCATCAATTCAGGGTACTAGAAAAAAACACACACACACAACTGCAATAAGCAGGAGAATGGAGCAGATATGCAAAATTGGATGAGGCAGAAACAATCTCACACTAAATATGGAATATCTGGTTTTAATAATGGCACTCACTACTCCAATCACAGCCCTTAGCTGTACTTTGGTTTTACATTTGGTTTTACATTTTACTTGTCCATGAAGTGCCTACAGCCACTGCTCTTTGCTCTCTATCTCAGATAGAGAGGTATCTGAGAGTTATTCTCAGATACCACACACACTGTTATCTTCTGCAGGTAAATCTCAGAAAACACAAATAACAGAATATTCATAAAGGGAATGTAAAACAAGAAGTTCTATCCAGAAAGACAACCTGAAATCTTGTATAATGTATTTGCCTAAGCATTTCTGCATTGTCTTAATCCGTTTTGGTAATACAACAAGTATGAGCATAGCATGGACTCACTTTTATTTGGAAGCTCACAGGTTTTCAGCACCCTAGAAACCTATTCTTTCTTATTATGCACTTTTCCTATTCACTTATATATAGAATCAACTTGAAAGCTCTTCTTGATGATTCAAACAGCAAACAAAACATTTTCTTCACAGAAGAAATTTTGCTCAATTTTGCAAGATGCTGAGGTCATCTTGTAATGCACTGGGTGACCTCAAATTTCACTGACTCAGGAAGACTGACGCAACAAGCACTCTAAAATCAGATCCATATATTCTTGTACACCCAGTATCCATCAGCATATATAAATAGATATGCACTACACACATAATTAGGTATTTTGTTACGTGTATGCATTTATATTTACGTGTGTGTATATATATATATGTCAGTTATGAAAAAAAATAGAATTTCACACTGTTGATGACATTGTGTTGCTTTGAAGCACCCTAAGCAAAATAGTCAAAGAGCAGAAAATCCAAAGTATCACAGATATAATTCAATTTAATGGGTAATAGTTATACTTGGACTACACAATCAAACCTCACCTTGCTGAAACATTAGCTAAAACAAAATCTTGTTGACAATTAGCAGAGGGAGCTTAAATTATGCACAATTCACAGCCTTTGATTGCTGAGTGCTTTTGTAGTATGTTCTAGGCACCTTTATAAACTGTCAGCAGCAAAACAAGTAACAGTCCCCCCACAACATATCAACTACTTCCTGCCTATACAATAGCATCCAGCCCCCTACTCTCACATCTGACACTAGGTACCTCTTGCAACCTCTGTGTTTCCAACGAATAACAAGACCATGGACCTTACAGCATCTTCTGAAAAGAGCACATGGATTCTGGCAGACTGGTGAAGTAGCAGCCCAAGGTCTACAGGATCCACATTTTTCCTTGGTCAACTATAAATCTTTTTTCCTCAAGATTCCCCCAGGATCTCTGCAAATGCTTGTCACTATCTTTCTCAAGTAAATTCCTGCCAAAACATTTACCACTTCACTGAGAAACTGCAGAGCTGGTAGACATGAAGTGGGGCACAGAAACTGCCAAGAGTGTTGCCAGGAGCTATGAATTTGGTCTGCACCAGGCAATGTAACAATAAAAAATCTCTTTATATCATTTTCAGTGGGGCTTGAACCTCTCTGCCTCTGAAAATCCATTTGGAGGAAATGTATATACCTATAACTGGTGTGACCAGCAGCTGTGCCCTCCTACTTCATGCACGTTTTTATGGGTAACACATCATGGAGGTGACTATTTTTCCTATTCAAGCTCGTAATCACAAATAAAATCCTGGGATAGAGCTCCTGGACCCTGCTCCATGTCGGGAGGAACCCAGCAACAACATGTGGCTGCCTTAGCTGCTGTTCCTCCTGCCACTGCGGTTGCAGCTGCTCCTTTGAAACTTGCCCCTCGATATGGGCTCAGTGTGTGCATGCAGCGGGCTCCTGCCGGCGTGCCGTGCTCCGGCTGCAGAGGTCGGGTACACGGGACACGCACGGCCGAGCCAGCAGCCTCGCGGGGACGTCCCCGGGCAGGCAGGGGTGACAGCCTCTTGCACCAGCACCGCTGAGCTCGGGCAGGATGTGTGAACAGGTCCCAAGTGCCTCTCTACAGGCACTTTGGGGTTGGTTCACGCTCCTGGAGAGGTTGGTGAGCATGTTCTGGTTGGAGGGGCATCTGCACCCCCAACCTTGCTGGCCTGGGTGCATGTTTTGCAATGGCAATTGATGCATCAGACTGTAAAGAGAGTGTCAAGGTTACTCAAAGTTTACTGGGGTCATACTTACCTGGCCACCATCATTTTGAGGCTTTTCAGCCCTGCAAAAGCAGAGCCAGTTGCCGCATCATAAATTCATGCTAGAGTCCCTGCTTCCTTCAATCCACTCACATTTACAGATTTTTTGGACTTCAGTAGGTCCCTGGCTGTGACCAGAGCTGAAAGCACTGTGGAAATACTGCTGGGTGAAAGAGCGTGCCAGGCTGCTCCCTCGCAGTCAAGAAGGACTCAGCTGTATCTCAGAGTCTGTAACCTTGCTGCTTCAGATGAGCTAAGCAATCTTGTGGCCAAAGCAAGGTGATCCCACCCTCTGTATTTGCACTAAAACTCTTGGGCATTTCCCTTCAAGCCTTGATTAAGGATCTAAGCCTTTTCCTCTTTGCTCTGTAAAAGACCCAAGGGGCTAGCGGGTTAGCTTTAATGGCATGAGTGATCCCACATGTCTGGGACCATGTTGTACATGTGACTAGGGAACAGAATAATTTGTTTAATCAATGCATCAAGGTCCTTTGTTTGATTAAGCTTCTATTTGCCTCCGGGATGTTTTGCAGCAACAGTTTTATCACAGAATATTGAGCAATGTGCTCTGCCGTTCCCATGAGCGTTCAAGTTATCCTTGGGCATCCAGGGCACTGCAGCATCCCAGGGCGCGAGTGAGAAGTGAAGCTTGAGTTTTGTGAAACACCTCCGTCCAGCTCCACTTCCTAGTGCAGTATCCACCTTGGAGCAGCCAAGGGAGGCCAGGGTGCCTCCTCGCCCGGCTGGGTGCCAGGAGCCGCATGTGCAGAGTTAAACTTGAGGAAGGCAGGAGGGGCCACCCTGCAACAAAGAGGTGGGAAGCAGAAAGTGGCCCTGCGCCCCCCGGCCGAGCAATTACAGCTGGCAGCCCGTTTCTGAGGCAGCTTTTTTCCTTGCTGCCCTGGGAATACAGTGCGAGCTGCCTGTTATGAAAATATCAGATAAGAATTCCATGTAATTTCCAGCCCCTGAACAAGTGAACAACCTAAGATAAGTGTTTCCTCAGGCTTATGTTTGACTTCTGTGGAAATCCATATGTGCTTAAAGGCCACCCACATCACACGTGCATTCCTGTTATTAAGCTGATGTTCTGTAGGAAAGCAAAGGGATAAATTCTTCATTCCATGCATGGGGCACGAGTGTGAAGAGGAGCCTCTGTGCACACGCAGAGACCCTACAGCCACCTATAGGGTCAGCCACGACTGCGCTTGCGGACCCCTCTCCTCCCCGCTGCTGCTGCATCCTTCTTGCAACGGGAAGGACCCGGAGGGGCGGGAGCAGCCGGGCCGGGCGCAGGGCACGGCAGCCACGCTCACCCTGCCCCTTACCCTCTGCCTCCCCGCAGCGCGCAGGCCCCGTCCGCCTCCTTGCGCGCGCACAGCGCGACGGGCAGCGCGGGAAGAGCAGCCACTGCCAAGGCTGCGCCAAGCCACGCTCGCTCCTAGCAGCGCGTTACGGCCCTGCTGCCCAGCAGGCTGCCTTGCCTCCCTATTTTTCCGGTCCTCCTGGAACAGACTTGGTATATCCGTGTTGCGGCCCTCGGAACAGAATCTCCTAGGATTCCTCGCCAAGGACATTTAACTAGTTTGTTCCAGACTGGGACCTAGGCAGAGACTAATATGGATGAAGCAAAGAAGATGAGGACGGTGGAGTGATATGTCGGCAGTAATTCCAGTTCTCTCCTGGAATAATCAATTCACCTGGCTTCCATACCCCCTCAACGGGGCTGTAACGGCTTTGGGAAGCCTAGGCCCTTCTGCAGTAAGTTTTACACTAAAATATGATGGTGCTTTGTGTTGTACAAAAATCAGACACGTTCCAGGCATGTTACTTGAGCCTTTTCCCTGGTTTGCTGCAGTTTCCTCTTCCATAGGTTTGAGGAGAGGCTCCGGCATCTTCAGAAAAATCCCTTTTCTACCAGAGCTGCTCAGATACATCTACATTTTGAGTACCAGTACATCAAAAAATTAAACAATATTACTCATTGCTTTTATTTTTGTATATTATTTTGTATAATTGTTTATTAAATAAATTATTAACAATTCAGTGGTTTTAATTATTTTTAATTGGTTTAATTGTAAACCTTTTGTCTTAAGAGCAATTCAATGTGCTGAGGGTGTTATTGGAGGAGGCAAGAAAAGTGGAGGTTCCCACCTCTTGGAGAATTTTTTAACATGTAACTTTAATATAAAGCCCTGGTTTTGAAGATCAAGCAACATATACAGACAAAAGGCAGCTTCATTATTGCCCACTGCTCTTCACTATGGAGAAATGTGCATTCACTCAGTGTCCTCCTGTTCCCCAAGAAATAACATACCAGTCTATATTACGAAGTGCAAAGGAGCCTGTCCATATTAATCTATACAGAAGTTGGAAGCAACACAGGAACAGCTCCTAGCGTTGCGCCTTACCTGCAGAGACCAATCCATGCAGGTGACCACACGATGCTTCGACCAGTGCTCATCATAAAATTGACGATTGAAGGAGAGGTTGGCTCCTGCTTGAACATCTCTGTGTGGAGTTAAATAGCAAAATTGCACTTTTTAAACAACGAGGACTCATACGTAGTCACAACTAAGGTAAAGGTTTCTGGGTACTCATTTTCTTCAGTCCCTGCCAAGACAGGGATTTCTCTTTCTGAATTTAAAATTTCACCAAACACTGAAACCAAATATTTAAACATCTGCATAGCAATTTAAATGAAAAAATCACTTAGCAATAAGGCATGAAGCTAGTTTACAAAATAAATTAGGATTACAAAGTGACCCAGGCCTTCAAGAAGAGACTTTACAATTTTCTTATTTAAAAAAAGTTTGGATGGTTTAAAAATATTTGTGTTTTCCTAGCATGGGCATTTCTTTTTAAAGATTATTTTATAAAAACAAAACAAAACAAAACTGACCCATCTTTCTCTTCTACATCTCTGCCACTGTAGTCAAAGAATATGTCTGAATCTTCAGCCAAAGCCCGCTCAATTACACGTATTGTCCGGTCAAAAAATATCAGGAATTCTTCTGAATGGAGAACTTGCTGTTTTTCTTCTTCTGTCAATTCTCGAGGAGGAGCTTGGAAAAAGAAAAGTTATCATTAAAAGTAAGACATTTTACCTCTTTCCATATGAATCAGTATCTTTAGCAAGTGGGTTTTTTTGACATTAAACTTACTGTTGTACTGGCAGGACAAAAACCAAAGCTTTGCTTTTACAGTCATGACTAAGAATTTTTTAATATATCCAAATATACTCCTGTATATTCCCACTCACATACAGAAGATCTTATATCTCATATATTTATTATTCTGAAATGGAAAATACTTAAAACACAGAATTAAATAAACCCTGCGTTCCTATTTCAGGCAATAGTTATGACTGACATTTGGGTAATGCCTAACTCAAAAAAGTAGAACACTTATATAACAGGGGACCTGTTTAAAAGCAGATCACTTATAAAAAACGCCCATGATGATAAACTAATCTTCTTAACTTATACTACAGTTCTTTGTATGAAAGGGCTCTTAGATGCTGTCCCACATAATCTCTCCCTCTGCTTCTTCCAATTTCTTGGCTCCACAGGTAAATTTGGTCTTTGTTTCCGAGCTTGTGTGGTAAATAACCAGCAGTCAGTCCCCTCTCACGGAGCAAAAAGGAAAGCCCATCAGAAAGCCACCGCTTTTTGCCATGAGGCTGAGTGACAATGTGGCGAGGGGACAGTACCCTGTGCCTAAACGTGAGCATCAGTGGGGATGGAAATAGGGAGGTCGCTACTGCTCTATCAGGCCTCTGCCCACATGTGATTTTAGATCATCACTATTCCATTTCAAATTTACTTACAGTTCAAAAAACACAAGGAGAATCTTCAAGGTAATGCCACACTAACTTTGCAAGTGTGTTAGATTCCCATTTGAAAAGCCCTACTGACCTCGCAGGAATTGTGCTGGCAGGGACTTTAGTTCCAAATATATAATTACACATACAAACAATGCATTCTAAATAGATAGGCAGATTTATTGTAAAATTACAGAGACCTGTACTTATTGTTTAACTGTCAACCAACCATCTCCAGTATTGGGCCTCATACTACAGATGCGAGATTTTTACTTTTGAGAATGACCTTGCAGTCTCTCTAGGCCATACTGCGTAAAAATAGCATCAGTCAGAAAAGAAAATTCAGCTCTGTGCCTCTGAGCACACCCAAGAATATATTAAACTCCAAATCCTGTCATACCTTAATGCTTAATTAAATGCAGAATGACACGGTTTAAGGTTGCAATTTAAAACTCCTTTCCCACTGCTGCGCTACGCCGCAGCGGCTGCTTCTTTCTGAGATCGGAACAAGGCAGCCCCATCTGCTTTTCCCATGGTTGCTCTAGTTTGGAGCAGAGGCAGGAACACAAGTTTGCCTTTGAGCACCCACGTCCAATTCCACCTGTTCCCAAGGGCAGGACAGATTCCAAGCTCAGCAGGAGGCAGGGGTATCCACCTGGCTTCTTTACCACACTCCTTGGCTCCCTCAGCTTTCTGGATGCTCACTTTTAGGGAGCTCCCTGTGGTAGGGAGAGGCTGTAACCAGCTAAACTGTTCTAAACTTCAGCTTTAAAGGACAACCTCTCTGCACCACACCTGGCATAAACATGGAGGGTAGGGAAAATGCAAAGGATGGAGGACCAATTGGTCCCTCTGGAGACAAAGCAGCTACGAAGCTGGAAACTTTACCTTTGATGCTCTCCTATGGCCCTGGCCCTATGCCTCCTGCCTCTGGGTTAGCAGTCCCTGTGGAGCTCCACACATCCAGAGCACATCTACATCCCCCTACATGATCCCCCTGTACCGCAGAGCAACAATTACCAAGGCAGGAGCACAATTTGCCTCTAAGTGCTTTAGACAGAAGCAATGCATGTGGGAAAAAAAAAAAAGACTAGCAAAAGTAGCAAAAAGTACAGGTTGACCTATTGCAGCATCCACTACTGAATAGTAATTGGCACTAAGTGAACTCATCTGGCAAGGAAGCCTGTAATGAGGCAATATCCCACTGTCACCACTAAAGCATTGCTTTCCGAGAATCAAAGACAACAAGCATGACAATGCAGCAGAACGGCACAAAAGGGGAGAAAATAGCTGCAAAGGCAACTGGAAAACTCATTTTAAACTGCTCCAAATGGTAAAAATTATTTGCTAAATCAAATCCTCTCTGCAGCTCAGAAATATAAATTTATTACTTGGGCATCAGCCAGCTATAACTGGCAAAGAAAATACAACCAAAAATCAATAGAAGGGGGAAAGGCAAAAAAATAAACAGCTTGGGAGCTCTGGAGGGTTCACAAGCAACGGAGACACGAATGATTGCAGCTCTACCTCAGCAAAACCTCTCTTGCAGTTAGCAAGGAGCTGTGGGAGGCCAGCAGCCTATTAAACCCTCTTCGGCATCAGAAACACCTTGGCTAAAGTTTGTAGGGTATAAATCAGCTTACCTCATTCATCTGACTGACATGCCAGATGCCCCCTGGTGATATTAAGCTTCATATTTTAACCTTATTTTCTTCTTTCATTCGGCTGCCTCTGAAGTTTTATTTGAGGCAATCTCTTCTTACAAGAATGTTAACATCATTACTTTTTCCAGTGTAAAGCATTTCTGTAACTACTGCAAATACATGAAGTATAAGCAAAAAACAAAGCAAAACAAAACAAAACAGACAAGCTTGTTCTTTCAAATATGAAGATTTTCTAAGCATTTATCTTTCAGAGCCACTTCCATTTTCCCCTTGTTCCTTTTTCCTTTCTGTCCATTACCTTGAATAAAATAAAAAGACTCTACGCAATTTTCTGCCATTTTTCATCCTATCTGGAAGCTTACAGTTACTTTGATCTCAGCTTTCAACAGACACAGACTCTACAGACACTCTTCAAGGAAAACTAGGAGAAACATAAGTAGCTGATCAAAGTACTTTTTGTTTTGTTTTGCTACAGAGACCTATGTGATGTGACAATATCTTCAGAAATTCTATCTAAAAATACAGTATTTGGCTTCGAATATATGCTTTAGCTGGAGCAAAAAAGCAAACAAACCATGCCGAACCCTCCATGTGTAAAAAAGCCTAATGCGATGCTTGGCTTACCCGTGCTGAAAGCTATGCACTTATTTCCTTAAGTGTAACGAAAACTACAGAAAAGTAAGACTTTGCTCTTGCGGATACAGCGCAGCTTTGCAGTGAGCAGATGGTTGCTCCCACCCTCCAGGTGCCTGGTTGGGCAGCAAAGGGACCCACGTGGCAGCCCCTGAGGCATCACTGAGCTCTGCTCACAGCAGGGCCACCGCGAAGCCACCCCAACCAGGGACTCAGTGCAACGTGGTCACGGGCAGACTTCTGGTGACTCTGCAGTTACGGGGTCACCAGCAGGTACCACAGGAGCTTCGTGCATTTGGATGTATCATATTACACAAAATAAAGCAGAATTTACATTTAAAATCAAAACACTGCACAGTTATATATGCACAGAGGGCACTTCAGAGGAAGCAAATGTGAGGCCTTCCCATAATGAAAGATATTCTACATGCATGCACGATCAGAAAGAATAAGTAATAAAAACTGACCATGATATGAAGACAACAGGTTTATTCAGCCCTTATTTATGAAAAATAAGAGCATTTTATTATTTTCCAAGTGATTTAACATGATCCACAGAAATATCATCTTTCGCATCAGATTTTTAGTCCACAGATTTCCTTGGACAAAATAGAAAAAAATATATTTTCATTTTTTAAAAAGTCTGTGGACAGGTAAGAACTAAGATCAAAAGCACTCCAGTCCTGTCCTTATTAGACACAAGACTGCAGTAAATGTAATATAATACAAATAATTGTAATGACAGTACAGGATTAAGTCTACAAATATTTAAATACTAGAATTTGAGTCTTCTCCTGAGGGAGCCAAAAAGGGGCCAAAAAAAAAAAAAAAAAAAAAAAGAAAAAGACATTTAAATAAGTGTAGTAATAGCATATAAGAATATTATTCTGGAACTTAAGGAATTGTACAAAACTGATGAACTAAGTGAAGTCCATGAAAGGCAAAAAAAGAAGCAAAAACAGAAATAAGAAATGAATGAAAGAAAGAACGATTGAACTAATAAAACTAACAAAGCAGGAAGCAGGAGCACAGAGATATAATGAGAGACAGAAGGAGATTAGTATAAACCTTTTAAGAGCTGTGTTATTTCTTTTAGTGTGCACTTAAAATCATGTAAACTTCAGATGTGCTGACTACTGTCTGCAGCTGGAATGTGCTGTGTGAGAACAGAAAACTGCTGAGCTGCCCCAGTGGATCTGCTCCCCGTCCCCTGACGGCCTCCGATCCTTTTGCTCTTCCTGCGCTTCTCACTTTCGTGTCCATCTCGATACATGCCACGCACTGGTGTGGCTTGACTGTGTTGGGTTTATAACGCAAGCCTCTGTCCAACACAACTGCTGGATTGTCCAAGAGAGAGTTTGAAGTGCATTTAGGGGCCAGGTCTAGACTGGCAGGACTGCCTTGATGCAGGGGCTGTGCTCTCTGTGTGGACACCCCACAGCACAGGTGGCTTCTCTAGTGGCTGGGTCGAGGACCATCCAAGGTTGGGAACAGGGGATTTTGGCACACCTGAGCTAGCTGTGGTATCCACACAGTGAAACTGTGGCATTACAGATTCTTGTGCAAACCCATACTAAATCGCAGGGCAAACCCAGCAATTGCTTTAGCTGTGGCTTCCCCATTCCTGTTGGTTGTGCAGGCTGAGCTCGACTGTCCCCCAGCAGCCCACACGGGTGCGGGGTGAGAGATGGGTGCCCAGCACTTTGAAGCTGTGCAGCCCAGGCGGCCCCATCCCAGCCTTTTATGTAAGTTTCTGTGGATATGGCTACGGCTTCAGATAAATGCAGGTCGGGGCCCACTTTCAAGAAGCAGCCCATCCCGCTGTTCATGTGGTTTGCCCCAACACAAAGAGGCGCCTGAGGTGGGGCTCTGGAGCTCTCCAACGCTGGAAAGCCCCATCCCACCCGATGCCACAGTATGGGCCCAACCTCCTCTTTACGTGGTCAGGAGAGGCTGGGAAAAGCCAGGGCCGAGCCCAGTTCACCATCAGAAATCCCACAGTTGGCTCTTTCAAGCACAGCATGGAGACCATGAGTCCCACCTACAGGTGACAACAGATGGACTCACGGAAGAAACAAATGTGGGTCCTGAGGCTTAAAAATGGCAGACTGCAGCATTGCAGGTGCACTCTGTGCTCTGTGGCGACTCTGAGACCAGTCCAGCCCAAGGGTCCCATCCTGCAAAAGGCCCTGCCTGCTGCCTAAGTCCACCAAACCCAGCAGTGCAACTCTGGGGCATGTGGCGGGGAAAAGCAAGGAAATTAAGCATGCAATAAATGTCTGTAGAATTAAACTGGAGTACCTATAAACCATGGAGAAAAAAAACCCACAC
This sequence comes from Tinamus guttatus, assembly GCF_000705375.1. The sequence goes on along the minus strand of NW_010586868.1, from coordinate 86,957 downwards.
ATTTCCTCTTAAAGTACCATTATAAAAATAGACCACTCCTGTTGGCTTTGGGGAGAGGGAGGCTGAACAGACTGGATCCAATCTTTAGTTTTCATGCCGACCTATTTTTGAGTTATACTCATGAAAAAAATCGTCTGCCTCTCTCTCTCCACACTTCTTTCTCTCCCCCTACCCCCTTTTTTTTTACACTCCTATAACTCAAAAAAGGCCAAGCTGAATTTTTTTTAATCTGTTAAAAAATGTGCTCCCTGAGCTGAAACCAAATTTCAGCCCAGAGCAAATTTTTACGGCTGGGTTATAAATCCCTGAAAAACAGGATTCATAATGGAAGTGCTGACACAGCCTTAACTACTATATAGCAGTGTGAATGGCGCCACTATAATATCTATTAGAGATTCTTTAAAAAGTTTGCAAAATATTGTCTTGCCTTGCAGAGCAAAAGAAGCCAGAGTACTTAATGCCAACATAAACATGCTTTTAACCCATTATGTGCTAATTTGCAGAAAAGCTATTAATTCTGCGTCGGCACACAGAGTGCAGCACCGACAGGAAATGTTCTTCTAGACTCCTGTTTGACTTGTAACATGGTTTTAATCACTTCCATGAAACACAAATGATGGCTTCAAACTCCGAGTGTTGCTCAGAACATGAGAAGGGTGATTACAACAGAGAAGCAAAGAGGATTGTTGGCGAAAGGGCTAAAGCCAACAGCGAAAGAACAACACCAAACAACAAAAGTGGGATCCCGCTCTCTGTCAATGCGAGGACAATTGCTTCATTGGGTTCACAGCATTTAATGTTGGTCATCAGCATGCTGCTGTTTTATCTCTGTCACAACACATACTGCAGGCCAAGTTAACTTTTTATCAGGAGTGATTGCATTTTCTCTCTCTTCAAACCCAGCAAAGCGCTAGCACCTCACAAAGCCGGTTCTGCTAAAACAAGCCGTGCCTTGCTTTTGCATTCTGCAGTCTGTGTGTCAGCGCGATCAGGGCTAAACTAATCCAGTTGCGCTGGTGCTCCTGTGAGGTCTGCAAGGCAAGGAAGGGAAGTGCTTCTCCCAGACTAAACTACGACAAAGAAACAAGAGATGGTGGTGACGGCACTTGGTCAGCAAAGCACGTAAAAGGCTCTCCTGAAAGCCCATGAAAATATAAAATAAACTGGTTTTGGATTGCATTTAGATTTTTTATTCTTCTCTTCATACCAGAATCTCTTCTTTTTGCCCAGGTATAAATGTCAGCATTACTTTCATGTGGAAATAAATGGAAGAGATCAACTGCAAGTAGAGTATTATATGAGCGTTCAGCAACTCAGGACTGCATAATTACACTGATACTAATTCTGATGGCTTCTCTGTGTTAGACACAGTGATTGCTGGTGCCCATATTTTAAGTTGACCTCACAGTTTTGGGAGGGAGAATCATGTCGGGGAAAAACTCATTTTTCTCTGCTGCCATGTCCATTCGCTCATGCCTTCTCTTCTGCTATTGCTACTTCTTGTGCCCAGCAATGCCAGGTTGTGCCTGTGCAGCAGCAGGAGCAGCACCAAAGGAGGCAGCACCACATGAGGGGGCTTGCAGGGAATGGGGACACCCATTTCATGTATTGGCAAGGATACAATTGGCAAGGAACAACAGGCACCACAGCATTTAAGGCACAGGCGATTTCTATGCTGATCTATTTCCACGGTGATTTCTATGATGAACATCAATTTCTAATGAGAACAGTATGGCCAGCATTGGAGCTCACTTCAGGGTATGAGGATAGTGGACGTGGTCACAGTCCAGCAGACTCGGATTTTTCTGTCATTGACATTAATCATGGCAGGCTCCCTTAGATGAGGAAGAAGCAGTATTCACTGCTGTATCCACAGGTAATGCTTTCATGGACTTGTTGGTGAAATGACTCACTTTTCTTTCCATAGTGAAACTATGTTGTGAAAAACAAAGCCAAAGCCACAGAATCCTTCTGATAATGATCACCGCAGCAGGAAGCGACTGAGGCCCTACCTGAGGAGGTAAGTTATCTTTCAATAGGGTAAACAGAATTGTTAGCAATCCTGGCAATACAGAGCTAAGAAATATTGGATGAAAAATTCATTTCCTCTTGCACTGGATTTGTGACTATTTCAGCTTTATTTCCCCACTCCACACAGAAGTGAATACTGTCTGGTCCAAGTGATATATCAGAATAGCCAATAACTTGGTAAATTCCCAAAGATGAGGAAGCCCATAATTCATTTACCTGTTCTAATTTAGAAAACCAGAACCAAGTAAATGAGAGGCACACAGACTATCTAGTTGCTTTCAATGCACCAGCTTGACCTAAGCCCAATAGCTGCACCAGAAAGAAGCAGACTGAATCTTTGTCTCTCATAACACATGAGAGTGTCTCAATCCAGACAAATGGAAAAAAAAGAGGACTAGAACTGCCTGGCTGCAGTTTTGATCTTACATTCCCTAGGGGAATTTCAACAGTCTGCAGTGAAATGGTTTTCTGATGGAAGATTCCTGACCACCGCTAGGTTAAAGTCTGCTCTTCTCTAACAGACAGACAGCTATGGGCTCTAAGTACCTTTGAAGATCAACAAACTTTATGGCGCTGCTGGAATGCTTGGCATTCACATTTTAAATCTTTCATTTAACTGGGCCATTTAAGCCAGAGAACAAGTAAGCACCAGTCCTGGAATCTAAGAATCCCTATGCTGCTCCCCAAATTATAAGGCCGTATTATTTCTTCCAAACAAAGTCTTGTGCCTTTCACAAGCTTCTCAGACCTACTGGCTGGGTCATTGGGATACCATTTGCTGCTCTTATGCCATTCATGTAGATCAATAGAACTTGTGACACTTTCCGTTTTTCACTGTTTTCAGTAATGGAATCTCATTTGAGAAAAATTACTTACAGGACTGAGTCCTTTAAAACTGTAACAAAACACTTTTCATTTTATAAAGTACCTTCTTTCACTTCCTGCTTCTGGTCTTGATTTTCCAACTCCAAGTCATCTTGCACTTTTGGTTCCACCATCTCTTCATCATCTTCATCATCTAGAAAGAGAAATAAAGAATTGCGAGATTCTCGTCCTTAAGGGAATGAGAAATAGTGTATCATCTTTACAATTACAATCTGGCAGTAAACACAGGTGGAACAAAGTTCACGTCAAATGGAAATGTCTACATTTATACTCAAAATGTAGTTCTCAGAAACTGCCCCCAGACTGCAAGATAATATATTAACACAGGGCACCTGCCACTGGTGCTTCCTGTGGCAACTTCCCATCTCAGATGTCATCTGAATGTCTCCCTGACCTTGGAGATGACTTCTTGGATGGCATAAGAACAGAGGCAAACATGTTTCAGCCTGGCAGCAATTCCACAGCTAGGACACCTGTTATCCAGACACCTCATTTCCAATTCAATTCTCACCAGATTAATTTGTCTTTTGACCTACAGGAAGGGGTTAAATAGAAGACTGACCTCAGGTCAGATGCCACTAGCAAGCAAACAAGTATGATACAGTTCTGAAAAGTCATCACCATCAACTAGGGGAACACAACAACCAAAAGTGGCATTTGGAGCTTAAAAACCATTCTTGCATTAATATGAATTTAATGAACACTAAAATTTGACACATGTCAGTTACTACTGCCAGATGTTTTAATGACCTTTCCTGACCTATGCAAATGCCTCTCTCCTTTTCCCTCTCTCCCCAAATACACATGTTTTCATTTTATTCAGAAGGGCAAACTGCTCATGCTTTTTCTTTGTGTTCATCTGAAGTTGTAAGTGTTCCGATTGTTAGGATAAAAAAATAATATATTAGACATGAAAAACAGCATTGCATCAAAAAGGCCCAAAAACCTACCTAAACCTCACTATTTGGGTCAACTGTCTTGTTCCCAGCTGGAGCAACATGATTCATTCTTCAATGCCTGGGGCCTGCATACAACACGCATCCATGAAAAGGGTAGGAACACACAGTCTTCCAGATTCAGTGAACTACGAAGACTGAAAATAGACCCGGTCCTAAAAATGCGAGCTACCTTAATTAGGAATTAGGATAAACAAGTCCTTGGACGATGCATGTATTATTTTTCAAGGACTGTGGAGCAAAGACATACCACCAAGGCACAGCAAACACAAGCAGCACATTGGGGCTGTCCATTGCACGAAAGTGCACATGACCGAGCGCACTCAGTGAAATGTTGCCGTTCCTCTGGGGCCTTCTGGGCAATCTGCATATTACCATATGGTTCCTCATGACATGGCACTTCTCCAGGCACGCTCACTGCTTCTCTGACCTGACAACATGCCCCTTACACTTTGCTGTTGTAGTTAGTGCTTGGCAATTCTAACACTACTGAGTTAACAGTGGGCCTGGAAGCAGGAAGGGGGCAACATGTCATGCTTCTCAAACTGCTCAGCTACTGGCAACTTCTCCTATAAAGGCTGGCTACAATCATTCCTGGCTTCTTATGGAGATGTTGGTGCTGACAGGTTGCTTTCAGCCAACAGTAACACACAGCTGCATTTTGTTTTCAATAGCCTAATAGGCACCATACTATTCCCACCACTCTGCCTACCCCAGAACTCCTCCCAGATGCCCACAGAGTGCTTGTTGCTGGCTGGCATTACAGCCAAGCATGGCTCAACCACATGCTCTAAGGAACTGTCTCAGTATGGACAGATAGGCTTTTCCCTCATGGGAGAAGGAGAAATCTTGGCATACGATCTACCATCACTCTCCCTACTGCTAGTGACTGCAGTGAGGAAAGGAAGGAAAGCTTCTGGCCTTCAAAGAGGGAGGGGAATTAACAGTGTGCTCCCCAGGCAGGCACTGAGAATCGAAGGGGTATTTCCAGTGTTAAAAACACTGCTTATGAATGCTGCCCCTTCATGAGGGATCTGTCAGGCCATAAGAGGAAAGTTACTCTGAAAGGATAGACAGTAGGATATTCTTGATGCCTAACCTTGATGCCTCAGTTGTCAATTACATTACCCTTTATTTGCATTGGAAGAGCTTTTAGGGAGCAACTCAGAACGCATGGAGTAGGGTAAATGCACTGCTCTGCCTGCTGGCTGAAAGGCAGATAGCAGCCAACATGGTCAGCAGAGAATGATGATGAGAAAAGTCCACCTTTGAACACATAGGAAGGGTAAAAAAAAGACCCATGTCATTGGCTTATAGTGCACAGTGGAGATGGGAACATATGCAACCCCCACCCTGAAGATACTGTTGAGAGGGCAGAGAGACACCCCCAGTTTCAAAGAAGAGATCAAAAGTGGGAGAAGAGAGAGGAATGACCAGAGACAGGAGCAGTAGGAGAGCAAGTTCTTTCCTAACCTCACATACATATGCACCCATAGATCGGACCACAACTGTATATGGACATATGCATAGACACACTTATGGGAGATACATAATGACGCCAACTCCCGCAAGAGTTTTGTGCATCTTGCATTACAAGTTTTTGTTCCCTAGAGCACAAGCTCTCGGAGCCAGCTGTTTGCATATGGATTCATTTTCCATTTTTAACCTATTTCCAACCTGTCTGCTCATGGAGAAGAGTTTAAAAAGGTGAATGGTTTGAGAAAACCTGCAGAAGGCAAACAAAAATAAGCCACTATTTAATTTAAAATATTGTGATTTCTAAGTGGCTTGCCTAGTTTTCAGTGCCTGTCTTGTAATTTGCTAATGGAGAGGGACAACACATGTTGTCCCTACGTGTAGAACCTGAGATTTAGCAGCATGTTTTCGGACTGAAGTGAAGCAAATTGATCCCTGTCCCCTAGAAGCCCTTGATCCCCCTGATTTAGGGTCCCAAACTGCTTGTCTGCCCATTGCTATTCCTGCTTCTAAAGCAGTGCAGGAATGGCTGTGGCACAGCTGGAGCAGGAGGTATATTGATACTACAGCACTGGCTAAGGTAGATCTTCTCTGCTTCCCTTCCTTCCCCTTCTGGGAACAATCAAGGCTAAGATTCCCTGGATTTCTCCAGCTCTAATTGGAGCAGGAGAAATAAGTGAAGGTTATTACAACACAAGCCATGCCTTTTTTTTTTCTGTGGACACATACATTGATATGTTAGTTTTACTGAGAAGGTAGTACAAGAGCTTGTAGTATATTAGATACAGTTCAGATGTCCTTATTTATTTATGGAGAAATGTATATGCATAGACAGAAGAACTCAGCTAAAAATGATACGCTTGTGAGCCAACTGCTAAAATGTTCACAAATGCCAGAATTTGGATTGCCTGGGCACGATTAGTGCCTTCCCCCTCCCCATGCAGGCAGGATGACATCATGCTGGAATTTCCTCCCTCTCCAGGCTTGGCCTCAATTTCTGGGTGTGCAGCAAGAGACACCTGGGGCCTGAAACACAGAAGTGCGGAGAGCTAAAGTCAACTGGGCCTGTGCTTGGAGCATTTTTTTTAATAGTTGACATTCTGCCATTTTGCCCTTTCTCTTCCTGTGCCTTAGTACTTATACATGAATATAATAATTTCATGAAAACAATAACATTCTCACACTGCACAGAACCATTGCAAAAATACATTCATTAGGATTTGGGGCATATTCAGATGCTGTTGTGGGAGCACCAGAGGAACAAAAGCTTGAAAAATGATTAATGCTTTTTGGTTTCAGATTAACTCTTGGACCACATGCATAAGCATAAGGTCTAAGGCCAAGACAATGAAAGGTGGAGGATAGAAAGAAGAAAGGTTAAAAACTGGCTGCCTATTGGCTGGTTGAAGCAAGAATCAGTGAGGAAAAAAGGAAAGGTTATCATGTAATTAAAACTATACCATCATGCATATTCAAAAGAGCTAATTAAGGATGCCCAGGAAATCTGCATTCTGGAACATGCAATTCTGCTTGGATTTGCAACCTGAATGTTTATTTGCCATAGTCCTTTTGGGTATTCTGCATTATTTATTTTTGATGAGTGCACACTTGCACATGTTCATAATATAGCTGTGACTTATGGTTGTATGTTTGTATGTTTGACTGTGCACATACAGGTAAGTTAGAAAATAATGGGAATGCTTCAGCATCCATCTTCCTGTATTTTATGTAACAAAAGAAAGATAACATTAATTGCACACTTACTTACTGAAAAATCTATGAAAGTCTACATGGTATTTTTTTCCCCATATGCCTACTCAAGCTGGAGATGGCAGAGCTGTAATCGTGAGGGAGATTAAGGCAGTTCTGTAATTCCTGAACACAAATTGCTTTCCCCCATTTAAGAGGATATCTAACACTGAGAAGTTTAGAGAAATAACTTTTTAGCTGCTTACATAGCAGTCCTGAGAGTCTTGTAGTCTCACTCTTGCAAACACGGAGTCGCTGCTACCACCAGCAGTGCTACACCCTGTTCAGAAGATCTAAATCAGAAGCCAAATGTCTATTAAATGAACCACATTAAAAAGAGCCAGTAATGAAGAAGTGTATAGCTGCAGTGTTACCCTTATCCTTTGCACATCTCAAAGGAGCTTGCAAGGAGGCCACTTCTTACAGAAGCTCATGCAGGGACCCACTCACTGCAGAGCTCTCAACAGGGATAGAGGGTTGACTTCGGAGTTTCAGTTTAGTGATCTGCCCACCTGGCCACTCTGCCTTTCACTGCAAATAAATCCTCCATCTGCGGAAATGACCTTTAAATGCTTAGGTTAAACATGATGCTGAAGTTGCTGGAGCCATGCACAGGATCAGTATAGATTTGCATGACTGGTCCAAACCGTTTCTTCCTAACTCAGAGCCTGATGACTTTGTGAGCTGTAAGAGGTGGCCAATTAGTCCTGATTGATAGTGCTTTGTTTAACATGACCAAGTAAAAGCACAGCAACTGTTCTCAGCTTGCATTTGGCTTTGAAGAGTCTGGATTTTGTTCCAGACCAGAAGAAGGTCTTATGTGTCCAAAAGTTTGCCTGTTTTTTCCTACTATAGAAGTCGCTCTATTAAAACAGTAAGGCTTCTCTCCCTACAAACCTATCTTTGTTTAAACTGTGCATAAACTACAAATTTTCGAATGCTGCCCAACTATTAGCTCCAGTGAGCCTGCTCTATGTCTGGCCTTTGCCTTGGCCTCCACATGGAGGGATCACCGTTTTACAATCATAATACATGGAGGGGAGAACCTTGCAAGCATTCAGCCAGCCCTCTGGCACCTGCAGAGGAAATGTCCGTGTGTTGAATTGCACTGAATGTCTACATGGTGCACAAAATTATAGATGATCTCAAAAAGTCAGACCCCACATTTTTAGATGGCTGGACTATTTATTATCTGCTTGGACTTTCCAGGTTTTTAAATTGCTGTATTTATTTATTTATTTTACAGCATAAAAAAACAGACACACTGACAACAAAATAGAAGACAATATTCTTGGTTCAGATAATTTTAATGCCGTCCGTTTGAGCAAAACTGAATTACATCTGAGAAGACTGCACAGGACACTGGCTTAGGTTGTTAGTTCTTGCATACTGCTGGCTTGTTGAGTCAAGCCTGATTTTCAGATTTCCAGATCTAGGCAGGTAAGCACTGTTAGTAAACTCAAAGAGTTTACTAAATAACAAATTTATTTGGAGGATTTATGAAACACAGGCCTCTGCTCTGCTAATATATGTGCCACCAGTTCAACAGCAGGCCCCATGTTATGCATTCCTATTGGTTTGAGGATTTACACCTCCTCAGACCTGCACCTTGGACACCCACTAAGAAGGTCCAGTTTCTGTGTATTGTTTTAAGTATTGACAGCTATAATGAATTAGACTGACAGCTCTGCTTTTAACTCTGGGTAGGTACAAACAACCTCTTTATTAATTATGTATCTTTAAAATAGAAATTTAATTGTCATCCACATTATATATTTTGTGTGAGTTGCTGATGTATGAGAAGCTAGTGGCTTATTGCATGGGTTTTGTATCAGCTAGCTTATTGTATGGGTTTTGTATCAGCATCTACATTCCTTCAGTGCATGAGCTGCATTTAACAAAACCAAGTAGCTTCACAAGAAGCAGACTCAATATTTGCAACTGTGAAAGTCCAGCAACTGTTGCACCACTTCTCTACATATAACTGTTCATTTTGCTGTTTCTGATATGAATGAATTACAAACTAAGCAAGCATCTGATTTTATATCAACATAAGCCTTTATTTCAAACAAGTTAAATACTGCTGGTATTATCCTCGGAAAGAGTTAAAACATTATCTTTCCTTTTTGAGTACCTTCTTTCAACCACTAGCAAAATATGCAAAAAGCAAAGAAACACGTACTTTTTCAACTAGGACTGCTTGACATTTTGCATTTTTGAAAATCTATGATTTGCAATCTGGCTGAATGACCTAATTTTCATATAATGAATTTTTTTGAAATATGTCCAGTTTTTCACTTTCATCTTTTGACTGCCCTTTGAAGCAAGAAGAGAATTAATTCATCAGTGGATTTTGTTTGCAGAGTGGGATGTGAGACTGGACATGCACTGGGCACATGTTAGTCATCCCAGATGGAAATATTCTTGCATGCAGGCTCTTCTTGGCAATAGGCAGCTGCCTCCTAAAATGCGTTCCAGTTAGCCAAAGCAAGGAAGACTGCTTGCTGCTGAATACTTAGAAAAACAAAGGTGAACAGATCTTGGCTTAAGTTCCGTGCAAAGGGCAACAAATTCCAGATTAGACTTTTATGTAAGTCTGAGCTTGCAAGCATATTTGTGTCTAAGTAACATGTGCATGCAAGGTATCTCTGCTCCCTTCCCAGAAAGATAACTTGAATGTGTGTTGCAGGGACAGAGCAACATTAAAAAGATCCAAAGCATCCTCTTAGAGCCCCACATCCCTGACACAATACACTATTATCAGCACTATCAGTTCATATATTGTCTATATGAACTTGTAAGAAGGAGCCATGCTTTCTAATGGCATGAAGTTCACAATAGCTAAAGAAAACAGAAGGGAAAGAAAGGGCAAAATAAGATGAAAGAATGTCTGGTACTATTATATGGTCACAGCATCTAAAGGACTTGAAGTCTGTCACATTCTTCCTTCACTTTCCTTCTATGCCTTTTCCAATGCCATAAATAAATGGTCTATATTTTCTTTGAATGCAGTTCTGTAAGTTCTGCAAGAAGAAATCACAGCACTGCAAGAGGACTAGCTAGCATCTTCAAACTCCCTTTTTTATCTTGAAACATGTGAAGTTTCACATGTTGTTAAAATATAGGCTGTGTAAATCAAATTGCCTTTTCCAGCCTCAAGTATATGCTCTGAATCTTCTGAATCATAAAACAAATTTGATAATGTTTATTTATATATCATTTATATATCACTTCAAGCATGCAAATTCTGGGATATCCTGGAATTAATATATTTAGCCTAGCATCTTTGAAAATGAGCAGGCTAGTGACATTAAACCAGTTTTACAAGTAGGACCAAAAAACAAAATCATAAGTTTTCTTCTTATTTCTTGAAAAATTAAACACTATATCTGCCACAACCTAAAACAATTTTCTGATCCCACTCCTTTTTCTACGATGCAAGTTTTACCCACTGTCCCACAAGGAAAAGGTGATACTGCTGGGCATTACAGCCAGATCCCTAGAGTCCTTCTGTTAGGCTTCAGCTATCCTTGTACTAGTGCAAGGAAGGAAATCCACATTTCACACAGAGAAATGTAGTTCTGTAGTTCTGTATAGAACTACAGAAACACTGTAGCCTGAATGACTGAGAGGAGCCATTTAGTTCAGAAAAAATATATAGGCCATGTCTGCACTATCACCACTTAAAAATTTATCCTGAAATTTACTACACTTCCCTCTTAGAATAAGTACCTCATAAGTAATTTTTATTCAACCTTTCTTTGTATAGCTCTCTATAACAACTACTGCATTGAATTACTCCTGCTCGGGGCATTCTCAGGTCTTCTGGTATATGATTTCTCATAACCATCTCCTGATCTAGTGTTTCAACGCTCAGCTCTTGTTCCTATGCATCTTTCTGACTGGTGTTTGCAGTCGGACTTCTTTTTGGTACATTATGAAGACAGATCTTATTTTTCCATTTTGTGACAAATGATAGACTATCACAGCCAAATGGCAAGTAAATGTCACAAAAAAAGAAGTTGTTTGTTTTGCTGTAGCATTTCACAAAACTCCATATTAAAATATCCAAATCTCTTCACAGTCCTGATTACAAGACCTTGCACTGGTTCAACTATTAGAATCAATGCCTCAGAATATAATCATTTCTTTACTAATTAAAATGGAAAGTTGCCTTTGATTCTTAAGGGAAGCATTTGCCTAACCCAAGAAACTGATTTTCCAGTTACTTGGCCTGAGCACAGTTTTCAGTTGTGGTAAGAGTCTCAGAATTCAAAGTGTCCCTTGTTTTTAGTTTCTGGTCGGTCTAGACCAGACAAGGATTTTTCTCTCCTCTTTTGGACTGTTGCAACATCACATTGGTTGAAAGCATTTTTCAATCCCCAGAGAGCTAAACTGCAGAGAACCCTACTGGAGTCATCATCTCTTTCCGCTGATTCCCTTTTCTCCTCTTCCTCCCTCCCCAAAGCTCATGTTCAATTCTATTGTGTTTGAAAATATTCCAACTGGAAGATGCAGCACAGAAATAAAAGCGCAGAAGTTTCCTTTTCTTGGTCACGGTTGGACCTTCAAATAAGAATGGCAACATGAATTAATGGTAGAATAGCAGAACCCTTACGGAGGCATTTGCAGACCTCCAGCTCTGAAACCAAACAGCCTAAGTTTAAAATATCCTGCTGTAGCATAACTCTGATGATAGCGTTGAGGAAGAGAGGGGTAGGGAGCCTTTGTTTCCCTGAAAGATGGGGTTGCTAAGTCACACGGGTTTCCAGAAGCTCTGAAACCTATAAGAGGTGATACCAGCTCTCCTGCGCCAGTGAGGAAATCACCTAGTGCTGGCAGCTCTTGCCCTGGGAGAGGGCACCAAGACACATGGCACATTTATTGGGCTGGGCCTCTTAAAGTCATTTTTAAACATTCAGATCATGTAATAGTGTTAAATCACAAAAGCCTAAGTGTGTTAATGAGAAACAGCCCCCCAGGCCTATGGCACTAACGGCAGTTGTAAAACAAAAGCTGCTTTCACTTTACACACGCATGCATTCATGATATATTGACATTATACAGCGCTCAGCTGGGAAGCCAGGCCCTCACCTAGGCAAGAGGAATTGAGGCTACCTTCTGGGGTGAAGAAAGTCTGTGGAGTTTTCCCTGCAGACTTGCAAGGGCCAGGACTTCCCTCAGTCCAGCCACAAGTGCCACTACAGGGCACAGGGCACGTGTGCCGTTCTCCACGGTGCTTTTGCCTGAGCAGCGTTATGAAAGGTTGCCATTGTGGAATAAAATCATTCTCCACTTCCGAGCCATGTGCCTGTCAGTGCAGTCACACTAATGAGCTTTAGGTCAAGTTCTGCAGCCCTAACCCTTCCATCAGGCAAAGAGCAAGAGACCTTTGACTGGGTGGCCTCTACGAGTTTGTCTCTTCTTTGCCTTTTTATATATGAAGTATCACTTCAGCTGAAGACCCTGAAATTAGCTTTATGACCACAGAGATGTTTGCATGACCACATTTTAACTTTTAACTCCATCTCTTACACAATTCTCGCTCTCTCTGCTCTGTGGCACTTTATGAATAAAAATCAATACATAAAACCACACATCGACTTCTGTAACTGAAATATCTGAGAACACAAGTCTCTACACTTATACACAAACCTCAACAGAGAGAAACAGAGACAAGGCTGCTGATGTATTTCTAGGATAATTGGGAGGAAAAAAAAGCTATATTCATACACAATTACCACAGCAAGTACACAGAACCTCCCTCTCTTTGTCTCCCTGACACACACACGCGTACACTGTGCTCAGCACTTTAAAAAGAACCATTAGTCATTTTGCAAATGTATTTTGCATGAGCTAAGGTTCATTTTAACATTTGCCTTAAAAAAAAGGCAGTCAAAAAAAGAAGCATTTTATTAAAAAATAAACTACAGAAGAGCAGCTGGGTCAGGGCCCTGTGAGTATGGGCTTATTACAGAGGCACTGAACAGACCCCAAGTAATTCTGCTTCCCACTGACGCCACTTCACCTTAGTCACTGCTGCTTGCCTTGATTTGCATCAGTGTGTGTGAAAAAGGAATTCCCTCGGACAGCTTGGAACTTGCCGTATTTTAATTTCAGTAGGTTTGCCTTACTGTGCTGGAAGAGTAGAGGCTTCCTTTTCTAAGGCCTCATTTTCAGGGATATCAAGGTACATTAGTGGTCACAATACACAGCTGGTCTCCCCAAACCACTTGTTGCAACCTGCCTGTTGAGCACGCTGCTCTCTGCTCTGCTGCCCCACACCATCGGCCTCACTGCCCTCCTCCTCCTCCCTGACTGTGGTCTTCCTCGCCTGGGAGCTGCCCCTCACCCTGCAGCAGGAGGCTCCAGCTCTGCAGGGGCTGCCCTGGGCAGCAGGAAGGCCTCTTGCTTCCTCCTGGCCCCTCTCCAGCCTCCCTGGCGTCAGCCTTGCTGGAGCAGACAGCAAAAATCCCCAACTTGCGAGGCAGCGGTTTGTGCGTGCAGAGAGCCATTCCCACCTGCAGATACCTGTCTGACAGCGAAATATCCTTGAATTTGAATGCTTAAGTGAAGGACTGTTTGCAGCTCTGTTTCTAAGGCACTTAAAAAAATCCAGAAAAAAACACATCCTCCCCACTTGAAGTTCCCAATTTTTATGATTAAAGAAAAACCGCTAACAACTGTTTATCCACTGCTGCTCTGAGCATCCAGGTGCATTAGTCTGTACATTGCTTAAACTTAACCAGATTTAGTCATCTCAGATGATCTGAGTGGACAGACAACCCTGCATTTTGGATTTTACGAGATTAAACCATACCATGATTGGTTACTGGAATCTACTGCTTCTTTACCATTTCATAGTTCAAATAAATCCAGAGTATCCTTCCTGTGGCCACTTTATATCTCTCACACTTGGGGAAATGGATGCTTTGAAGTACCGTACAATAGGCTGCCTGTAAAGCAAAATCCTCCCTTTTTTCCTGAAATGCTATAAACAGCCTTGCTTCAGACAGCTTTGAGGCTACAGACAAGGCTGTTAAATCAAGACAACCACATGAAAATGGTGATAACTAAAAATACACAGGATTATGCTGCTTCGTAGTCTTTCACTTGAAGAGGGAGGCATCTTTGCATAGACTTTTTTTTCTGTTTTTTCATAAAAAACAGAAGCAGCAACTTGCTGGATTCAGCTCCTTTGTCCCCTCAGCTGCAGCACGGCTCCCAGCTGCCGAGTTTACACGTGTTAACACGGAATCCTCCAGCCGGCCAGCAATGAGCCTGTCACTCGGATCTGAGGAAACGCCATGTGCACACTCGCCAATGTGTTCACTGAAAGTAAAGCATTTTGCTGAGATAATTCAAAGCACATTGTATATCATGAGTTGACTCCTCTAGATAGAGCAGATCAGGAAAAAGAAAAAAAAGAAAAGAAAAAGCAGACATATTCACAGAATCACAGAAAGGTTGGACGGGACCTGTAGAGATGATTTAGTCCAACCTCCCTGCTCCAGCAGGGACACCTAGAGCACGGGGCACAGGGTGGCATCCAGGCGGGTTTGGAAGATCTCCAGAGAAGGAGACTCCACAACCTCTCTCGGCAGCCTGTTCCAGGGCTCTGTCACCCTCACAGGAAATAAGTTCTTCCTCATATTCAGATGGACCTTCCTATGCTTCAGTTTGTGCGAGTTGCTTCTCATCCTATCACTGGGCACCACTAAGAAGAGCCTGGCTCCATCCTCTTGATACTCCCTCTTCAGATACTTATACACATTATTAAGATCCCCCCAGTCTTCTCTTCTTCAGGCTGGAGTCCCAACTCGCTCAGCCTTCCCTCACATGAGAAAAAGTGTTGCTCTGTAAAATCTTTATTTTTTGCAAAATGGTGGTATTACTTTGTGGAGAGGAGGAGACCAAGGTAAAAAAAAAAAAAAAAGAAGAGGGAGAGGTAATTGTAGCAAGACCAAAACAGACTATTTTGATATTTTCTACATGGATTTTTTCCATTGAACAGCACTTCTTATATTTTTTACCTCTTTAAAAAAATGACACACACAAAGAAAGTGTTGACTGACCAGATTGGAAAATAATAAGGAAAAATTTTATTTAAAGTCAAATATTTTGAAATTTCAAAACACTGCCTGAATTCCATCTGGGAGTGACTTTAATTCTGTCACTTCCTAAGTGATACATTTTTAGCTGAGTGAGTGTTTTTAAATCTGATATTAAAGCAATACAGAAGTACAGATTGGGGGAATGCATGTCTTTCATCACAGTAGTGACAAGATCTCTCTTCCTGTGATGTGAGATTCCCTAGCCTACAACTACAGGTTATTCATTTCTTTTTGATAGAGTAAACTTGAAGTTATTCTTCCAGTTCTAAGTGCCTGAAGGCAAAATTCACATCCATGCCCTGCAAGAAGGCAAGAGGCAGATGACAAATCTACTCAGAGCACATTTGACACTCAGTCCAATATGCAAGCCAATGACAAATTTAGGAGTAAATGTGCAAAGAGGCACTTATCATTCACATTTGAAATATAATCTGCCATCTTATTTATTTATTTACTTTTTGCATGCAGAGCTCCAGATGAATAGGACATTATGGAGTCAGCAAAGTACCATCAGGCTCAAATCTCTTCTTATGGCTCTTGCATGGAGAAGGGAGAACCGCCTAAGCAAGTCTGACGAGGTTCTCTGAAACCACTGTCTTAGGCGCCTGTACTCTTATATAGTTCAATAGAAAAGGAAAAAAAATCACCACAACAGAGGTGTTTTCTTTGGGGGTAGGCATTGGGGATTGTGCTAAATTTAGCAGCCACAGCAGAACAACTAGAAACTGTAAGCCTTCCACCACATTAATGAAACTTCATTCAAAAGGTGGAGTGTAATGTTCTTTGGGATGGATAATTCACATAAGCTGTGTGATTCAAACATTCATGTCTCCACACTAGCTCCACACCACCTCAGGATTTATGTTTTATTTCAGTTTTCATCGGACTGCTCATGAATGACCAACGACAAAAGCGCATGTGTGCATTTTTCTCTTTCACAGGTCCCAGTTAATGAGGACTCCGTTGCATTAAGAGAGTCAAGACTGTCTCTGGCAAAATGTGTTGAACTAAGGTGTTTGTGCCTGCATAAAATTAAGCCACAAGTAAA
>NW_010586868.1:53865-70668 GCF_000705375.1 Tinamus guttatus | reverse complement strand
AAACCCCAGTTGTAGCCTTTTTCATAAACTTCACCTTGATTTAGTATCTCAAACAAGTAGCAGGAAAGGCTAACAGCAGAGGTAATCCTATCATCTTTTCTCCTAGCAGCACCATTCCATTTTTTTGACTTCCTCATGCTGCTAACATGAATTCAAATCATCTGTGTTTAAAATTAAGCGCAGTGATTGACAGATCTTTGTAGTCTCAGTCCATACTGAAGATTATTCTAGATACCTATCAGTTATTACTACAAGCCTTGTATGATATTCAATACCTACAGGGAAAATTGTTTTTAACAGTGTAATGTCTGATCTATTTTGAAAGCTATTTTAAAATAAGAAACTAACTATAACCAGGTGGCTAAAATCCAAGCAGGTTTTTTATGGGTTGATTTTTGGGGAGAGAAGGTGGAAGATAACAGCGGAACTGTTATACTGCAGTGACAACCATGATTCACTGCAAAACACAGACAGCAAAGAAGCATCTTGTTTTGATTCCATGACATCAATGTTGTAAAAACATGTATTACAGTAACATAAGATAAAGGAAAGGTTAGAGGTTTGCTCCTGGCTCTTAATACAAGTTGTTAAAAGCATGTACCACTATGAACTAATTACTTGCTTTCATGAATGCTTGTCACTTCAAAGCTCACTATGCTAGAAAAGTGGGATGCTGCAAGAGACCCTAAGGTGCACTCCACTGGTTTCTAGGGAGACAAATGCAAACTGCAGCAGTGAACACAGTGTTCAGACCATGCACTGTGCTCATAGTCTGGACGTGCACAAAGGCAGGAAGGAGAACGTCCTCCTGATGCTTTGAGCACAGCTCTGGCAGAGAGCCTCCCACTGGGCAGCTACAAACGCAGTCTTGCTGCTCTTGGTTCAAGCGTGGCTTTGGGCATGGGCAGATTAGGCAGCAGGTATCAAGGCACTCCAGTCAGTGGCCCTGGGCCACCAGAAGGAAAGGGGAAGCTCTGTGTTCCCTGGGCAGTGCAGCCAGGTTGGAAGGACGGAGAGGGGAGCGACGGCTGGGACAAGCCCAAGCGGGGTCTCTGGCTCCCTGCGCTCGTTGCTGCGCTGCCAGGCAGGCTCAGCCCCACGCCTCTCCTTTGCTTCTCCACCATCAGTTTTGCATACGCTGCTGACAGATTTTGAATCAGCGCTGGCTAACAGCCCCACGTTCCGTCAGAGCTTCATTTCCCCTACAGCACTGAAATTTAATATCAGAGGAAGAAGGGCAAGAGAAGAAACTTAGCACAAGCAAAGGGCAGGGCATTGCCCTCAAACTCCGCCGCTTTTCAGGGCTCTGACTCATGGTTAAGACTGTGAGACAAGGGCTTAACAGCACTGCTGGTTCAAGAGTCTTTCCTGGGTTTGTGACTGAGATGTGAGGAGCATGGGCAGTTAGAGCATTCTGGCTGTAGATCATGGTGGGGAAAAAATAAACAAAATTGGAGAATGGAGCTTGTGTGTCTTGAGTTAGATGGGATGGTTCTGGCTGCTGAAATCCTAGTGGCTTTTTCAAGTTTTCATTTATGCCTAGTTGTCACTGTGCGTGCTTAGCAATGAAAAATTGCAAAAGAGAGGAAAATACAGCCTTCTTAAAGCCAGATCCAGCCACCTGAAATCCCAGGCGGGAACTGCATCACTAGTTTGGCCAAATCTGCTAGTCACAGAAATGGGACAGATTCCATTAGCAGAATGACAACTAAAAATAATCTCACATGGAAATGTGCAAGGAAGTTCATTTTTCATGCATTGGACAAATAAAATCTGAGAGCTTTTTGTGTTCTCAGTATCACCCTGTTACAACACATTAGAGGCTGAAAGAAGACGATGATTTAAATAAAAAGATCTTCCTCTGTTTGTCAAGTTATCATTTTTCCATCTGCAAATAATGAAACATAAACTATTCTGAAAGGGAGAGAGATGGAAGGGAATGTGTTCCACGGATCTGTGGAGAACCACATAGAAACATATACAGAAAAAGAAGCTGCAGCACGGAGCACTTCCTGACCTCCTCTTGGCTACAAGTCTAAAAGAAGTCTCCAAGGCAAGAAGCATGAAAGAGCTTAAACAAGAAACCCTTCAGAAGTACAGCTCTTTGCTGCATGAATACCACAACACAGGGAAAATCTGCTGTGTAGGAGTACAGTCCTCCCACTTGAAAAGAGCTGGTAATGCCATCATGTCACGGAAAGATTTTCTTCACGGCTTTTGTGCATTGGAGGCATTAGTAAAGTGGGAAAAGTGTGAGCCTGACAACTGTGTGAAAAGAAGGGCTTCTTAATTACCTTGCAAAATACATCTCATTTAAAGATGTAGCAGAATTAACGTTAAAAATATATATCTTCTCATAAAGGATAGGTTAATCTAGCAGACTTTGTTGTGGGTTCCTGGACAGTGCACCCTAGAGTTCATTATAAACATTATGGAGTTGAGTTTTATTTATCCCAGATAAATATTACTATCAGCCCAGCTGCCTGCTGTTGAGTTTTGCTGCCTAGAACCCCAATCCAAGTCAGACCATGGCCAATGAAGGAGATGTTCATCCCCTCCTGCTTAGCCATGTTGGAATGGGTACTCATGGCTCTGCTGTGTGGTTTCAGCCAGGTACATCCATACTGCTTTGCAAAGCTGAGATTTGAGCTCAGATCAATGTCCTTCTATGTTCCTGGTCACCCAAGTTTCTCTGCCTTGCAGTCAGAGTTGTCTGTCTTTGTGCCAGACCAGAAGTCAATAGTTGGGCAGTGTGAATCAAGGCTTGAGTTGAAGCCTCAAACTCTGAACTCTCATTGCAACAGAAAGAAATAGCCCAACTGTCGGAGCTGGGATTGAGCCCAGGCCTCCTTATTTTGATCAGGTGCCTTAACAAAAGCATGGGTAAGAGACCAAATCAAGACTGACGGCAGCACTTAGCATCAGAAATATAAGTAAGGACCCAAACCTCCGTTCACAGACTACACCAGTGAGGTGCCAGCTTTGCTGTTTATGCTGAACTGTCTGGGAATGCTGAATATGAATATGCTTATTCATATTATTTCTTTTTGTCACACATTGGTGAATAGCAGCCTTCATCTCAGTGCATCTCATTAGTGTTCGTATGAACTATTCTTAACTACTACAGTGTTTTCAGAAAATGGCAATCCCATTTATCTCTCATTGAAAAAGGTCAAATATATTAAGGATATATTTATTTGTAGCACAGCTGGTTTCTTCAGACAATGCATAGTCCATCTGTAATTTGAACTTACACACACATACGTATGAAGAATCAGTGTTCCACAAAATTCCGTGCACATATAATATTTGCTCAGACTTGCATGCCTTTTTCCGTTGTTTTTATTTTTTTTTTTTTCAATTGCTGTACCGGTCATCCTGTGAGTCTGCCTAATACTATAAGGATCAAAGAATATTCTATACAAATCGGAGGCACAGATCATTTGTAGTGATTTATTTCTTACATGAAACAAATAGCAGAGCTATACTTCCCTCCCTGTCTTCCTTATGGAATTCAGAACTCAATACCAGACCAGGGCTTTCTTTTCCTGCCCTTGGAAAAGTCTGACTAACACTTTTCTCCTTCTGCCCAGTGATATTCAAATAGCTTTGCTTCCACTACCACACTTTGCAATTCAAGGAATGTTTCTTTCCCTCCTTTTGCCTTGTAAGACCATTGTAACATACACAGAGCATAGGTTCTGGCTCTTGTTAGGTATTCACACAAGGTCTAACATGCATGTGCAAGCCTACATGCACACCCATTCAAACATAACAGTGCTAACACACGCTGCTGAAGCTCAGCACTTCATCTTGCTCTGGGCTACACTTTAACAGAATGGTCATCAGGGTCCTGTTGAGTAGCAGTAACGAGGTTTTTCCAAATATGCTTTGCTTTTGTTTTCAGAGGAGGTGTGGTGGAGGCACAGGGGATACTTAATCATAAAAATACTGAATATTTAAACCCTTTCCCCCCTTTCACCACCCCATTTAAATCAGCGATGCCATTGGAATGAAATACAACTCGGCTTTCAAACATTTTCGTATTTAATTCAATTTACTTCTAGATTGATAGCTAAATGCAAAACAGATTTTACTCCTTTCCTCCTGGATGGGGAAATGGAGATGACCAAGTTCCCTTTGAACTTGGTTTAGAATGTTTCTGTTTTTTCCTATTAACGAAAAAACAAACAAACAAAAGGCAACTATTAAAGTGGTCCATAATCTGTTTCCAATATAAAAGGATGGCAAGGAAATGGGGTGAAGAGCTGAGTCTCTCTCAGGCCTAAGGGACAGGTGTTTTCACTAGATAGCACATAGGTTGGTTGTCCCAGCAAAAGGACAAGACTTTGAATTCATATCTTATTCTTAGAAGCAAGTTTTCTCTACTAAAGTTAAGATATATCACTGAAGTGCGTTTGACAGTGGAAACTGTGATTTTTGGGACGTTTACTCGGTAGCTTTAAATGCCAAGCATGTCTGTGAAAAGAAGTAGCAAGGGGAGAAGATCACAAGAAGTCAAACTGAGGCAGGGCTACACAGCCATTGTGTGTGTTGTACTGGCCAACTTCTGGGAGGAATTACAACAAAATAATACTCAGTTACCTATTTTGGGAAAGACATGAGTGAAGGCAAATGAAAGCAGATAATGAAACCACGATTTTCATTGATGTCAAAGGTAAAACTAGACTTCTAACACTATACAGAGGGAAAAATGAGACTGCTATGGGAGTAATCCTTCAGTGAAACAGAAGAATTAAAAGTCTGTGGACATAGGGCTTGGAGTTCACTTGGGGAAAAGCAGAACATCAGTCCAACTCTGGCTGCAGAGCCCTGGCAGGCTCATGTGTGTGAACTCGCATTGCCAACAGCTCCATGCCTGAGCAGAAATGTTTGATCTCCGCAGATGTCAATCTCTCCTCTTTCAAAAACATTCATTTCATTTTAATACTCCTTTTATTTTTTAAGTCTGGTTTGGTGAATGTCCCAGAGTTCAGATGTTTCTCCAGAGTTTAAAGGACTTCATTCCAACATCTTTTTTTTTTTCTTTGGAAGTACACCGAAAATTTCACAAGAAAATATTTTTGCTCTCAAATCTCCAGATCATCCAGGTTTCAGCCAGGTCACAGATGGTATTCTGCAGTTTTCCTATACTTCTGTTTCCTGCAGTCACAAAAGCTCCAACAGTATTAGAGGAAAGCTGACTCAAAAATAAAGGTAACTGCATCTTAAAACATGAAAGTTGCTTGGGTTTTGGACAAAAGATGAATCCTTTTTTTTTTTTTTTTTTGAGCATTCCTATTACCAGTACTGGGTAATAAATTGCTACACACATTTCTCAAGAAATGACTAACCTCAGGGTGTAGCTGAGGTCTCCGACTCTTCATTTTTGATAGCCTGACACCAACAACATCTAAGCAAGAGCAAGTTTATATCTAGTAGGGGGCAAGCGGAAAGTGCTGTTCCTTTACCTCTGCTAATTCCTCTGGAGCCTACAAAATGAAATACATCTAGACCCTCCCTCTAAGTTTCATTTCCAGTCACAGGATTTTCTCACCCACCACCACCACGAAGCCAGCCCTGCATCCGCACACTCCATCCCGCAGGGTCTGCGCGATCCCCGCTCCCCTCGTGTGCTTCCTAGGCCCTTCCATCTCCTGGGAAGCGCTTTGCAACTCAAAAGCGAGGGCTAAACGAATGTTTGCCCTGCCGAAAACTTTGCTTTGGCCTTGCTGGCAGACAGAGGGTTTCCGCTTGCACAGGAATGCAATAAGCACGCAGGGAGAAAAAAAGATCTGTGAGGAAAATCATTTAGAAATCAAAGGTTTCTAATATACCACTTAAAGTATTTTATGGATTAAATTACTGAATAATAATGAAAGATGAGAGATTAATGGCAACCTGGTCCAAAGCCCTCTATTTATGCACAGGCCAAGTAAAATGGTAGACAGGTGCACTGTATCCCTGACTCAATAGAGGACTTCTGTCTGCCCCTCGCTTTTCAGTCCCATTAAGTTATTATGAATGCTTTTGTAAAAAGACAAAAAATATTTCCCAGAGTTAATGACAAATATATTTTATCTTTCATATTCACCTCCATCAATTACACTTTTTTGGCAGCACCAGAAAACAATGTGGGGCAAAAGACTCTCAATCCGCTCTGAGCCGAGCTCCATCCAAAATGACTTTCATCTTTGTTCAGAGAAAATCCAGACAGACTCCTAAAATGTCTTTTATTTTCTTCCTGGCACTAACAGGCATCTTAGATTTCTTTACTCCTTTAAGAATTTAAGGAATTTTGATTTTTGCTGTGTTCGCTGTGTTGCCACTACAGTGCCATCAGAAAACTGCCAGAAAATTCAACAGCAAATCATTTATAGAAAGAAGAAATATTTGTTTCCCACATCCTTTTTTTTTTTTTTTAAGTTTATCCATAAATAAGGCCATGATAAAGCCTTCTTATAGCTCCTGTTCCAAACAGGCTTCTGCTATTACACAAGTTTGTTGAATATTTGTACTTTGTTATACTACTTTTTCTGTGGCAAATAGAAAAGCCTGAACAAACCAGCTCTCTGTTAGCAAATTTGCTCATCTCTGAAGACTCTCAAAAAGATGCTCTGATAGAAATTTAAGACATCAGACATTTATTTCATTTCCCCTAAGTTAAGGTTCTTTGTGATAAAGAACTGCACCAAATACAATCAACAAAGATCAGAAGACTGAACATAATGGACTAAGTTAAGTCTTAAACAACAGCGCATTTATTGCCGTGTTCAAGCTGTAAGGAAGGGTAACTTTGGGGGAAATGAACGGTACAAGGAAATGGTTTTAAGGAACTTTCACTTCTGTGGCACAGATCAAATTCTGGCTGATGACAAGAAGGAATTGTTATCTGATAGCTGTTTGCCAGAGTATACAGAGTAAGAAGGTGATCACGGTCTAATTACTAATAGATAAATACTCAAAGCATAAACTGACTGTAAGCTATGTTGCAAGCACTGAGAAATCAGGAATTGGATAGGCAAAAATGGTAATACAGGTTTAACTAAAAATGGGATTGTCAACCAAGTTTGCTGAAATGAAGTGTTTGACACAAAAAGGGAATCACGTAGCAGTAATTGGGATACCTGTGGGATCCCTTTGATTTCAAGGTCTGCAGGCAGTGGTGTTTAGGGATTCGTTTGGGAACTGCTGCCTGGGAAATGCAGCAGACATGACTGCAAAATGAAGTACTGCAGAGAGGAACACAGTTTAAACCACTAAAAAGTGGGGGAGGAAAGGAAAGACTGGAGTTCAGCTCAATAGTCCTTTTCTAGGCCAAACCCTACTGAAATCAAGCAGAGTGCTCAGCACTTTGGGTAACCAGGCTATTTGTTTAAGTGCCTATATGCGGATTGAGGAGTTCCAGCTCTTTAGCAATCCTGAAGTACAAAAGCAGAGGGTTAATATTTCAGAGAGTCTCAGTTCTTAATTAAATTAAAATTAGGTACAAATCTACTCTGTAGGGTAGATTTTCAGAAGACCAGGATCTAAACTTATTTGTAGACATGACCCCAAGACTACTCATAAATACATTACAACAATTAATTATTATTCCTGTTTTGCCGTTATGTCCACTGTGTCAAAATTGTTCCATTTGGTAAGTCTCATTTCTGCCCTTCAATCTGCAGCGTATTACGAGTCCTTATCTCAGTGCAAAACTGTCATCATCACGAGAGGGTAGGAAGGGTCGTATTTTGCATCTGAGGTGGAACGGGTGGTTGCCGGGCCCCAGGCCTGGCCCTTGCCCACTGGACCACCCCTCTGGCATGAATCCAGGGTCGTCAGCACCCCCGAGTCTGGGCCAAGTATAAACAGGGCAGAGCTGCTCGCACGGCTGCCCGAGAGGAGACCCCGTCACCTTCTTCCTGAAGATCACCACTTTCTAAACATATAGGTTGCTGAAAGAAATGTTGAGAAGGGTGGAGAAAGGAACTGAAGGGGGGGAAAAGACGAGGGGGAGTCAACTAAAGCCAAGCTAAGGAATATTTTTCTTATTCCAGCATGAAATGTTGACAGAATTAAATGTGGGATTAAAAAAAACAACCTTCTAACGCACAGTTTCATGTTACCTCCGCAAGAGTTTTGATTCCACTTATGAGACTTCCCAAATGAAAACGCTGGCTATGTGCCTGCCTCAAAAATACATTTTTCTTCAGAAGAGTACATTTGCCAGTTGTCAATGCCATTTCTTTGCTAGCCAGCAAAATATGTTCATACTCACAGCAGGCAATTACCATTCTTTTCTCTACTGGTAAGGGGCATGACTTCACTCCTAGGCCTAAGATCCCTGGATCCTTTCCTCATTACATAGTCTAGTTAGCCAGCATAATTAACCCTTAAAGCGAATGTAACAATTATTTCCTTTCTTTTTAAAGTGAGTTTAAATGAGTTCATTTAAGAACTGTAAACAGAAGAATCTGTTTTACACATTTGTGGCCTATTCCAAGGGGCATCAGTTGCTGGGAATGCCATCGAAGCTAAGCTGCCTCACACCGAGGTTTGCAAACTGTGGTTGCAGTCAGCTCAGAAAACAAAAACACCAGGGATCGGATCCAAAACTTCTTGAAGTTAATGGGAGTCTTTTAATTAGTTTCAGTGTCTTTGGGGAAGGCCCTTAGGGGAAATATTCCCTTTCGAAACTTGTTCTCCAACTCATGGGGCCAGGAGGTGGTATTTTTCATGAATACACAACAGTGCTGCAAATGCTCTTATTACATCCCCCAAACCATGCCAGGAAAAAAAAAAAAAGAAAAAGAAAAAAGGAAAAAAAAGAGAAAGGGAAAAAAGGAAAAAGAAAAAGGGAGAAAATAGGAAAGGAAAAAGAAAAAAAGGAAAAGGGAAAGGGAAAAAAAGGAAAAGGAAAGAAAAGAAAGAAAAAGAAAAAAAGAGAGGTCTTTGGAACAATAATCTAATCTACTTTCTCTGATAGGAACAAGAAGATTCCTGTGAACTCCAAATGCTTTAACACTAACAGATCTGGGCAACTCATTCACAGTGAGTAGACAAGATGTGATTTTTATGGTCCCAATCTGTTGACTAGAGGATAACACCCTAATCTCTAATGTGGGACCTTTCCAGGCTGCTGAGCACCACTGGATTTCTAAACAACAAAAAGAAAAAATCTGGATCCTTATATAAAATTTTGTATGAATTCAGTTTTATCAACCAGCTGCTATAAAAAGCTGGGTGCTGAGATTTCCTAGGATCAGATAAATCTGCCATAGCACAGCCAGGAATTTCTGCACCTGACCCATAGGGCATTCACATTTCTTCCCAGAGTAAAAGGGCATTATCTCTCCTTGTCTGACAGAAGCAAGATCTCGTATTTCTGCCACCAAACAGAACTCACCCCAAAGCCAAGTATTCAGAAGGAGACAGAGAGTCAAGACCTCAGCTCTGCTCTGAGATTCAGATATGCAGGGAGATTCACAGATCCTTGTTCAACATTAGCAGATTTACCCTTGGTTTGCACCAGAAAAAAAATGGGGTGAGAATCTGAACCCCAGTATGTGAGGTGTAGCTTCCACTCCAAATGCAGTCCTGAGCTGGACTTATGTAGAACAACCTGTCTGTTCCAGAAAATGCAGACAGCTTCTTAAGGGTTACATTTCCTTTTTACATACTTCTACATCAAAACCATATTGCAGCATAGCCCAGGATTCAAGAACATCCTACAAAAGCAGGCAGCATAACTCTGATACTGAACTCCAGCCCAGTTTTAATTGACTGCCAGCTCTCAGCCACTTCCTAAAGCTCCAGATAGCCAATACCAATGTTCCAATTTCCAAATGTGTGCTTCCCTCAGCTGGACACCAAGTCTGAAGGCTTCAGCTTGCCTTTTGAAATATAAACTTGATATCTTAACTCAAGCAACAGATCTCTACCTTAAACACCTTTGTGAAGGAAAATAATATATATACTGGGGGTGGCAGGCAGGCAGTCATATATTAAGAGGATATCCCTGAAGTACAAACAACAAAAATGTTTTCATCATTCACTGACAAGTAATTTACAATGCGTCTGGTGAAATCCTTTAGAAACCTCTTCAGGCACTGGCAACGGGTTAGACTGATAAGTATTTTTAATTAATACCACTGTAATCATGTGTTCCATATATTTATCTCGGTGTTTTCTTGCCAATAGTTAATAGAAAAATGGCTTTCTGTGCATGACACAGTTCCCACAAGCATGAGTCTACGAAATTTGGAATAAGCAGTTCTGGGTAAGAAAAATGTTTGATCACTGGAATTTAGGTGAACACCTTTCACTGTGTGTTGCTATGGCCAGGACTGGCTGACAGCATACAGATGTTTCTGAGTGCATATGAGTAGCTTCTCCAATATTTCTAGGCTTATCCTGCCAGTCAGCGTTGATGGAAGTCAGTCCATGAAGGAAGTTGAGGCTTATGAGTTCATCCCTTCTTCAAGTTGTGTTACTCTCTGTTTTGAATGCCTGTGTTTTCCTAATTCTACTATACTCAAATTGCCCCAGAAGACCTTTCAAGAAAGCACTTCCTCTGCAAAACCCTCTCAGAGGAACTGTTAACAACACTCCATCCTTTCAAGTCAGAGTAAATTTCAAGCAAAGACCAGAGATTAACACAGCTATGCAAAGGTCTGGCAAGTTTAGTGTGCATAAAGATGTATGAAAATATCTTCTCCAGACGGTCCCAGAGAATGTGGTTTGGTAGCAGCTACAAGGTCTCCCGTTTCGCTCAGTGAAATGCACTTAAACTAAAGCGGAGTTCTAGCCCCAGATCCCAGTGCACTAGGAGGGGTTATTCAGTAATTACTTCTCTTGTTCATTATAGCATCTCCTGCCCTCAAAGCTTGCAGAATACTGGCACTATCCAAAAATATCCCCCGCACTGATACACCATCACAAAACGCCAGAGTGCAATGATGCATCATCACCTCCCAGCACCGCAACATGACACGAACATCACTAAAGAACAAGACAGTGACTTTGTCACTGAGTAATTTAATTGATGACTTGAGCTCTAAATAGCCACTTGCCTTCACCTCCTCAGCTGCATCCCTCCTTTGAAAGATGTCATCCACACTAAACTAGCACTTACTGTTGTGATACTGATTGATGCTTCATGGCAGCAAGTAATAGGAAAGAGCTCTAGTGAAAGTTCATTAACTTTGAGCTAATGCACTTCATGGGAGACAATAAAATGAATCACTAGGGGAGGGAGAACTTCTTTGATTAACAGGAGTTGATCTGTAAAACAGCAAGCAGGCCCCAAAGCCAGATGGAGCAAAGTGAAACCAAGGAAGGGGGAAGCCAAAAGAGTGCAAGGGAGTGCAGCATCTGAGCACAGGTCTGGCCATGCAAAGGGACAGATGCAGGTCCCCTAAGTGTTTAGAAGACAAAGCAGGATCTCTTTATTTCATTTCATTATTTCATCTTTTATTTCATACTTCTTGGGAAAAAAATAAATAAATGGAGAAGCGGAGGAGAGAATTGAATATGAAACCATATCAGTACTTATATACCTATATCTCAGCTCAAATTATCTTTGTGAGGCCACAGCAGATGAGGGACGCGGATTCAAGACAGCCCAAGTGAGTTGGTTGTAGAGCACCTGTGAACCTGTCTCGCAGTTACAGAAATTCCACGGCTGTAGTAGAGGCAGGGTCCATGGGCACATATTCTGATGGAGCTACTCATTCACATCTACCCCACCTCTTCTAGAGACCTCTGTCATGTCTTTGACCCACCATGTCACTTTGTGAGCATAGTCTTTGCATCCTGCCCTCAAACACTTGGTTGGGGGATTTTGGGGGGACAGAACAGAAGCTGAATTTGGGACCTTTCCTACATTACAAGGTATCATCATGACCTGCATATCTTATATCCCATGAAGTAAAGAGGGCTGAGAAAAAAATGTCCTGGTGCATCTAAAGAGGCTTCTAAAATTTCTTCAGACTTCCCCTTCACTCTCTAAACAGAGTAGGGAAATGGAACATGTTGGTACTTGAAGCTTAAAATTACCATTTACTTAATTATATAGCTGATTATGTAGGACTCCGCTGGCTGACTTACACACAA
Source organism: Tinamus guttatus (assembly GCF_000705375.1). The sequence continues at coordinate 58,569 of NW_010586868.1, read as the reverse complement.
AAGCCTGGGCATTTCAGTAAAAATTTTTTAAAAAATAAAAAAAATAGACCTATTGCCACAACGTGGCAGCAGCTAGGAATGATGAGAAACAAGGTCCTCCAACTTCATGTGTGGCATTTGCAGTATGGAAAACTCAGTGCCACACATGAAGTACAGTAAAAGTAACAGAAATAACAAAATAGCTCTTGGTTTCCTTATTTAAACAGTTCAACTATAGCTGGAAGCTCCTTCCTGCAAAACCAAGCGAGCCGGCGTCAGCCCTCTGAACTTATTCACCTAAGCTGCCTTGTAGGGCAAAAAAAAATTGCTTATCAGTACCTAATTTTTAAAAGTACATGGGTATTTTTAGTAAGGTTGTAGAATTACAGAAACCAGAGCTACAATCGCAAATACTCCTTAAGACAAATAAAAGCCCTTTGTGCATTTTGATTGGGATGAATGCTAAAAATACTCCAATGCAGCTGTTCAATTTGCTGTAGCTTGAATGCCAGTTTTATACTTTTAATTACTACTATACAAAATTCTTTGATTGCATTTGATGAAATTAAGTTTTTCAGTGTTTAATGATTAAACCTGGGGAAAAAAATGCAACCACATTCTAGTTAAAAATGTAAATTGTCTGTGCTGGGAAACCTATGTAGATCTCTCTGGACAACTGCCACAAATCTACTTATACCTAGCTTGATAAACTTTTCAAAAACTTCACTTCACAATCTCCTAGGTCAAAAAATCTCTTTTATTAGAAATTCCAGATCCCAGTGCAATCACACAAGTTACACACTTATTTCTCAGAATAAAATATGTCTCTGAAACAGCAAACATCACATTTTCAAAGACCCAGGATAGTCTGGTTTAGATACACATAATTTTGTGGGTGCAGTTTTGACATGCTGTCCCTCAGGCATGCAAACACTGGGATTCACATGGACAAAACCTATACATTCAGAGTGTGCAAATATGTATGTGAATAAATAAGAGAGATGTTTACAACAGCACACAGAGCTTAGTGGTTAAGGTGTTTGCTATGCATACAGACACTAGTTTTGAGTTCTTCTGGACAGATGCCTAAAGCCACCCTCAAGTAAACGCAAGTTCCTTTGTATGTTGTACCTTAATCAAGTCAGCTTGATGGACTGCTAGGGTGGCAGTAGCATTTGGACCTTGAGATATCAGGGTCCTCAATGCTCAATCACTTTTTCATTTGAAAAGATTTATGTCATTGCCATTTTTTTCCTTCTCTCTCAAGATTTTTCAGTGCTTCACTATTAAACTGCAATCAGGGCCATGCATCTGACATGCTTCCTCTATCTCTGATAGGTTACTGTTTTGTAAACATTTGGGGTGATGGGGCTGATCTCTTAGATTATCTTCTGAAAACTTAGCCTTTTGCCCCAGACAGTGTTACTCAACCAAGTAGTGAAGAACAAGAAACAAAACATAGCTCTAGCAAAAAAACAAATATGTATTTTTCTTCTAGAGAAGAGAAGCCATATGGGAGGAAAGGATGGATGGATAGTGGATGCTGAGAGAAAAATGTGTACCCCAGGAGCAGTTTCTTCTTTTTAAGGAATTTTAAGGAATACAAGCAATAACTTTAGCATGCTGTTATCCACCATGGATTGCACTGTCTGGATCTTTACGCAACCACACCGCAAGGGCTGGACCTTGCTAATAAAAATAAAAAGGCTGGACCTTTGCAAGCTATGTAGGCACATGGAGATGTAAGAGAAGCCTCTGCTCCTGTCCATATATGCAGTTGGCTGTACCATTCAGACATGCCATGTTTTTTTCTTACACTGTTGCATTTTTACCTAGCAATTATATAACAAAGGCACACAGGCAAAGGACACTAGCACAAAGCACTCTCTCCTTGCATCTCCTTCCTCCCTGCACAGAAATCCCAGCCTTTGCAATGATCCCTCTGAGTGATATTTACAGTAGTAATTCTACCCTCATCCAGCAATTTAGTACCTGCACCTTCAGTTTTTTAATTAACTTAAATATTTTAACGCAGGCAGAATTGACTATGCCTTCTGAATACCATACACTTTGTTCTAATGTAATGAACTCTGTCATATGCATATACAGCAATACTCCAAAAGCATTATCTAGTCAATTCTCTGAGTAGTGCAAATGAGAGCAGAATGAAATCCCATCTTCATGTCAGCTGTGCAGCTCCCCGAGAACAGTAAATGTGGCATGTATGCTTCTGCCTTATTTTTTTTTTAACATGGGCGACAAAGGAAAACATATGTTTCATTAATGTGGTGCACAATAATTGGTTGAACCTGAACGAGGTGGTGCCACAAAGACTCAGCGCAAGACTGGGGTCAATGCAATGATATACAAACTCCCTCTGCAGCAACAAGCTTTGCCGCAATGCAAAGGACAGAGCCAGAGCTGCGTCATTCCAGTCTACACGTTCATCCCACCCTGCCCTGTGCCAGCAGCAGGTAACCAAGAGCAGCAAGCACAGCAGGCCGGCCACCTTCTCGGAAGCACCAGTGTCACCAAACCAAGGCCCTGCGTGGCTCCCCAGACTTGTCCCCAGGACAACGCTCTGGATGGAGGCCAGCACACACACAGCTGGAGTCTCATGCTTCAAGAAGTCTCATGCTGTCTTTGCATTAGTTTCCTCTGTATAATGCATACAGGAAAATACCTATTAGTCTAATACCTAAGCATGTAGCCATGGGAAGAGTATTTTAACAAAATCATAACAGAAATATTGCCCCAAGACATTAACAACATAACAGAAAGGGCACCTGCATTAGGCTATGGACCTTCATATTGATTTTGCGAGATCTGCGCACTTAGGTCCTTAAAGATTCACCCTAACTTAAGCCAGTACATTGCTATCCTGCTAAATATATGGTTGTAAAAGTTAAATAAATGTCATTAAGACATTAAGAGAGCTGTGATCTTCCCTCAGTCATCTTAGGCATTTGCTAAACCTGCCCTTTTCCAGAGCATTTTCTGTGATCATTGTGATGCCTGCAGCTCCAGCAGAGCCAGCAGCAATGGGAGCACTTATTTGCACAAGCCATGGAGAGCTGTCTGCAGCAGAGTACTGCTTGCTTTAGATCACACACACACTTACAGTTTTACCTGTTGAGTCCATCTTTTTAATTATGGCCACTTCTTCCATTATTGTTTCCAGAAATCTCGATCATATTAATGCTAAAATCAAATTGCTTCCGATCCACTTAATTTTATTTTCCTCTAATGAGCACAGAAAGTCCTGTTTCTAGTTAAACAATTAAGATTGTGTTAATGGCACAAGCTTGTTTTAATCACAGTATTTTTTTGATACAAAGCCAGAATAATAATCTGGAGAGATTCTCTCTCATTTTACTGAAGCTTGAAAACCATCTGAAGCCACGAGTGAGTGCTGTGGAAAGCAGGAGCACATGGGCCCTCTCATTAAGAACCAGTCCAACCTTTTCTCCTAGCCCTTGAACTGAAGATAGAGGTTTATTCAAATTATAGTGAGCAGCAAAAGCTATCCGCTCTGGTGCATGACTCATGTCTTTTGAACTCCCAGCCCAAGTGCTGCATGCGTGGTAGAAGGCATGGGTTCATATGCCAACACACGACATTTTTCACGCTGTCACAGGACTTCTCATGCCAGCTAATCAGCCAGCCAAGAGTGGCACCCACCAGCTGCAAAGGATGCTCATCACCTCCGCTCCCAGCTGGTGGGAAAGCACCACGCTGGGAAAAGTTTGGACACATGGAGAAATGCTGTTTCCAATATGCTTGTAAAAAAAGGCAAACAAAAACCAAGCCCTTATGACAACATCGTAAAAGATAATATAACAGTGCCACGGAGACCTTCAGAAACAATTCATTAAACTACTTTAAATATTCTTATGCAAGCTCTGGCATGAAAATACTGCAATGTCTGTATAAGCAAGGCAAAAGGCGATGAAAGATTCTGTACAACCTCAGTTCCCCCTCTCTGGCTCTCCCCTGAACACTGAAGTTGCCAGGGCTTCACAGATGTTTTGAGATCATAACGCAGGGTCAGAGGATAACTGGTAAGGTCAGCTGGAGAACTGGAAATGTAAACACTTTTTTTGGATCTTCATGAATGGGACTCTCAGAATGAGAACTTTGGGCTGAAATTGAAATGAAATAATCTGACTCCATTGCTTTCCTTTACTGTACTTCTGGCTCTGGGTTCACAGTCCTCCCTGTGATTCAGTATTGTTTACCTGCTGATTTTGTGAACGTTGCTCCAGGAAACACAATGGAAGGAGGGATGTAAATTCTAACCTGGCAAGATTCATTTTATATTAAGAAATAATAAAGGAAAAATAAATGTAGGGGAGTTTAGGCAAAGCAACAACTAGTGATTTTTTTATCTTTCATCATAAGAGCACAGCACACTCTACTGGTTGTTTCCCTGCAGTTAGCTAGAGAAACCTCCATGCTTTACTGTAAATCAGTATCTTTTACTCTTCCAGTAATAAGGTCAGAGACAATATTGTCTAACTTGAGAAAAAGAAAATTGAAGAGCATAGATGTTAAGCCTTGATTCTGCTACCAGCTCATATTAAGATAAACCACTTGCCTCGTAGCACCTTAGCTCCTATGTCAAAAGAATAGATCTTCGCAAAGCACACTGACAAAAACAAAATAAAGGTACAGATACAGAGGATTATCCTGTTGTTACTAGTATGAACAATGAAAATACAATGA
>NW_010586868.1:19630-44889 GCF_000705375.1 Tinamus guttatus | reverse complement strand
AAAGCAACCTGAAGCAGAAATTAAAGCAACATATAAGTTGGCTTTTTTAAAGGCAAGTTGGAAAGGGTGTAAATTCTCTCTAGTGCAGAAATATAGCAGAGCCCTTTCTGGTAGGCAACACGAAAGTTACGGTGAGACAATCAGTCGAAAACTCTGTGGGGTTTCCTAAATAAACACGAAAGCCAGGGCCCCAGCAGGTGGCCAGGTTTGATATTCAAATCATTAACATTTTACATGTGGAGTTTTCATTAGGACAAGGTTAGCACATGATGGACAATCTGTATATATTTGCAGATGTGGCATGCATGGGAGTCAAACCTGTGCAAGGAGTGTAATTCACAGCAATCTTTCTGCCCGAGAATAGCTGAAGGCAATGTCCAATCAAAGTACTGTCAGTGCGCTGCTCAGCGAATAAATGAGTTGCTTTGACAGGAAATTCCAACAGCAATTTTAATTCTGATCAGGCTTCAGGAAGTGGAAAGAATAAAAACACATCAATTATAGTGACAGGAAGTTTTAAATCACATGGCAAGCAGCTGCTGCCAAAGGACACGTCTGCCAGCTTTGTTAAGAAGTATGGTATTTTGGTGCAACCAAAATTTTACACCAAAATTTTACAGGCTGACATCAGTCCCTAATTGTATGTTATCCCACTACAAGGGTAAAGAAAATGACACGGTGCAGACAGCACACCATCATTACAACAAATCAGAGAGACTCCTTTTTTTAAAAAATCCTGACCCCAAAACGAACATATTTATAACAACTGCAGAACACACCACTGGCTAGCGATATGAAGTGCATGTATGTCTACCTTAATAACGCAGGAGATCCCAGGAGCAAGGCAAGGAGACCATCATTTCCCAAGTCAATCCTAGGCTGCAGAACTATGAACGCTTTAACCGTTATATATACATTGGCTTTTTTTTCAATCCATGTTGTAAATTATGACTATTGAAATGAATCGGCTGTAGTGGGAGGAAGCCTGAGGACCTGTTTGATGTCAACTTCTTACAGTATGCTGCAGACTCAGAGTCTGCGAAACGGCGTCCTTCAGCTACGGATCTAGGTGCTTTTCTTTGTTTCCTGTGAGGCACCAGGTTTAACATTAATGAATTCTGAGCTAGGGTTCTTACAGCAGAACCTAATTAAGCTGGCCTGGGAATGGGATGGTTGGGCTAGTGTGGCAGAAGGAGGAGGTCTCAGGATAAGTTGTTGTTTTTCCTGCCATGGCAATGTAGTTCAGATTATCACTTCAGCTTATCACTTCAGGACAAATCATTCAAATGTATGCAAATTATTCTAGCCTGACTCTCAGGTACACTGAAGCTGTTTTACACAGCCCTGGGACTGGAGAAGAGCTTTAAAGTTAATGCAAATGTGATTTATTGTCTGCCAGAACATTGTAAAGCTGCCTGGATACACAAGAGATTTAGATCCCTAGGGTAAAACTTTGGTCTCATTTTAGTTAATGGAGATTTTGTAATTGGCTTCAGTATTTCTCCCCCACAAATATATGCATTCCTTTCTTGGGACTGCCTAACCCAGCTACATTACCCACAGAGGGTTAGTCGGATGGGGTAAGTGCCATTCAATACAAAGTGATGGAAAGGAGTGTGTTGATCTGCCAAATCAGTGATTGACTTGCGTCCTACACAGATAATTGATTTCATTTATCTTCCCCACAACTGAATCTTCTGCTATACAGGTTCCTATCCTCAGTGATTGTTTTTACTGTGGCCCCCTCACTGAAATGAGCTGAGTGTCAAACGCATCAGAGGGCTCCAAGCTGAAGACTCTGCATGGGTGAGTAAGTGAAGGAGAGGACAGAGGAGAGCTCCCCTCAGAAGAGGAGCTGCTCATGATTTTGCTAATTAGATGAGCAAAGATAGGACAGCGTTTTCTAGTACCTACAGAAAAAATATTCAACGAAAGTGATTGAAATATTTATGCAAATTAAGAAAAGGTCACAAGAAGTGTGTCACTGACAATACTGGCAAGCTCTGTATAAAGTTTTGTTTTTCAAAGAGATTATTTTTCAATAAAAAGAATACTGGAAGAAAGATTTAAACTAATTCTACATAAAATTCTTCATTACATCTTTGGAGACAGTGTGAATATTGGATTCCAAAACAAAGAAAAAAAATGTCAAGATAAGACATGATATATCTTTTTATTTCATTTTAACTTCTACTTAAATAGTAAATGAAGCTGAAACATAAAAGTGCTCATAGTTTCCTGCATAATTATCTACATTCAAATCTCTCCTCAGGAGAGATTCTGTGGGCTTTGATCCAAGGATTTTCAAGCATTCAAGGAAAATACAGGAGCCAAATCTCATATTTCTTCTGAAGAAAATATGGTATAATTTCCTTATGCTTATGAGGATATTCCACATATGGACAATCTGGCCTGAAGTCAGAGGCATAGAAAATACAGGCAGACTTCCTAAATGTCCATTAACTTTGAAAGTCTGTTTTTTTTCCTATTCTTTTCTATCTTTATAAATTTCTCCCTACATTCTGATAGAATCAGTCTTTTCAGTCCAAGAATATTTTAAATATATCTTACTTCTGATCCATATTTTTAATTAGGCTGTTTCACCCCAAAATTATGTCAGTCTATGTTTACACAGAAATACATCATTTCTAAAAATCATACTCTATTCCAAATGCAGCGTACAGAAACAATTCACCAAAAATCACTTAATTCTCATCACATGCAACCATCCTATAACAGGATAGGTGGCAGTGACCATAAAGTCCTCAGAAGCAGGCGAGAAATTCATCCTTAAAAAGCGGGACTGACTTCTAAAAAATGGCTGCACAGAGTTCCTGCTTGTATTTCCCCCTTCTATTCTGCCACCAGTTGCTGGTGACATCCGAACATAGATTCATTTTCAACTTTCAGTATTGGCCCAAGCCATTTAGAAGATGTAGACCCGTGCCTACTCTGGAGGACAAGTGTCTCCTGTGGCACGTGCCAATTGATCACCTGTGAGGCCAAGGCTTTAGGGTGCTCTTCCTCTCTCCAGTGTGCTCCAGTCTGGAGCAATCAGGCACCAGGACTATCAGACGTGACACAGTGCAGATGCTGGCATGCAGTTAAGAGTAGGTCTGCTAGGAGTACTAGATAGACGAGGCTTTAGTGGTGGTTCTGAGTCATCATGGACTTAGGTGCAGAAGGATTTTTTGGGTTCCAGATGTGTAGAAAGTTCCTGAGAGGGTAGGCCTTTGGATTGGAGCAAACTTAGTAGATAGTCTGAGCTGGAAAAAGGATGGGCTGATCAGAAATATGAATTCAGGAGAGGTAGAGTGAACGGGAACCAAGTGAGTCTGTCAAGGGAAATAACAAGGCAGTAAGAAAGACTGAGAAGGGGACTGACTGGGACTACAAGAAAGGAATGAAGAAGCGGAAGGAACCTACACAGGGTAATGAACTGTCTCCTGAACAACTGAGATCTGCAGAGAACAGACAAGGGGCACACAGCTCTCTCCTGCCCTCAGATTCACAAGCCTTTCTCAACAGTCAGCGTTTCTGATTGACACTTCCAAGGACAAGGTCTGAACCTTCTATCTACAAAATCCATCAGAGTAGCTCCTCTAACACAGCAAAGGCTCTGTGAAGTAAATCCTACTTCAGAAGTAAGTACTTACTCCAGAAGTAACTTCCCATCTCAATGAGAAGGTCAGTAATATAAAAGGGGGTTGCTGGTACATGCTGATTTTGTAATTAGTTTCCATATTCAGAAGTTGTAAGAAGAAGACAGGAAATTGAGACATGTGGACCAGGAGCGAGAGAAAGCAGTTTTTGCAACATCCATTGCCACATCCTGCCCAATATTGTTAGCAGCACCATTCTAAAAAATGCCCCTGTCCTGCATAAGGACTGTGGCAGGCTTGGCTACACCTTCAACCTCCAACCAGCCTGAGAAAGCTCCCTGCTTTCAAGCTCAGCTGATTCTTCAATTCTCCTTCTTACTGAGGAAATTTCATACACTAATAAAACTTATAAATCAGACTCTCATGCATTTTCCTCCTTTGTTAATTAGCTGTTTTGTGCAAGGTATCTACAAAGGAAATAAATCTTTATTTTCAAGGGTTCTGCTTCTCTCCTTCCTATGTTTTCCCCTCCTTTGTCATTTTTTTTAACAGCAAGATTAAAATCAACACCTGGATTTCAGCACCTTCATGTGATCCTGCCTGCTTATGTCTGCAGCGGACCCACTGGTCTGATGTCAAGGCTGTCAGGCTTCACAGCTTGAAAAAATAGCAGCACAGATATGAAAAATTTAATGCACATATGCAGTTCAAAGGCTGCGCTTGTGATTCCAAGTTTTCTTTCCCTTCCCTTCCCTTCCCTTCCCTTGCCTTCCTTTCCCTTCCCTTGCCTTAATTGCTTGCCAAAAGTAGTTCCAAAAGCAGAGGGTTCTAGATAGACGTGATGTTTTAGAGCATAAAACCAGAGAAACATAGCTGGAAGCCATACAGCCTGGCCATTTGACAACATTCGCAAAAGACAAAGAGTCACACTGATTTGCCAGGAGGCGAGTTAAAGGACCTTCCATGCCCTGTCCATTCTGCTTAGCGTCGTGCACACTCCCAAGCTGCATGATGCAGCATGACTTATGGCTGTGTGATCTTCATTTCAGCCAGCTCCATACACCTCCAGAGGCAAACTTCCCATGCCAGCATGCAAACAGGAACAGTTTTAAGACTGTCAGCTTCTTTCAGTGCCTAAGTCAGGGTTGCTTTGGATTTGCCCTGCCTGCACAGTATCTAATCCACCAGCTGAGGATAGGCCCAACAAAATTCCTCCGCAACGTACACATTTGTCCCCCAAATACAGAATTTCCCCAAACGCTCAGCTGCTGGTACATTTAGTTCAAGAGCTATTTGTGTTGACTGTCGGAAACCTTACATTCTCAGGAGGGAATATTGCAGCCAGCCAGGCCAAGTTAACATCTCCTTTACTCTGTGAGAGTAAAAATGTGGTGTAAACTGCAATCAGAGCATCTGGAATCAGGAGAGATGCAACATGATGACTCATTAGTCCGTGGTCAGGCTTCTCCCTGTGCAGGATGTCAGTTCTTCCCCTCTTTTCCCTCTGCCACCTCCAGGAGCATTCTCTTCATTTCTTAAGAAAATACAAGGACGCCTGTGTGGTTGTCAGCACATCCTCCACATCCTTTTTGTTATTTCTGTATTCTTTTCAATCTATTATCCATCTGCCTGCTTGTACTATTCATGTGGATTTCTGGTCCCTCCCCATGGCCAGGAGTTATTCTTTAGCTCACAGTGATCCTGCAGCTCTTTAGCTCTTTGTCATACCACCAAGTGCTGAATCTCTTGCTGTTTAGCCTTTTCTCTAAAGCATTCTGTGTTTTAGATTATGAGTGGTCTTCACCTATATAACATTTCATCAGTTGGAGAAGACATATGATCATTTACCGATCTTATTACTATTGACTAATCCTTGGAAAACTATTAAAGATCACAGAGGGATTTAAAAATTCAAGTCCCACTCCAGCATGAAAAAGGTCTTATCTCCAAATGGTGGTTATCAGTTATTGCTTTTTCACCTGATACACTGCAGGTCCACCTCCCAGAGTGTCTCTCCTCTGAGTCACCTTCCAGTGAGGCCATATTGAGGGATTTGGAGAACCAGGGTTCAGCTCTAGTCAGCGATGAGCAAGACACAGCCTGTTGCAATATCTCCACATGTCTCAAAAATGCACCTAAAAATTGCTAAGAGGAACCTCTACATGTTATTGTTGCTCAGTTTTGTTACAGCAGCACCAGGAGTGCCCATCAAGATCAGGACCTTGTACCTAATATACATTTCACTTTTCAGTGTGGTGACCAAAGGGGGCCAGATCAATGGACATACTACTTCTAATATAAGCAATCACATAATAAAACTCTTTCATGTCAATGCACTAATACACAGACAAGTGTTCAGCAGTATGGGTCATACAAGGTATCCCACAATGACTGCTTCTGAAAAGAAAAAAATCTTTAACTTATTTTAAGATATTTTAGATAATTAGATATTTAGATAATTAGATATTTTAGATAATTAGATATTTAATCCATATCTATGGATTGATGCATATGCATTTAACCATACACATAGTTCACTTAAGTTAAAGAGACCTGATTTTAAATCCTTCACCACTGTGTCATACCATGGAAACTACCTCAGGGCTACTAGGAAGGGGGTTCAAACATCCCTCATATAAAACACATCATTATGCATTAGAGGAAACTTCATTCACTAGAGAAGAATGGCTCACCAGCTGGAGGTGAACACCATAAACCACATAAAGTTTTAATTAAATTCATTAAAAATGCTTTGTCTCTCAGTGGGTTTGGGGGCAGATAGATCCCTTTAACAATGGCCAGCACACAATCACGTTTGTCAAAACTAATAATAATACAAAAGCTTTTGCTCACCCTGGGACATTTTGAAAAAGTTCAAGTAAGTGTATTACTTTTAATACAGGGCATTTATAAATTATTGCAAGATGTGGCCAGTCTTGGAGCAGAGTTGCTGTTTCTATTGTTCTTTGGATTGATAAAAGGTGTTAACAATAAAAGGTACATTTTTAGCAACTCACAAAGTGAATCAACCTGGAATGCAGAGGAAAAAAAGGATGTTTCCCCCTTAATATATGCATATATAGGGATTGAAAACTATTTTTTCTTGATTAGTATTTCTACAGCATATATTGCATATACTATACTGAGATACAATTACATTTCCTGTCCTTTAGCACTTGCAGTCTATCAGCAAAACAGGATAAATCAAATACATGTTACAATACCAAATCTCCTCCTGCAAATGCATACATGCTTAATGTCAGATGACCAAATATTCCAGAGAACTAATCATGAGCACAGAGCTAAAACCATGCATAAATATTTGCAGGATTAAGGTTATTAACCAGGGTAAGAGAGGATAGCTATGTAGTTGCTTAGCTCTTATGTAAATGACTTTGTTTTTCAAAGCTGGAAATTCATGCAAAATACTTTTATGTTTAATCAAATCCAAATAAAATGATTCTACAATGTACTGAAGGGCTTCACATGATGAGTCAGTGACAAAGTCAGTTATTTAGACACATGGCAGGCACTTCATCTCAGTTCCAGTCCAGCTCCCATTGAAGTCAGTGGGAGTCCCTTCCCTGATTGCAACATGGGTCTTTGTTACTAAATTATCTCAAGCTGATGAACTGTGAAACAGCAAAGTTACTTTTACTAACCATTCCTAATCCAGACTTATTAAGGATATTTGTGAACTAGTACTAACTAATTCAGTAATTAGGTCTGAAAACATAACTAATACGTGAGAGTTGAGTCTTCATTCTTCATAGCTTGTTAAGAGGCTCTCACTCAAGAAATGGAAGGTGGGGAAAGAGCTATAGGAGAATATGTACGTGGCAGAACAAGTTCAAAGGAGAATATGTAAGAGATGAAGGAGCTGAAGAAAGGAAATAACAATAGTCCAGTAAATATTTTAGAGGTTAAGGCCTGAATCCAGACTGATCTATGACCATATGAAGTAGTTCTCCTGGCATGGAAACCTGGACACAAACTAAAGGACCATATCCTACCTGTTAAAGTTTGATTCAGTTTTCTTGGCCTGAATCATCTCTTCAAGCAAAGGCTTAAAGCAGATGAAACACATGCATGAAAGTTTCTCATAATATAAGATGATGGGATAGCTATAGCATGAGCTTGTCAAGAAGTGACATGGGTGCAAATTCAAGCCAAAAGATTTTTAACATGGGACATGCGATGGCCCAAACCATATCACTGGTACTGGCATCATGGACCATTCTCCAGTATAACTATTAGAAACATGTATCTTATGTTGCTGACCAGACCAGAGACAAGCATTTATCACTTCTCAGGTCTCTCAGCAATGGATCTCCTCCAAAGTGTGAAAACTCCTTCTCGGTTTCACATTTGCGGCAAGAAAAGCTCAGTTCCAAATGAAACAGTGAGATCAGCAAGAGTCTTCAAAACCCAGCAGCTCTTACTGAAACTAGGAAAGGTGGGGAGGGAGGGTATTTATAAGCTCAGGAATCTCCTGGTACCACACTTACAAGAATTGGACCTGCCTTGAGGTTTTATGTGGCTCTTATATGAGGGAAGAAAGAGTATCCATAGTGACAACACCCAGTTAGAGACTTTAGATAAGTATTAAGGTTCCTATCTCAAAGTTAACAACTTTTATAAAAATAATGATTATTTACTCTCTTCCTGTGGGCCTTAAGTAGAGTATTAATTTGAATAAAGAAAGAATACTGTTTTGGAGGCTTAGAACTAAGACATACACTTAAATTTATTGTGCCTCAGAGTGAATTTATGCTAAGTTTATTTAAAATAAGATAGATGGGTGAGTGGCAGCCAGAATCTGGTTGAAAAGTGACATTATTTGTGGAGACAGTCTATTGTACTGCAGTAAAAGAGAATTCCATCTTCTATTAACAGTGGCCAGTGAGAATTCACATTGAGACTTCTACCTTACTGCCATATTCATTTCATTAAAAGTTTCTTCATCCAGAGCCTTTCTTCAGTTCTCACAGTCTCTCTTAGGAGTGTGCGTGATCAGGCAAAAGGGGTTCTCTGGAAAGGATCCAGTTGATTTGCAAGGAGGAATTGGTACCTATTTAAGCTCAGATCTACAATTTGTCATTGTGATAAATACAGCATGACTTTACACAGCCTTAGGAACAGCTCATGGGAAGACGGGGAAGAAGCAGCGGCCTCAAGGTTTCCACCAGAAGTCTCTGCACAGGTGCTCAGGTCACCCGTAAAAATCCCCTCAGAGAACAAAGACAGAGGCTGGAGCACATCCCCTCTTAGCGTTAACATGGGTTTGGGGCAAAGTCTCTTCTTCCATCCACACTAGCCCAGTCCAGCCACTTGGCTCCCTCTCCAGCCAGGCTGAGGCCAAGCAGCTGACAGGGCTCTCCCCTAGGCAGGTGGCCTCTCTTATGGTAATGAGCCAATTAAGGGAGGCTCTAAAGCGGCACAATTGCACCCCCTTCTTAAGCTGCAGCACTGCTATAGAATTGAAGATAGGGAGGGGGTGAGCAGGAGAATTTTCAGCTGTATAATTTTTGACCCCAGTACATTAGCAATCTGGGTTAAAACAGAGAAGAGGATTTTGGCATGTGAATCTTTTTCTTCTCTTTGAGTCTTAAGTGCCAAGAAACAAATTCAGAAGCACAAAGAAAGAAGAGGGTTTTTTTTTTTTTTTTTCTGTGTATCTTTTTAAAGCTACTAATGAAGGGCTTTCCCCGTTATGGCTGGTGTCTAGTGATTTTGTATCTACTTACAGGATTAGAAAGATTAAGTGCTAATTAAAGCACTGAGGATTAAAAATTGCTACTTCTGCGATGCACATTTCTCTTAATCTTACCTTTTAATTCCAGTGGAGATTGGTGCATGTTATAAAGTCAAAGTTTGCTAAAGGTTGCTAAACAGGCAATAAAAGCATTTGGGTATTAGCTTTCCTATATATACTGAATAGGGATCATCCACTAGGCCAAAGAAAGAAATACAGAGATGCCAGAAATAAGCATGCTTTGGATTTAGCTTCTGTAGAAAATAGAAAAATATGTATTTGTTGTTCTGTTGGGAGCATTGTTAACCCAACATTTTCCCTTTTACAGTTTCATATGTATAATGTAATTTGAAGCTTGCTCTGTAATATGCACAACACATTGTTAATTCAAAGTATGTCCAAATAGTACTTAAATGATAAATATTGTAAAATGAGAACAAGGAACATGTGAAATGGCAAATAGAAATTAGGAACTGTCTTTTCATTGACTGTTAACTCCAGAAATCATGGTGCTATTATTAGTGTGATAGTTTCCTTCTATTCTCTTGAAAAACCTACCAATTCAAATGCATCGATACAAATAAGTTTATAACTATAACTGCTTCAAGGGGACCCACAATAAATGAGCTCAAAATGGCTGTTGTTCCTATGTAGAAAAACCCAAGATCTATCCCAGAGAGCAAAGACTAGGATGAACGTTTTCATTTTCAGCCAGAAAAGGATTCAATTTACATACAGGTGTTCCTGGGCTCCTCTCTGAATTCATGGATCACTGCTAGTTTCAGATGTCGGGACACAGCGATGGGTCAAAGGCACAGCGAGATGACTTACAGCTAGTTAAAGAAGCTTGAGGTCAAGGCTGCTAACATCAGAGCTCTTGTTTTTCAACAAGTGACACCAGATGTACCAGATTCGTATCCAGTTACATGCCTTCCATTGCAGCTAAGGGAATAGATTGAGCTCTGCACAAAGGAGCTGACTATAATATTTCTGTTGTATTCTAGAAAAGAGGAGCTTCGCTCTTGTGTGGAGCATGGGATCCACTTTTTCAAAAGCAGGCAGCAAGACTTATCCACCAGGATCAAGCAGGGACTACAAGAGGGGAGACACAGTGTTATCCTTCCCCATGCTGTGGGCTGTTTCTTTAAAGCAGTGTTCCTTTTGTACCCATAGTGTCACTTGTACAACAGTCCTCTCAGAAGAAGCTACAGCTTCAAAATCTGTTCCTTATTTCCGTGAGAAAGGTGATTAACATTTTTTTTCCTCCCATCTGCTAGTTGTGGGATGCTGGATCCTTGATTATATACTTCCAGTCTTGTGCAAATTTATCAGGTGCATCTCCCAGGCTGGCATTTGCTGCTGAGGTACCTTGGGAAAGAGAACCTGGGGTCTGCAGAAGGCCAGGGCCACTTTGAAGCAGGAGGTTTCCATGCACATGGGCCTGGTTTTTCAAACACCTTCCTAAGATTCTATTAAGATTGTGGAGGAGAGGGAAAAAGTCAAATTGTTCATTCCTCCCCTGTAATGACACAATCAGGGAGGAAGTCTAAGATCCTTGAAAAGCTTTCTTTCCTCAGACCCCCCATTGTGGGTTTTACTGCCATACTAAGGGCCAATCTTCTCTCTGTTAAATCAGTTCTTAGTAGTTAATTCCTCAAGATTTACTTATGCTTAATAAATTCTCAGATCTGCCTGTTCAAAACAATTTAGCATTAAGAGGGCTTTGCTGAAAACCATCTTGAGTCTTCAGAAGTCTTTAGAGAGTGTGCCGGGAGGAAAGACAGAGGTTGGGAGCAAATACTGCAGGAACGATCACCAATAAATGTAACATTAGACCATTCGAGTAACAGGCCAAATTTTACAAACAGAGGAAGCATGTCTTACAGAAATCCTGCTTCAGCACACATACGCTACGTATTTCAGGAGATGAGACATTTAATACTTCCTCCTGCTCCCAAATGCCAAACCATGAATGGCCAATCTATGGCCTCTTCATTCTTCTTCCCAGAAAAAAAACATCCTTGTCAGGGTCAAATATATAATAGGCAAAAATGTGAAAGCACATCTTCCAAAGCCAAGCCCTTATCCTAAGTCTTTGCTATATAACATTTTCTTGAACATTCTGGTAGAATAAAAGCCTTTGGAAGTATACACCTACTGACTGTAGCTTGCTAGGTATGGGACACAAAACCACATGCGTGCTCATATGGCTGATATGGCTGTAGCAAAGAATAAAAAGTTTTTCAAGCCTTTGAAGATCAGTGCTTTATTAAACTGCACTTTAAGGAAGTGACTGCATTTTAAGGAAGGACTGGCAAGGACAGACATTACCGGGGATTTCACCAGAGTATTACTCCCCCAAACCTTTTTTAAATTTCTAGACAATGACCTTGCTGTTCTATTTTTTCCCTTTTTTTCCAATGTTCTATTTAATAGCTGGGGCTCTTTTTATATTCTTTTCATCAGCATTCCCATTCATACAGCTTTTCAGTGATATAACTCAAGCACCTTCTATTAAACACTGTAGATAAAAATAAGGGCAGTGTTTATCTGCATATAACACCAGAAGCTCTTGCTCTTTTACAGCACTACTTACAGAGAACGTGTTGGATCACCAATGCACCACCAGAGGGAGCTGCCTGAATGCCTTTGAAAGATTTTTAAGAATATTTTAAATAAAAATAAAAACAAAAACAATCCCAGCTTGGAAATCCTGTTAAAAATAAAAACAAGAATAATCCCACCTTGGGAACTGTGTTATCTAGAAAAGGACAGCAATTGTGACAGACAAAAAAGGGAATTATTGAAAGAGTGATACACAGTGCAATGCCTCAAATCTTCACTTTGCTCCTTTTTAGTCTCATCCAATCTTGTACAGTCTGGTACAATAGTACAGAAAAAGCTTTGTTGATTTGATCAAACAAAGCGGTTTTGAATTAGGGTGTTTATGCCAGCTATTGAGAGCCACAGGATGATTCTGGTGGGCTGAGGTTTGAGAAGAAAAGGGAAACAAGCTTTTTATAGCTAATTAAAAACACCCAACAGATACATGATACTGCTTATGAGAGACCATAATATTTTTCTTACAAAATTAATGTCCATTAGTGCTACTACTAAGACTCTGTAAGTATAAAAATACACTAGCACTGATTCTTCTTTAGGCTGAGGCTTTTTCTTAACTAATGATATATACCCCAGTTATGCTCTGCTTTCCAATACCATCTTTTGTTTTCAAGCCAGAATCTCTGCTTTCCTAGCCTGATTATGTCTAATGTTCTCCCAACTTTTCCATCAAAAGTTTTCACACATCCTGACATATATGCTGCATGCTTGACAATGCACAAACGTGCATCTATATGTCCCATTAAATGAGGGGTTCAGAGACATTCTTGGGTCCAAACTTGTCTCACACCTTTCATGGTGATCTCTGAGATTCACTGGAAGGGAAAGCCTAAATAAACTCTTCAACAACAAGCTTCTAATCCAAGAGCTCTAGAGAAACAGGGCACGGGAAAGCTCAAGTTCAATCTAGCTCAGTTCTGAGACCAGCTTTCCCTAAGTACAGCATTTTCCTAAGTACTTCACAGAGCTAGAGCTGAGCTGCAGTCAGATGTGAGTCACAGTTTGCTGTGCATGTTGTCTTATGGGATAGACAAAGTTAGTTTCATACGGCTTAAACCTGAGAACATCAACTCTTAGAAATCAGAAGTAAAAATAATTTTATCTCTAGATTTAAGTGTTTGGACTTCCAGAGGCCTGATTCATTTTTTTGCTGCAACAGGTTTGTCACTTTTAGTCATAGGTAATTCCTCATTCAGCTGTCGAAGCTCACAATGGAACATAGTACTCAGCAAGAGAAACCTACATTTACTTGTCTACCTCTAGTGCTCTGCTCTTAAGTCAGTTCCTGAAGAGCTGGTTAAGGCAGTCAATAGAGCCTAAAGAGAGTTCCACGTTATCCCGCAGTAGTCACCTGCATTTGGTAACATACAGCAATACCTGAATTCATGTATCTTGGTCTTATAAGCCTTAGACTGTGAGCAAAATGCCCTTTCTCAGTGCTTTAACAAATATAACTTTCAGGAACATTAATTCAGAGAATTACAATATCAAGGAGAGATGAGAACTGAACCCAGCTATTAGCCTCTAAGTTTCACCTCTGTTTTGCCACTTTGTTCTGGTCTGTTTCCAAACTGAATACTCAGCTCAGTTTTCTTCTTTCCACGGAAGCTAAAATGTCCTCTGTATTTGAGCATAAACAGACCAGGGGTCTAAAGTGTTTTCTTTGACAAAACCAGGCAAAGATCTGTGATGCAGGAAGATGTTATCCTGCTCATGAAGAGTATGGTAACACACTAGTTTTTCCTTCTGTGGACAACCATCTGTCAAAGAAGATAAACCTGTCAGATCCATACAAAGGACTTCCACTCTACTAGAAGTTCAGATCTCCTTCCCTTGTACAAAAGACCTACTTTTTCAGCAACGCATTTCAGACTTTCCTATTTGCAATGACTGTTCGGCAAGCCAGAAAAGTGAAACAGCTGATTTTATCAGCCAGAAAATAGTCTCTATCTCATGACAAACAAATAATGACCTTACTGATACTGGGTGACAAAGCCAGAGAACTCACAAACCTCCCTCCACCTTCTTGCTCTCCCCTGGCGTTGTAGGGAGCTAGCTCATAGTGATCGATCTCTTCCCAGCACAGGGAAGTGTGCTGCTTCCCTCACTGAGGTGTTCCCTCTTGGCCCATTGGAGAGGAGGAGAACAGTGGCCTGGAGTTGACAGAGGCACCCAGTAAGGCTTCAATGACCACACTGGTTTCCAATCCGTAAAGTTAGCTTGTGTGCAGACACACAGACATCCTTCCTCCGCAGTGAGGGATCCATGCTGGGAAGAGGCCAGGCCATGACCTTCTCCTTGCTGCTTTCTCCGTCAAGAAAGCAGCAGTTGCAGTACTTCGGAAGGTCCAGCATCAAAGGCTATAAGGGCCTGCTATTATAGGGCAGTGTGAGCTTCTCCACATAGAGAAGGAGCATGTCCCAGAGATCTTTCAGAAAATCCTTGGCATAGCCTAAGTCTTCATTGACTTCAGAATGGAAAAGGCAGCACGAGGGTAGTGTCTTTCAAGTGCTTGTGAATACCTAAATTCAAGTTCAATTAGAGGAGGAGGAGGAGAAAAGTAGAAAGCACATTTTTTACTAAGGTTCCAGAGCCAAGATGTGGATTTTTTTTTTTGAAATCACATCTTACTGTGACCTAAATAAAGCAAAAGAATTAGGTACTTTGATCAAAGAGCTGAAAGATGCATATACACATCTCCCTAAATAATAGAGTAGGTGGAGGAAATGGCATGTCATTATTTCTCTGAAATAGAAATACATGTTCTGAAAAGAAGAGTTAATTTGTTGTGATGCAGTGAAGAGTAATGCTTCTATGTCTTCTAAAATTAGCAGCTGACTACCTGAGACTTCAGTGTTCACAGCACTGGGCTCTCTGGCACCACACTGTACTTACCACAGTGAGGCTCTCCATTACTAGTTTTATGAAGGGTGGTGGGGCACAGCCATTATCACAGATAGGGCCCACATCCCTCAAGCTCCAAACAGCAATTTATCTAAGGTACTCTGCAAAACCTGATAATAACATTTCAAAAGGCTTCAGAACTTTGAAAGAACACTAATTCCTCTCTTGATTTAATCTTACACGCATTTTTTTCCATCCAGCTGTAGAGCTTCATTAGTTGTACTTCTCCAATCCAGAAGCAAGTCTCTGACAGGCTCATCCTAAAATTCTGCATTTTGATATTTCTAGTAACCAGGGAATGCAGCTAAAGAATTCTGAAAGCTAAAGTTAGACTCATGCCTATGTAAATAAAGTGTTTCTTTTCTTTTTTCTTTTCTCAAACTCTGAGGCTTCAGATTGAATAAAATGAGCAATAATAGTGGTTAAACTCTAAAGATATGGCTATACTTTATTACACTGATGCATAAGAACAGTATAGAAGCTTCTCAAAACAGTTCTGTTCTACCTGCAGAAGGGCTCAGCATTCACAAAGAGGTTTAAGAGATTAAAAAATGGGAAGTTAATTTTTTAAAACATTTCAGAGATCAAAGTCATGGAGCTTATTTCCTCCTTACAGAGTTTCCAATTAACTGCCATTTCAATGGACTAACCAAATTCCCTGACTCTTCCCTTCTAATGGAAGGGCCATATTCACGTCTCGCTTGTATGTAGAGACTAGTCTAGCAGCAGATCAGAAAGGAAATATAATTTCAGCTTTCTCTAACATTCATCTGAGGTAAGCATTTGGGTGGTATTTTCACTGTGTTTGAACATTAAAACTTTTGTTGACACTGTTTCCCTGTCTGTGACAATGAAAGGTTGTAAAACCTGTCATAAAATGCACATATTTCCTTCTGACTTTTTTCATCACAGCTTTGGTCTCAGCAGTCTAAGGCCCAACACCTTAGATTTGCACTTATTTCCCAACACGTGTGGGAGGAACAAGACTTCCTTTATGTTGAGCAATCAAGGCAGACTCGTGTTACCCTCTGTGCTTGCCATCCTGGCTGCCAGGTTCCACAACCACGCAATGGTTCTTTTTCCTTGCGGGATAGAAGGCTGTCCTCTTGTCCACACAGGGAAAGGATTTTGTAATAATTGATGAGCTCCTTGTAAAGAAGTTTTAAAAATAATTTATTGGAAGAAGTTATGTTGGCTTGTTCAGAAAGGCAGGTGAGCCATTGAGCACCAGAGTTGCAAGCCTGAGAGTGGTAAACACATCAAAGGCATAACTTTTATTCCCTGTACCAACAGGCTTTTGTACTAGATCAGGGCATTGTGTCACAGAGGAATCATCTCCTCAAAGAATGACCACGAAGATGCTCCAGGCTTGTCAACTTACCGATGTCAAGTCAGCAAGGCATGGCCTCCACAACAAACCTCCTTCCTTCCGGGCTCAAGCAGCTCTCAGACAGACAAGCAGAGAGTACTTGGACTCAACTATGGAGGTTCCTGAGCTGGCTTCTTCCTCTGCCTCTTCCCAGAGAGGCAGAGCCGCCAAGGCACACTGCTCAGGAAGCTGCATCCAGGACACAGGATGGTGATGCAAGAAGGCACAACTTCAGACAACAGGTGCCTAAGGCTTAGAAGGTAAACTTGTGGTCTGGGGAAGCAGGATCGCGCTAACTAGCAGAGGTGTCCTAATCTTTTAAAGGCAGAAATGCTAATGTAGTTGTAGAAAAAGAGCTAGGTATGTTTACTACTGTATCTCCCCTGGCAGTAACTTATATTAAAGCAGACTTACTCCTATACCTTTTGCAACTTATTTAAATATTCTTTTATATGGAACCTGGTAAAGTTCTACATTATCTTCACCCTTAACAGTAACAATTACAGTCATGCCTCAGATGCTGCTCTTTTTTTTTCAGAACGTATCTTTCCAATATTGTTTTCAGTTTTCCTCTGTTGCCTGCTTTCGAATAACGTGTCAATTATACCAGGCTAATATGTAGTTTTGCATTCAGTTTAACTGGTTTCAGTTTCTACAATCAATTTCTCCAGTACAGCACTGGCAATCATGTAGTTTAAGTAACAGTTGGATAATTATATTCATAATGATTTATTTGAAAATATGTTCTCATTATATTGTTATCTAAGCACAATCCATTTCAAGGCAGCAGTTTGGTTCCACCTGAATTTAAAGCCATTACTGTAATTATTCTCACCAGAACAGCTATTAATCACATAAACAATACCTGACTTGCAGAAAATGTGATTAGCAGTTATATTATGATTTAATATTATTTTTCTTACATTCCTTAAGTCTCACCCAAAGACTTATTTTCTATGAGAATTCTTTGCGGGGGGAAAAAAAAAAAGTAAGTATCTTACCTTCAGACTGGTGTGTAGCAAGAGGTGTCTGGGTCTCCTTGGAGTAGGACACCACCTCCCGAGGTAAGAAATCAACCTGGGTAATCTTTGACACCCCTAGTTTGTGCAGTCTGCGTCTAAGATAGATTGAATACATGACAACAAAAGGTTAGTCATGTAAGTACAAAGCAGCAGTAGAAAGAAAAGCAATAGTTTTTATGAACAGGATAGAGAAAAATACTTAAATGTTTTTCAAAATGAAACAAAATACACTATGTATGAGAAGCATCTAATTGCACTGAGGAAAATTACCCCGGCAACAATTTGCCATAATAAATTATCGTTACTCAACCTCTCTGGACCTAGATCAGGTAGCTGAACAAGACTGTAAATAGGAGAGAGAAATGATCTTCATATGCCCTTCAGAAATGTGTTTCATATCTATGCAAAAATACAGTCTTCTGTATCATACCTGTATTATTGCAATGTTTTGCCTGCTCAAGAGAGTTAATCCTCAGTCTGAGACACACATAGTGAAAGCATGTAGTGGGCATTCAAGAAGATAGGCTGGATTAGAAATGAGAGCAAATTAGTATCTCTCAGATGTCCATCTGAGAGCAATGACCCAGCCTTTAAATGGCAAGGTGGGTAGTTCCATAAAGGAGGAGATTCTCCCTTTCAAGTGGATCATTAGCAATGCAACTGCTGTAGGTTCATGACTACTGGTGTGTTAATGCAGTGGTTGCAGGGCAGCATAAGGGACAGAGCTGGAGCAGGGCAAGGGTAGTCTTTTCTACTGCTTTCCTAGCTTTCAGTAAGAAATACATGAAACAAATCAGTAAAGCCAAAGAATATTGTGATCATGAACCCTTCAAGTCATACACAGTTTGCTCAACAATTAGGGAAAAATCAAGTTGTTTCCTGAATATTATTTGATTATCTGTAGAGATGGAATAAAAACAAATGTTTCCTTGCAAATATTGTACCGGAAAAAAATGCTAGCTTTTATGAGAGAAACAAATGAGCAAATAATAAATGGAACAGAGAAATAAATCTAGCTGTTGAAATCAACACACATAAGCATGCTTATACATTTTTCAGAAATAGATTCATGAATATAATGTTTCTGAACTACGATGCTATTACAGAAACCAATTTGGAAAGGCAGCAAATTCAAATACACTATCCATATCCTTTTTCTCTTCCAGATTTCCAGAAGAACAGAGGTCAAAGGCTTTTTATCTTTTATAGTGGTTTAGGTATTCAATTAAGACTGACGTCTGAAAGGAAATGAGAGTCTCAAAAGGAAATTGGCATCATTGGATGACACCTACTGAACTCTTCAGATGGTTAATGCTATATCAGCTATATATTTTTCTAATCTATTTTCCCGGCTGAGTGTTATTAAGCTGAATGCAATTAGATTCAGCAGGTAATCAGTACGAATCAGCCACATCATGTAGCAAATCACTATAGCAATAACAGTTTTACAGCTTTGAGTCTTACTTCTTTTGAAAAAAAAAAAAAAAAACAAGCTGTCCCTCCTTACACCAGTCTGTGACACTGCCAATAAGAACAAAAGCAATGATTGTCTGAAAATCTTGCATGAGGGAATAAAAACTTTTGCACTTGTGACACTTTAAGAAACTGTTAAGAGCTAGTAAAAGTCTTAGTACCGTGTTACTTTTCCATAGCCACTTTAAGTGAGGGTTGGTGTGAACTCAAGCTTTAAGAAATAACACCCAGGAAAATCACATGCAGTTTTTCCTTCTCCACCAGCAGATTTCAAACCATCGCCTACTTGGTCAACTAATCTTTTCTAATGCAGTCAGCCCTCTGCTATCCCAGGCTGCAAAAGACAGAAAAAAACTTTTCACTGAACCAGCTTCTTGACCAGGGTCTGCTAGAAGTTTTAAGCTACAGACCGTTCACATACTGACTGCAGAATTTCTTTTATATTGGTACATTTTTTATTTATTCTCATGTCGCCAGTCATAAGTCTGATCCTTCCTCGCCTTGGTTTCCAAGCCTGTCTTCTTTCAAAGATGACAGGATTCAGATTATGGAGTACATGCAGCAACGTGCAGATTCAATCTTTTTGGCATTCTTCTCTTCTGTCTCTGCACTGACTGTTCATAAAAGACATAAAAGTCTTGTGGGTATACACAGTTTTATCTTTACATGAGTCAAACAAATCACCTTGCCTTGCATAGCCATTTGAGGAACATTGTTTCTGGCAGCATTCATCTTTCAATTTCAACTTCTGGGAAAAAGCAGGTAAAAGGCTTCTATATTAAAAAAAGCTTGCTAAACTCTGCCATTTTGGTATTATTGAAGTAAAGGAGAAAATTCGTGTATTTGAAGATACATTCAAGTAGAAATTACAAACATTCCTCAAACATTCCTAACAGAGAAACTTTTTAATATGCTCCGTGGATGGTTTTCACTCTTTTTGATCTTCTTTCACATTTAATAGCTCTGATGCCAGCGACTCTCTCTGGGGTACTGTCAATCAATAATTAAGGGAAACTGCAGTTTTTCTTACAGCCAACAGCATGCTGAATTTCACAGGAATTGCCAGAGAGAAAACACCAAGGAATAGCAGAAGCATATTTTTCTGGTGATCCAGAGAGGCCAGCCTCTTAGCTCACAGGGAGAGTAACTTCAGCAGCTCAAAGATTTAATTTTGCCCACAGTAGATAAGCTGTTCATACTCTCAGACTTTTCTTGATACTATTCCGCATTTGCAAAGAACACTTTTGATCCTTTTTATACAATTTTAAAGGCATTAGGTGCAGCTGGCTAATTGCACCAGCTAGGTTCTGTTATCTACAGCAACTGTTTTTTTCAAATGTGTTGGATAAAGAAGCTCCATCCCAAGGAGAAAATACTTATTGACTAATCTGAACTTAACTGAAAATACAACCCTTAGACTATATTATATTTAAAAGCACAACTGTAAGCATATATAAAGGAAATCCTTCATAGGATCCTAAGGAAACAGAGGTAATTGTTATTGCAGGTGGAAACAACATAACTACGGCAAAGACAGAAGGGAGGGTAAGAAGTACCTTGCAAATGATTCAGAAAGAAAAGTCTGAATCAACAGGTACAAACAAGACCAGTGAAACTATACATGCGCATTAAAGTGCAACAATAATAACATTTCATCTGTAATGAAATCGTTATTTGTATTTTTTTTTCAGGCAATATAAATAGCAGCTTATCTTTTCATGAGCTTTTTTAAAATAGTTTGTTTTTTTTTCCACAAATATGGCTTTGCTGAAGCTTCTCATTGATGCTACTAAAAATAGAAACTTAAATTATGGTCTTTTTGAGTGAACAAAGCAAAAGAAAATCACATAAAAACAGCTCAACTGGGAAGCATTTTCAACATAATTCTTGCAAATAAATGATAAATGAGTAACAAAAGAGCTGACATATACCCAAGTTCAGAGTCAGACTGGAGCTGCAGCACTGAGGGGTCTGTGTCCCATTGCAAGGTCCTAGGGTGGTAATCAGCCGTGCAGCACAAAAGGGGTAAGGGGGGAAAAAAGAACACACAGAATTAACTGAAAGGATGAACAAAAAAACATTTCATTAATTACATGCTGTATGTACTACATTCAATCGCCAAGTGCAAAGGGGAGTCACAGTAGGTCAAACAGGTTTGATGGTAGCCTGTGACAGGAGTTATTTATCAACATTGCATATTATTGGTAAACAAAGGGAAGAAAAAGGGTTTCCTTTCAGATACAGATTAACAAAACATGATTTTTTTCTTTTTCTTAATGATTTCTACCTTACTAACTATGTTTGACGAATTCACAGTAATCTGTAAAATTTGCAGGCAGAATTCATTGTCATTGTATTTTTATGATAAGATGAACAGAGCTATGATCTCCACTGAATAATCTAGCCCTTCACATATTCCTGATTCTATAAGCCACCTTGTAAATAGAGCTCTGGGCCCAAATATCATGCAGTGCATATGCCAATGAAGAGCCCATAAAACAACTCTGACATGTTCTGGAGACATCTGAGAGAAATAAACAAATTATTTTTCATACAGATAAAATTTCCATGGGGAGAGAGTAATGGGGTAACAGCTGGGGAAATCAGATCTCTTAATGGATTGCCGTCATATGGGACTGCCACAAAATGTAGGAATGCTCCAGAGGTGTGGTCTCAAGTAAAGATTTTGTTCTTTGTGTTGCAATGCAATGTATCATGCTAATATCTCTAAAGCACTTTACAAATCCTCCAGGATTTGAAAGCCCTCCAGGAATCCTGTGAAATACTTCAAATATCCCAATTCAGACACGCAGAAATTATCATGTTCACATCAAAATTTTCGAAAGTGCCCACTCATTCTCTGGGTCCTGATCTTACTTTATTTTGCCTCCCCAAAGAAGACATATCTCATATGCAAGGAATCTGCCAGAATTCGTGACAGAGCCAGGAAAAGAACTGTGCCTCCTGAGTACCTTTTCTTGCAAGACAAACACTAGATTACTCAGTGCTCTCCTTAGCAGAGGCCAAAGCAAAGGAAAGCTTATCTTCACTCCTCACTAAAGCCAGCAGGTCATGCAGACACACTGAATTATAAAAATTATAATTTCCCCTCATTTATTTTTAACTGCAATTTTTAAAGTTATGGAGAACAATTTTATCAAGTTCTGCCAAAAACAGCCATGTCACTAGTCATGCTCAATGTGCACAGGTCCTTCTGCAACATTTGCTCATTAACCATCCTTAAAAACTAACAAGTTATTGAAATAGATTAGATGTAAGTCTCTTAAAGCTGTATAAGTACGGCTATCTCCTGTATTTAGTAAACTCAGCCATGCTATCATCAATGTTAACTCACTCTGGAGAGATGAACAAGAGCATGTTCTCTACTGTGTCATGTCAAAGTGAACGTTAATCAATCTCAAAACCCTGCTTGTACAAAAAGGTTGAAGAATTGTAATATTGAGGTATAACAATTGCAATACTAAGGTATTTACCATTACTGAGGTGCTTTTCCATGCAACATAAGGACACCAACTCCCCTTAGCTTCTTAGGATCTGCAGTGTCTGAACTGATGTGCATTGTATGAAAGCCTTACACTGATACAGGACTTCTCCAAAATGAAAGAGAGGAATGCAAAAGGGTCAGAGATGAAACAGTACAGTAAGAAGAGTAGAACTTTTCCCTGTAATTTGACTGTAACTCAAGTACAGCGGAAAGGAAAATGGACATAAGGATCTGAATGCTTGATGTAAGGCAAGAGTATCAGTGGCTAATGCATTATAGATACTCCATTAAAAATGCTTTGTGTGAAAATGACTCTTGTAGTATTACCAAGGTCAATAACATATAATGGGGCTTGCTATGCAAATGCCAGTTTCTCATTTTATAGCTGCCTAGGGGCATAGGACGTTTCCTATGAGATGAAGAGTATTACATTAGAAAGAACTTCATCACCATGTGATTAAAACAAGAGCTTGCAGTAGGTCTCTGAAGAGATACAGAACTTACACTTCACCTCTTAGACTCCAGGCTGAGTTGCAAGAGATACAGCACAGATGTTACATCTAGATATTATACCTCCTTTTCCTTTCTTCCTAGTAAATGAAAACTGAAATTAGCCTTGGGACTTCTAGACACCCAAAGAGAGGGCAGAGGGAGTAGCATTACAGACCCCAAAGACCAGTGCAAGTTCTGGTAGATCAGCATTGAGACACAGGTGAGAAATGATACTTATGTTCCCATTCTAGTTCTTTTTAGAAAGCCTAAGAAGATTAAAGTCCTCCTAAAGATTTCAATGTGTTTTTTTTTTTTTTAGCACAGGTCTATGTAGAAAAAAATGAAAAGCATTTTGCATTTCATGGGTAAAAGAGACTTCCAAGTTATGTTTTGCATTTTATGTATGTTTAAAAAAAATAAAAGAATGATGAAAATCAGAACAAGGTCGGTAAATGTTTGAAAGTAGGGACAGATAAAATGAAAGTATACCTTTTTGGAAAGTTATTTTTTATTCTGATGTAATTTTATGATGTTATTTAGTTTCAGGTTTTCTTTCTACTTCATGAAATGAGTGAATCTGCTATGTGGACAAAGAAGCCATGTGGTTAAGTTACGACCACCCTATATTATCCTTCCAGTTCATGAGAAAAACTCATATCTAGTGGGGGGTAGAGTCACATGTGAGCAATTTCAGCCTTCTACAGCATAACTAACTCCAACCTCAAAAGAAATAAGTGAATACAATTTTAGAGAGGAATCCCTTTATTGAGCCTATTTCCAGTGCTATATGGGAGGTCAGAGAATATGATATACTACTTCTTCCTGATGTCAAAATTTATGAAAGTATACAGATCCTACTCTGTGGGAGAGTGCAGTTTGCTTGAGAATTAGACCTAGTGCTGAGGAAAAACAGTACTTCCTTGGACATTCCACCACTTCCATAAATCTCCTGCAATCCATTTGAGCTGAGCTCTCTACTGCAGGTAAACTGAATGCACCCAGCGTGGGAAGAATCCCCAGAAATCCCGCAAACAGAAACTTACTGAGCACGAGAGGCCTCATCAGGCCCAAGCCAGATCGGGCCATTCCCACAAAGTGCAGACGTTGCTTTGATCAGGGCTCCTGACAGAGTTTCAGTGCCGCTCCTTATAGAAGTCTCCCACACAGTAGCGAACAATAGTCCTGCTATCAATCTTTCTTTTGCATGTTTGGTGGGTAACTGCTGCCCTTGGCGGGTGGCAGGATAAAAACAGTGTAACTATAGTCAAATAACAAATTGTTCTCAAGCAGTAAGAAAGGAATTAGGTTTTTTAGATCTTGGACTGAGAATAGAGAAGGTACAAGGGTTCTTAAAAGGGTTATTATCCCTTAAATCCAATTCATTTTCATATTACTGCTTTAGGTCTCTCTTTTTAGCATTCTCTACTGGCTCTATACTGCAACCTTAGTTATAGTCTATCTGCTTGGAATTTAGGGCAGCATTCTTAGATGCTGGTGCTGTTTAAGCTCTTAATGTAGAGAAAGTTCCAGTTAATTTTGATACAATGCACCTCCTTTCTTCCCCTGTCAGTAAGGCAGAAAAGAAAAACAAGAGGAAAAAAGAGAAAAAGACATCATCTACCTATGAAAGGGGATGGATAGTAAGGCTACTTGGGAGATTTTTTCTATTTTGAATTCATGTTCAAGGCCCTGTTTTAGAGCAAATTTTAAGAAGACAGAGACAATTCAAAGAAGGATGTGAAGTAATTTGGACAAAACCATTGGCTGTTTTGAATTACTATTACACAGGAAAAACAGATATTCCAAGGTGTGGATACCCTGTGGAATCGTACTTCAAGAATATTTTATTCTAATTGAATAATGTCAGTTATGTAGACATAACAAAAGTACAATAAACAAATAATAAAATAAAATATCTGAGCTCTTTAGAAAAGTTCCCAACCTCGGCCTGTACAAATGACTCAGAGAGGCTGCCATATAAAAGTGTCTGAAATCCATGAGAATTTTTCAGCTGATTTAAGAAACTTTTGATTTGGCTTTTGCAGCAGTATACAAAACATCATCACCAATATGAATACTTACCAAATCACAATGATAAAATGACAGTGAACATCCTCAATCATAGTCAGACTGCAGTACAGCTCAACTCTGAAAAATGCCTCGGTCCAACACTTTTCATTCAGCCTGTGTGCAACATGCTGGCAGCTTTGTTCCCTGAAGCTAAAATCAGATCCTCCCTCATCTATTGCCGATGCCGAAGAACATGTGTTCTGCATGACTTCCCCCCCAGCTTCCTTTCCAGGTCAAGAGCAACTAGGCCTGAAAATCTGTGCTTTTGAAAAAGGCTACTCGCAGAAATAACAGCTAAGCTCGACTTCCCAGGGCGCCCCTGGCAGGGTAGAAATCTCTTTGCCACATTGCAAATCACTCCTTCAGCAGAAGTGGAGAAAGGAAACACCATACCCGGCCATTTCCTGTCATCAAGAGCTGTTGTGCTTTTCAGACCAGGATAAAA
>NW_010586868.1:0-19596 GCF_000705375.1 Tinamus guttatus | reverse complement strand
ATCCATATGTGCCACTAATGAAATGCTATTAGACCAGACAGGTCCCAAATTCAGTATCTTCTCTTGCAATAACAGCAATAACCTAAAATGACTCTTTTGTCTGAAAGAAGTATGTCCTTCAAACCCTAAAATACTTTGAAGAAGCTGGCCGTAACTCCACAGATCAAGCTGCAATGAGGTTTTCAGAGATCAAAGGCCAATCTCATTAAGTAGAACTCAGAGACACTGGAAGCAAAGGCGGGAGTCACCTACAGCACATGAAGTCCCAAAGAACTTTTGCCTAAAAGAGTAAGGCTTCTAAAATGATGTAAATGGTAGGAAAAAAAATACTATTTTCATTTTCCTCTTTTAGAGCAGCAGGGAATCTTGATTAGTTTGGTGGATGAGGGGAGAGCAGTGGATGTTGTTTATCCCAACTTTAGCACTGATGAGACACACCTGGAGTTCTGTATCTAGTTCTGGGCTCCTCAGTATGAGAGAGACACAGACATACTACAGCAAGTCCAT
The DNA here is from genome assembly GCF_000705375.1 of Tinamus guttatus. The sequence goes on along the minus strand of NW_010586868.1, from coordinate 19,089 downwards.
TGAAGGGTCACTAAGATGATGAAGGGCCTGAAGCAACTCTCACATGATGAGAGAACTGGGACTATTTAGCCTGGAGAAGAGAAGGCTCGGGGGAATCTTATCCATGTTCGTAAATACCTCAGGGGTGGAAGAGAGAGGAGCAGTAAAGAAGATAGAACCAGATTCTCCTCAGTGGTATCATGGGCACAAACTGAAACACAGAATATGCCACTGACTTACACAAAAGATTTTTTTTTCTATTGTGACAGTGGAATACGCCATCCAGAGAGGTTGTGAACCTCCATTTTTGGAGATATGCAAAATCTGACAGGACATGGACCTGGGAAGGCTGCTCTATCTGACCATGCTTTGAGCAGGGGGGTTGGACTAGACGATCTCCAGAGGCCCCTTTCAGCCTCGGTTATTCTATGATTCTGTGATCTGTGCTCTTTCATCTCCCTGTTAACATGCAGCGAGGAGGCAAGGGGCTATCTCAACTGACAGGAAAGCTGCTTGAAAGCCTTCAAGTTTCATCTTGGTTTTTCCTTTCTTTCATTCTAAGTTCAAATGCCACTAAAGAAGTCAGTTAGGAAAAAGGCAAACTGAAAAGCTGAAAAGAACAACAGGATTCTTTCTTTCACTTTGAGTCAAAGAGGAGCCCAATGCTTACAAGGCTGTCCTGGATTAGAATTTCCACAAGGTTCAGAATCACTTATATTAAAGAACTTTGCAGCCATGCATGGACAAAATACTGCAAAATAGTTTCCATTTAACTCATATGTCCATTAAAAATGATGAAACAATTGTGATATTTGAGAGCTATTTTAAAATGACCTGTAAAATACAATACTTCTAAGACATATGTTTGAATGCATTTTTTTCAGTATGATACCAAATATTGTCACTCCAATATTATCTGCAAATTCAGTATGCAAGCTATCACATACCTATACTTTTTAAAGGGTCTGAGAGTTCCAGATGCTGGAAGTCTCACTAATTATTTATTTATAAAATTTTAGAGTTTTATCTATTTTGTTTTGTCTCAATCAGCTTCTCCAAAGCTTCTGCATTACTCTTGGTTAATTAAAAAATTTAAGATAAAAGACTGTTAGTGAGAAATTACTACATGAAGAAAAAGATTTAAAGCTACTATTCAGTGATGGAAAAGTACTACTAGACTCTCAACTAACGCTTTGTATTTAAACCACTTTTCTGGTGCCGTCTGTGCACTGTTTTGCAGATTTGTTCCACTTTTAAAGGACTGTCAAAAAGAAAATACCTTCCCTTGTGCTACTGTTTTCTGAAGCACATTAAAAGCAAGATGTTTATCAGCATTTAGGGAGGATTTCTGCCTCTCAATAAGACATTCACTTAGAGTTACAGAGCAGAATGCTCAGACATCAATGTAGGTTGTTGTATTCTGAGCTGGGCTGCTAACCATACAACAAAACCTGGAACATTCACTGAACAAGGAGTTTGGCACCACTGTTGGAGCCTGGCCAGATACTTGGGTTTGTATTTACGCTTCCAAACAGGCAGACACCTCTGAGTTCCAGTTCTAACCAATGAAAAGAGCAACAATGACCTCCTTGAGAGCAGAGCACTATCTTTCAACTGCCTGGCAATCACAGCCCATGTTAGTAGAAAATGAATTTAAAATATCTTTTTTTTTTTTAAGATACATTTATAAAATGTCATGGATACAGTAGCACTTAAAACACAAACACATGTATATTCCAAAATTCTTGTTGAATTGAGGCAATGCTGCTGAGTATATTTAATTAATTTTCAAAATCCACTTGAAATTTAAATTAGAATGAACAATTTCAGCATGACTTTAACAGTTGATTCCTATTTCATAGAATTGCATTACATAAATAAGAAGTTGAATAAATTCAATATGCTTATTTTTTGGTATATTTAAATATACATTTCTATTTGGAATATTTGAAGTCTGTCCTTTGATTCAGGCTTACATTATAGAATATAATCTCCTGGCAACCTAATGAACCTTGTCATTCTCACAATAGATATGCTACAACTGCAAAGATTTCAGCCTGGATATTTATGCTGGTTTACTGGAAGGGCACTGTGAGCAGCAGGCTGTCTCTGCTAGGATACAAGGTCAAATAGTTGTAAGCTTCTGCTGAGTTCATGGATTGACAAAGATTTACCATAAGTGTTGGAAAGCAGGAACTGTCATTTTGAAAGTGCATTAATAAAAAACACATTCAGGAGAGGGGAGACAAATTGTTTGCATTGTAGTAAACCCACCAGCAATTCAAAAAATCCTTTTTATAATAATATCTTAATCTTGGTTTTATATTAATGATAAGTGGCAAAACAACACAGATGATCAAAAATGTGAAGAAAGAACTTGCTAGGAGCTATTCTATATGCTATAAGCTCCTACAGATACCCTAGGGAACCGACATACTGATGTTAGGACACTTTGATCCAAAGCCCACTGATGTGGGCATGAGGTAAGTTCTCTCATCAACTTCAGTGTTCTTTGTATACAGTCCCATAAAAGAAGACAATGATCCATAGTCTTAGAGGAGTCAAACAGGTAACCGAAGACTGGAACTTACAATATTGTCTGGTATTATTCAAGTTAAGATGACGAACGACTTCCAAATTATTTCCCCATTTGCTTCAGACTTTAAATTCAGTGATTGTTATCTCATAGAACATTTGATGTTTTCCTTTCCTTATATAATTTATTTGGTGTGAATATGCCTATGTGTGTGAATATAAGCAATAAAATCATTCCAGAAGAGGTGAGATTTTTGCTATGACTAGACAGAATTAAAGTTTACTCTATGAAAGTTATCAAAATGTTGAATTTCTTGCATCAACAGTTGAAATGTCAAAAAAATTTCATAATGCAATTATCTGTGTTTTGGTAGGCCAGCTGAAAGACTTTCTTCTAACTTTGAATCATTAAAGTAAATAAGCACAGTTAAAGTTTCTGAATTAAACATATTTTGAATGGAAAAACAAAATGCTTTAAGAAAAAAATAATATGGGATGATGCTTAGACTGTTTCATAATTTCTTTAAAAAGGAGAAAGTTTTACCTAGAGATTTACCAAAATCCTTCCAGTGGCAGTAGTTCCCATTTTCAAGAGCTTCAAGAAAGTCTTTTAAAAATATATTATCGTTATAGCAACTTACAGGTACTTCTTATTTTTCTAGATTAAGCATCAAGTTGAGAATGCGTTTTTTTCTGAGAACTTTTCAATGGGTTAGCAAAGGAGAAAATATCTACATGCACCGGTTTAATTACACTAAACGCTTTAACTTAGGAGGTGATCTCATACAATTTAATTAAATCAAGATGAAATTCTATGTAAGAGAGCCTCTGTGTAAGAGAGCTTCTGTTTAAGCTGAGCTAGACCTAGCAAGTAAGAAAGTTGGTTTTGAGATGACTACATTTATTTAAGAGTAGTGTTTTAGTCCCCTAGATCATCTGACTGTATTACGTCCAGGCGTTATATGTGTGGTTATAACAACAGAGAAACAGCTACATATGGGCTGATAACCCAAATGGTTAAGTGGGGCTTTTTACGCTAATATCATTTTCTTCTGGATGCAGCTGGGGCTCAGGTTTCTAAGGCATTTTATGAAGCACCCTGGGAATGGCAGCCTTCTCTTCTCCTTTAATTTATAGCATGGAGATGCTTGCTAATGAGAAATATAATCAAAGATCTGGAGGACTGAACTCTATCCATCCTTTAGGAATGAAAGCATGAAAATCCTTAATGATGCCACAGGCTTACAGGCTAAAAAGACTGCACATGATTCTAATTAATACAGACCATTCTGACTTTGTAACTGGCAGGCACTGAAAAATATTCCTTGCTTTTTAGGTCACATTTACAGACACTTGAAAGCAGCTGCCAAGTATCAGTCCCTAAGGTGTCTACTTTTGTTTATAGGCTAAGAAATAAAAAAACAAACAAACAACAAAAAAAAAAACATGGTGAGACTTCAGATATGTAGGGCCAAATACATATTAAAAATAAGGAAGCAAAATTGTGGCTTTCCCTGTGCAGGCACAAACAGAGGGAAGAGACTGTAAGAAACCTGCCTTCCTCCCTCCTCTTATATTAACCGTATGGAGGGCAAGCCATGATGCGTGCAAGCTGCTCAGAGCAGGATTTTAGCAGACCACGCTCAAGGGAATGAGATCTGGGCAGCATTGTTGCTTTCCTGTAAATGGGCCATGGATGGGAAGTGTGAAAGAGATTTGCTGCCTCTATTCAAACAGCAGCCAAGCTGGCCCAGCAGTGACAGCTGAGCAGCCAGGACCCCCAGCGCAAGGTGGGAGGCAACAGCATCATCCCTCTCCCACATGCCAGAACAACTCTGGTCAAGAAGGCTCAAGGCACAACTTGGAAACCGTAAGATGAAACATACGTGCCAGGAGACCCTCATGATAAAGACAGGAAAAAAATTAACAGCTGGGGCATGCATTTCTGCTTTACTACATAACCAGACACCTTCCCTACCAAAGCCAAGCCAATGAACCCAGAGTGGGAGTTCCTGGATCCTCTGTGTCATCTCACTCACCGCCAGGCACCAATTTTAGGGTTTTCCTCACTATCCACTATGAATGTCTCACGTTTGCACTATACTATGCTCCACAGGGTTACAATCCTCCTGTTTCTGAATAAAACACCATTTAAGTGAAGATCACAATAAAGTAGAGATTTTCCCTTGATTTGACTAAATCACAAAGGCATTTGGAGCGGGTCCATGTATGGTGATAGAATTTGCATGGAGAAGAAATGTACTTATTCCTTTACACTCTCCAGTCCCACCAGGAACATAATAAATCTGACAGAAACACTCTCTGACAACACACCAACACAGGATGGGCATAATTGCAGAAGTCTTTATGTGCCAGCTTTATTTACTTCCATTATGATTCCTTATCTATGGGCTGGAACACAGACAGTGGAGCAGCTGGAAAGGGAATCAAAGCTGAAAGGTCTGTATTTCTATTCTCTCTTAGGGTCTGCACAGCACATAGCATCAAGTCAAGCAGTTTTCCTGACACTATGGGCTGCATGAACTCCACTGGAAATGTTGCTTTCCTATAGCTCCTTCAGGGTCTTTACACTGTTATTTCTTTCCTTTTGGCTCAGCCCATTTATGAAATACGTGCACCAGTGAAAAAGACATTTAAAGGCCATTTTGTACATACAAAGTGATCTTAAAAAAATTACCACCAAAGAAAGCCTGCTTCTAGAAACAGTTACAGCTCCTGCACCTGAGGCAATACAACACAAGCCTACTTGCATTGTAGCTTTTTAAGGAGATGTACCAGGCGGGTGTGATCGATTGACCGAGTGTCACGAGTCCTTGTCTCGCGCCTGCTGTTTTGGGACATAACTGATTTTGCAATGTGCAAAGTCATCATATCTGGAGTAGATCGATGAAAAGAATAGATTAGGGAACTTGACATTTGAAACTGGGAAGTCGTTCTGGCCAAGTGAGCTTCCTCTTTTCAAACGGGAAAACCCTAAGTGCAGCTACTGCCACCTAGGCTTATTTTTATCCCAGCCTATGACAACGAGGTGTGGGCAGCAGTGACTGGGGGAGAAGGAGCCACCTCGCCGTCAGGGACACCCGACCGAGACCCCTACTGAGTGAGGACCCACGCGGCTGCCTCCTGTCACCAATGCTCACGCTTTCTCCTTCGCGGTGATGTTAGTCAGTAGGGTGCTTTGTAGCTTAGTTTACTCGTTTCCTCATTTTTCTCTAACTAACCCCTGCAAGTCCTTGGTTTTCTGTGCAATATAAATAAACCGTGCGATACTGCACCCAAGATCGAATGTGTGTTTCCTTGCCGTCCGGAATCTGCAACCCCCTACTACAGGAGGATGCTATCATTCATGAAATCAGTAACACAATGAAATGCTGGTAATGTAAAGCTGAGTGGCATTGGCGAAACGGCATCATTGCACAAAACCTGTCAAATGCATTTACTTAATGACAAAGTAGTAAGCCCTAGACAATATGGTTATGTAGGAGTGCTCACAGCTACGCGTACAGAACATGGTTTTGTTACTATCGAAGAAAGGCCTTTTCTGTACCTAAAGAGAAGAGAGAAAATATGCTGCATGGACTGTAAAAGACAACCTACTACCACAGTCCAGCCTTCTTATGAAATGGAGACCAGGATCCACCTTCTTCTTTCACCTTCTTTGTGTGTCTAATAAAACAGCAAAGCAGGTATTGTTAAAAAGAGACCAGAATTCTGATAACCTTTCTTCAGCTTGTCAAAGTGTTACATCACTGCATTAAACAAGAGCTGTTTAAAAATAAAGCAGAGAAAATAGAAACTGCACCACGAAGTCTGACTTAATGCAAAAAGACAGAGAAGCACAGAATCCAAGGAAAGACTTTGGTGACATTTAGGAGACTCAGGAGAGACCAGCAAATAAAATCTTTGAGATTACAATTATTATGTGGTATCAACATGTTTCTTAACTTGATGTGACCTTTTTTGACTTGACTGATAGCAAAAGAGGTTAAATGGAAAACTGTAAAGGGGTAAATGCAACTTTTAAGTGACACACTCTGACTCACTGGGTGTCCAGGTACTCCAGAGCTAACTCTTTCCTAAAGATTTTGCATCTGAGAAAGAAGAAATGTTTGTGTCTGAGATTCAGACACGAAGCAATGCAGGACTAATACAAGGCTTATGTGTGTGTTTCAGTATTATATTAAAAAGCAGAACACCAAATAAATATACAAAAATGAGTAAATAATATTTTGCAGAGAAAAATGGCTGGGATTACATCTAGTTCTTTCTGCACTAGGCCAGTACTGAAACTGGCCGGAGTAAAAGAAAACATATCCTAATGTAATTTTGTTTATGCTCAAATGGCTCAAAGTAGATGAGTAGATGGAAGCAACTCTAAGTCATCTCTGACAAAACCATATGTGAAGGCCGACTAATATTGTTAGAAAACTTTGAAAGAGAATGACCAAGTAGAAAACATGCTATTGAGTCTGTATCTGTCAGAATCTAATCCAATCTAATGCGACAGCTGCTACTGCGTTCTGCTCAGTACAACCTGGGAAGATATTCAGAGGTCATACTAAGAGTAAGATGAATTGATGTCGTGGACAAAAACTATGCCAACAGCCAAAGGTAATGCTGCTCCTCGGAGAGAAGTCCTCAAACATTAGAGACAAATATTCTATTTTTAGAATTGCCCATTTACTATATTTTACAATATTTTATTTATAAATATAACTGTAGCAATGATAAGCCAACCAGGATTCCACAGGGGCCAAGCTTCTACAGAAAAAAGGCATATTACTGCCAGAAAATCTTTTTTTTTTTTTTGTTACTTAATACTTTGCTCAGACTCCTTCTGTCAGTAACTTCTATTAAATATTAATAGCTTCATCTAAATAAGGACTGACCCTGCAAAGCTTTACTTCAAGTAAGCCTCACACAGTGAAGAAGGTTAACTGATTTCCATGCACTAAAAGTTCTCAAAGACTGACATATCAATGGGATGGAAATGTAGGTTAGTTCAGGCGAGACCCATTTAACTTTAGTATCACCTTAGTGCCTGAATCCAAGTTAGAATGTACCTACAGAATAAGGGGCTACAATAAGAAAACACCCCAAAACCAATGAAATATGAGAGAAATAGCAGAAAACAATGCACCTGGGTGCTTGAATTACTTTGTAGTAGATAAAACAACAACACTGAAATAATTATTCCCTGAAAGCATCTACCAGAAGATCAAGAATGCTTCCCACCACCTTAGTCTTCATGGTAGCCCACAAATAACTAGGTATCTAGATACATGAGCAGCAACAGAACAAGAGCATAGATGAAGTTGCTGCAGAAAGAAATACAATTCTTTACCTGCCCAAGACAGCTGAGCCTTGTGCAATTTATGAAATAGATGGAAGGTGGGAAATATTCTATATGGCCTAATGTGTTTCTCATGTTCAAGTACAAAAGGTACACAGGAGAATGCTGCACACGTGGAGCTTAACTGCACACATGTATTTGCACATACGTAACCCAGTAGTTCACCAATAAGCCGGATGAATGAAGCTACCTAGGAACATACAAGAACAGTGAGGGATAAAGGCAAAAATGGACCACGCAGATCAACCACACCATGATCCACAAATGGAAGTCCTCCATGCATGCAATACGTAGGGTGAACACACAGCAGTTACGACCACAGTTCATACCAAAAGAGGTTAATATTAACACATGAAAGCTAGTCAACCACAAAAGCATGTCCTTCCAGCACAGACACCTTCCTACTACCCTGTATGGAGCTGGCATGTGTTGTGAAGGCTGCTCCCAGTGCTCTGGCTCTATTTCTCTGGGGCATTTCTAGAGCAGCACACTTAGCTTCTTCAGCCCTGCCTGGTGCCAAAGGCTTATTTCGTGTGCACTCCCCTAGAAGGCACAAACAATGTGCTCATGCTGCTGAGATGAGATTCATAAAGGTCTAAGGTATGTTGAGTAGTAAAACATCCCTCTTCATGAGCATGATTTTATTATAGTTTTACTGTGACAGCTAGCCTCTTTGCTGGCACTCCTTAAGAAGGGGGCAGAAGTTCAGACTATCTACTGCAGAAGAGGACTAAGATGCATATAGTTATCATGAAGATTGTCAACAGTGATACCCTTGAGAAGACAAATTTGTTCTTCACTGCATGCCACAACATGGGAGCTCTCAGCCAAAACTTTTAATTTAGCCCCTTTCTTCAAGGCATTTACTCAAACCTAATTAGCTGAAATCTGTGTTTCAGGTGTGCATGGCTGTATGAGCTGATCACCAGAACAGGAAACTGGTAATCAGTGTCCATGGACAAAATAATTACCCTGAAGGAGCAAAGCAGAGGATACTTTGTTCCAAGGAGAATCTTCATGAGATGCTCCAATACTATCTTGTGGAAATAATATAACAGAAAGCCCTCTGCCCATTTACTTATTCATGTAATTTTCTTATTCTACCTGTGGATTACAAGTAACTCTAGTCAGCAAAATAGTCAAATGAGGTGCCCAAAGCAATGTGGAAACAGGCACAGTGCTCTCTGTGCAACAACAGGACTAATAAATTGTTCAGAGCAGACTGATATCTAAGAAGAGCACATGTCAAATCTACTTGTTCAGCACAACGTTTTGGTAAAATCTTCCAGAATCAAAGCATAATGCATTTCTGCCTACCTAGAATCAGTCTGCTAAATCACCAAGAAAAGCACTTGGCTGTCTTCTCCAGCTGAAAGCACTGAAAGAAAATTGTTGGTAGTTTCTAGCACCATTATTCATCTACTCGTTCTTACTGTAGCTGTATCCTGTCACACTGGATAGCAGAGCCCTTCTGAAACCTTGTTTTATTCCTAGTGAAAAGATAATGACAAATGGCAATACAGTACAGTACAGATAAAGCAGCAGAACCCACAAAACCCTAGGCTGCACAGACAGAAATGGTTCCATAATTTAGGGCTATTTACACAGTCCACCCCACGCCTTCTCCTAATAAGCTTACTGGCATCAGGGAGAGGCAACGTTTCTCTAGCTATTATGCTCGGGATAATGGACAATGGTGCTGCAGGATAGCAGCACCAGTGGATAAATCATGTGCCAGAAGGGATCATTGTGACCATGCAGCGTTCTTCCTGGGCAACAGAAAACTGTAGGACATTTCCAAATGAATTACTGTTTGAGATATAACCTGTCTGTTGAACAGGCACATTATCCTGAAAGACAAATGTCCAGTGATAGAAGATCCAATAGAGTCTCAAGTTAATTTATTACACCATTAAAATTTTATACATTTTTTTCTGGTTTTGTATTTGCCTTCCTTAATGCCAAGAAATTTGTTATTACACTTTGCATGCTGGAGCCATTTAACTCCCCATATAGCTATTAAATATACTGATCAAGTCCCCAGTTAGCTTTCATCTCATTAAGTAAGCTAGATTGAGGCGTGTGGCTCCAGGATAACAACTAATCAACATTGTCTGAACTATCTCTAGTTTATCAAGATCATTCCTGATGAATGTCAGGAAACTAGCATTGCTAGACTATGTTAACCTATGTTCAATGTTCTAAAAGGAATCACAAATAAATCTTAATGTACCTCAGACGTACTTGGTGATATTAGGACTGAGAAATTAAGTCTGACAACAACCAGGAGCTAGCAACACACAGCAGTATGAACAGAAGATAAGTCTGCATTTGTAATTGCAAGCCCAAACAGGAAATACAAAATTCTCTTGCTTTCTTCTAAGCAGGACTGCTTCCACAGGAATTATCTCCTCAGCTGAATGAAAATCTGGGACTTTGCAGCTCTTTTTTAATATCCATATCTTTGAAGATCTTTTCAGCAATCAATAATCATACTGCCTCTGTCACCATCATATTTCTGCCAGTCTGTGTGAGCTTGTTATTTCTGCAGCAATGTTAGCAACAACAACAAACCACGATGATGACCCCTCGGAGACTCTGCTCAGCCTACTGTTGTGCAGCAAGTTTGCAGTAGAATTGTGGCAGGAGAGGAAGAGCTTACAAACAGGATGCCATGAGAGATACAACATGTACCTTCTCTTTCACAGAAGGCAAAATGGAGGAATGTATTAAAAGTAAGAACAGTAAACTTGCTAATACAGATATACGGACATTCACATATGCAGCAGTCAAAATGATAAATCAAAGCTATGATCTTGACCTTTCATAGTATTTCTCTGAGAGAAACTGCTGAGGTGATTTCATCTTGTTTACCCTCTGAGGTGACAGGTCTACCAACATTTTCCTGTTCATTTTGGCTGCTGTGTTGTACATGCATGCTTCAGCATACTCATCCACATAAACACACACTGAGCTCATCTACTTGGACCCAGTGACAAAATAACTTCCAATCAGTATCATCAACAGGTATCAGAGATTTAGCACGGCCTGGAGCAGCCATTATAAAATTTTCATTTTCACAGGTTAATCATTCCAGTCAAACACACCTGGCCATGCTGGCACAGAACACAACACTTCAGAAACCATAGGGGATGGCAAGAAAATTGGTAGACCTGGAATAGGTCTTTGGATTAGTGCTCAGTTCCTAGTATGGTCACAACAGTCTCCAAAATGGATCCAGAAGGATACCCCCCAATGCAGCATGTTGCAAGCTTTAGAGAACAAGACAAGCCTAATCCTCCTCTGCAATAATATGAGGTCTTTGTGCTTCTGTTACTTATTGTTGGCAGAAATTTGAAGTGCTACTGTAGGCATAAAAATGCCCTTCTAAGGTATTTCATTAGCTTGATGTCAAAAAAGTTACACCAGTAGGGAGCAGAAGAGAATCAGGAATTTACATGTTTCCAATCGGCATTTTCACAGGTATGTGTAGGACAATGAGAGATAACTTTATGCTAAACAGCAGGCTATACTTCACTTAAAAATAACGATAATTTTTGTTCTCCCAAAGGATTATGAATTTCTGATGCTAATTATTTATGAATGTAGCATTACACTATTTTGCATGCTTTGAATTGTTATTATCTTATAGACTAGGGCTTTGCTATTTAACAAACTCCAGCTGGACACAGATGAAGGGCTGAGCAGACTTCAGCAGCAGCTCTGCAACCCCTCCATACTATCATGGTAGCACAAGGTGTCTGAACCTGGCTAAAAGGGGACACACTACACTCTCAGCTTATGCAAGTATGAACTTTCTATGAGAGCTGCTGTAAGATGAGAACAAATATTATCCAGCAGAAGATGGAAAAGCATAAATGACATTTACATTGTAGTGTAAAACCTGGCTATTTGAAGCTCTGCAAAATTAATGTTTATGCACAGGTAGGACATCTCTCAAAGGACAAAGTCACTTGGAACCCTTCTAACATGGACATAGTCTCCTTTACCAGCAGCATCTTGCTTTATGTTGTGCTCCAGACTACAAATTCTTCAGGGACTTTCCCCATTTCAGCCAAATTAACAAAGATAAGAAAGTTGTCCTGGTGCCCATTGGTTATACATACACTACCACCCTTTTTAGCAAGGAGAGAACTGCTTCCCTCCCAGTCTGCACAAATTCTCACTGATACACAGTGAGAATTGCCTGTTGGTTGAGGGATGCTTCAGTCTTTTCCTACAGAAGCTCTTCCCAGTGGCAGCAATACAAAAACCAAAGACACTCATGGAATGACACGGCCAATATAATTTCAAAGGAGATTATATGAACAAACATTACTCTCACAAATAACAGGGTGTATGGCTGGGCACTTCTCTTTATTGTATTTTCCCACAGAATGACAGATTTCTGTGGGCTTCTTTAAAAGGAAAAAATTCATTCGCTGCTTCCTATATAAGCTTTTGTGGCTCATAGCTTAAGATCAGCTTGCTCCATGCATTTATTTATTTCATATCTGAGAGCAGACTTACTGAATGGTAACACGTAGCAGAGCACGCAGAAACAAAACTACACATTACATACAGCATGTTCTTTCTTGTGGAAGCAAAGGTAAGAATGGGGGAAGGAAGAACGAAGTGCAAAAACACATTTATTCAGCACTGTTGACTCTCTGCCTTACCTTCCCATGGGTCCCAGGTCTCCAGAGTCCTGGCTGCCTGCATCACTGGGTGTGCTCACTGATTTCGAAGAGGGAGACATAGGGGTTGGGACTAAATAATGAAAATAACAGGTATCCCATGTTAACACATGCAGCGACTGCACTGATGAAGAGCAGTGTCAGACAAATCAAAACCAATGGACCAAAATGATAGTGGATGAATGATTAGGAGAGTTTGAAATGGTGAAAGCAAATAAGGAAAGGAAAGAAAAAGAAAAGGAAGAGAGTCAAGTGAATTTTAGGTCTTTTGGAAGTGTTAAAACTGACATGAACTTAGACAGGACTGAAAGCCCAATGTGATTTTACAGCTAATCAATGGACGAGGTATCTGTGGAAGTAAAATAACACTTGTTTTCTTGTGCATATCTTTAAGTCACAAAGAAATATTGGGGATTGTTGGTTAGAAAACTAAGTGAACTCTTCTGGTAAAGTTAAGTAGGCGATAAAACAAGCATAGCTTTCAAACTTTGAATATAAATTAAAAGCTAATATCTATTGGATATGTTCTAAGACTACAGTGTGGAAATGACATCAAAAATAAAAGCTGCATAAGGAAATCCAGCTTAGTTAAAATCATTTCCCAAAGGTGGTGAGAATACACTCTTTAGTTTGCTTACTGAACATGTTTTCTTAAATAATTTAGGTTCTATAAAGCTTTCTTTTTTTGAGGGATATGATTTCACAACTCAGGGAGATGCTTCCCTTGGTTTAGACACTATTTGTCCAAGTTCTAGAAATGATTTTTTCTTTGGCTTGCAGGGGCTATTGAAGCATATTTCATGCAAACACAGTTTTGTTTCCTTGAACAGAAAAGGAAGTTCATAGCTATAGGTCAGCCCAAGTTAAAGCTCTTCAGAAAGGGAGTAATAAAAAGTAGAAATATCGAATTTTTTTAAAAAATTGTTTCTCAGAAATATTTTAAAATGCAGAGATGACTCCAGACAAATTTTGATGCAAGCGTTCTTCAAAGCAGCCACATTGAATAAAATAGAAAAAAAAAAAAGAATTTTAGAGCAACAGTGAAGTTCCCCATTTGGTTTAAATCATGTGCACTTCCTCTTATGTATTTCACAGAGTAAAACTTTTAACTATTTTGTTAGTCTATAATGTATAATGACAGATCTGTCAAGCAACTTGGATTTTCCATGTGGTCAAACATTTCATGCAGATTCTCACTAGAGACTGTCACATAAATGATGGCAGCATTAAAAGTGAATTCATCTTCATGACAGCCCTTTGGCAGGTTACAGGTAGGTCATAGCTGTCTATACATTCTGTATTTGCTGGGATTTGAATATTATATGCATATGTGAAAGCAGAATTAAGACTCTGTCGTATACTTATTGTTAGTTTATACACGGGAAAAAAAAGGACAAAATATTATTATTTAACTATAATGATTCATCCGCTATGTGAATTTTCACATTCTTTTGATAGTATCAAACACAAAATAATTTACTCAAGATAAAAATTGGTAATATGCAACATGAATTTTTATGCATCCAGTTGATCACATGATAAGGAAATATGTCTATTTTTGATACATATGAATATTTTAAATGCTAAAATATTAAAAGCTAGTCTGTTTTTATAGTATCACTCTATATAATCTACAAAACATATTTTATGATATATAAAATTAATCTAACTTGTCAGACAATTCTTCACAGAAGTGGTATTTAAAAGTTCAAACAACATATTGTAATTTATTAAAATAGCAATCTATCTCAAAAAATATTGATTGCTGGAAACTAGGCATTAAGATACCAGTTCAGAACATCAACTTCTATTTGTTTATGCACCTCACTTAAGGCCAAGATTTCAGCTAGGATAAGGGTTCTGGATTCAAAGGAGAGGAAAGCACACAAGAAAAAAAAGAAATTTCACTTTAGGGCCACTTAATAGACAAGACTATTTAAAACATTGTAAGTGTAAAACTTGTTTACATCAAGGTAATCGATAGTCAGATATTATGCATTTTGCCACATATATTTTTAAATTCAGGCCTTTAGAGACTAGAATTGAAATGGAAAAAAACAAAAAAAAGCAGTAAAGCAGAGGAAACCAGACCTAAGATCTACAATATTGATCAAATGAGTAGTCTTTTGACATTTGTGATCCGTCTTTTTATTCCCCCTCTCTGACTTTTGCTTTGTCTTTTTAAAGAATTGAATAGGAGCTCCCACATGACTATGCTCCTCCTTCCTTACACAAATATTTCATCTGTACTTAAGAAACAAAACTTGGGGCTAATGAGGTACAGCATTTATATTATTATTTTGTGAGTTGTCAGATAGCTGTGAGAGAAGATAAATAGATCAGCAGAGAAGAAATCACTACTGGTATGCAAAGACAACCTGCATTATCTTCACAAAATACTCTTCAAGAAATGGCAGGGATGCATTTGGCAATGATACATACTCAAAATGCCATGAACCGGTGTACATGAATGGTGTGGTAGGCATTCAAACAGAAGAGTTCACTTCACTAATACAGCCAAAAATCAAAAAGCAAAGCGTGCTTTAATAGAGAGAATGCATTCGCTGCGGCAGAGCTGAATGTTTTACAGTGTGATCCTCTTAGATACCTAGAGGTGGTTCTGGGGATATACCGATGCTCTGTAACAAAGCTTCTGTCTCTCTTCTTTTGCGGTCTAGGTCAGAATCTTCATGAGCTGGCTCTTTCTTTTGCTGTAGATCAGCCTGAATTAAAAAATAAATAAATAAATACATAAATAAATAAAAATAAAAACACAGTTTCATCCACATATAGTCAGGTTCTTGCAGTTAAGCAAATGGAGAATATTGATAAGAACCCTCACTTAGAAATGCTTAATCTTAAAGTACCACTGGGTTTAGGCAGCTCATTTATACAATATTTATTAGTATTTCATTTTCTCTAAATGCACGGGCAAGCTGATCTTTGCAAGGACCTTTACAAAGACTTTTATAGCACAGTGATGGACATATTTTGTCTCTTACTTGTTAGATACAGCTATTTTGCAGAAAAATGGGAAGTCAAAGGCTTTTGCTAATTCCACACAACACAATGTAATACATTGTAAATGCCCAGAAGACAACGGATTCAGCTAAGAAATGTAAGGAATTTCAATGAGAAATGACCTAGAATAATAAAAAACATTACCCTGTCTAAAATGTCCCCATTCCTGCCCTCCTTGGGATCAAGAAATAACATTCCAATCAACTTGGGTGATGAAGTTAAAGATCTCCACTACCTCCCAAGTATATACTGGCAGGAAAAAAAATATTTTCTCATACTTCAACATCTAGCAGGAGCAAAAAAAAGAGGCTAAAAGTCTAAAATGAGATTTTGGCAGCCCTGGGCAGCAACAGTCACAACTAATGGTCTGTAAGACCCCTGCATCTTAGCTCAGATATCTACATTTACTTGGATCCTCCACAGATCAGCTTCTCTTTGTGGCTTCCTGGGATCTAGAAGCAGCAACATCAGTATTAGCCAGAATCCCTTGTATTTGCTGCACTATTCCCCAAATTACCAGGGTAGAAAATGCCTGTCCCCCAGCCTGAAGATTTAGAGCACTCTTCCCCCTTAAAGAACAGTCTTGCAGACTTTCCCTGGAGCAGATGAGGGGACCAAACTCATTTTCTGTTACCTAGTCCAGTGCAGTAACCAGTAAAGTATAAACCAAAATGCAAGTAGTCATATCCATCATCTTATCAGGTCTTATATACAGCAAATCCTCCTGACAAACGATGTCTGGAGACACTTACCTCAATACTCTGTAATACAAATTGCTTCCAAATTTTCTGGTCCTATCTAGCCTTCAGCAGAAAACTAGAACGTGGGGCACAGGGGACTTTGCACAATGTTCTTTTAGTCTATTGCTGATTTTGGTTCAGTCACACAGAAAAAAAAATAGACTTCAGAAGCATCCCCAAGTTCTCCAGCTTAGATATAGCCAAGATGGAGAAAAGAATTTCTTCTTTTATGGACAAAGATGAAGTTCAGCTATATTCCTGTGCTCAGCTCATCCTATGCAGCAGCCAGAAGTATTTCATTATAAGAAGGGATTTTGATAACTCTTCTACAAGACTGCCTAAGACTAAGCATATAATTCAGTGTTAGACTTTATCCTTGGAGGCCAGGCACATGAAAGTACATCACAGCACAACCCTGTTAGGCACCACAACCCAGTTTGTGGAGCCAGGTGTCTTTAACTGGATCCGACCATCTGGGTCAATGGAAAGTTCCAGCTACCACAGGAAGCATAAAAGAAGAGGCAGGGGACAAAGGGAAGGACTTAACAGCTTCCTGGTGCCCCTGGCTTGATTCCCTGATCTCTAATTCATTAATGTGCTAGTAGGGAATACTGAAAATGTTCCAAGTCCTGCTTACAGAGGACTCCCCTAGTGACTCCGGGAGGCTCACTGGGGCGTTTGCAGGCAATTGCACAAAAATTTCTCAAATAGAAAAGATTAGAAAGACAACCAAAATTGGAATACTGATTTCTCGGATCACATCACATTTCCACAGTAATTCTATGAAATTCATGTACAATATTAAAGTGTCAGTTTAAAAGGAAACCAGTTATTAGTAAAGGATAACAGGTGCTTTAAACTACAATAAGTGTTGACATTTGAAGGAAAGGAAACACAATCACTTAATGCTTCTCTGACTTTGCATGAAAATGAATATCCATTCCCTGTCAATTCTCACCTCTGTTCCACTAAGTGACTGAATAAAAAGAAGTATAAATCTCCTAATGAAAAACTCCAGTGCATATTGTCAAGGACAAATAAACTAATATGTCAATCAAACTCTAACAGAACTGAAAGATGCACCCATGCCAGAAGATGAAAATGCAATTGCAATTATGTTTTACTTTAGTGGAGAATAATAATTGTAAATCTGTTACCTTAGCCAGTAATCAAGCTAGTCTTAAGAACACAAAAATACATATTTAGTCTGTAATGGCTTGAAAAAAATGTGAGCCCTCTTTGTGTCCTTCTCTACCCTCCACTCCCTTTCTATTGAAGGAAAGCCCAGGAAAAACCATTGTGGCAAATCATCTTTTCTTTCTACACACACATGCACATCATGCTGTCTAAACTCTTGTCAGTTGACAGCACATTGGTTTAAAAGCAATTCCTTCACCCCAACTTTCTTGACTAAAAATAAGCATTTTGACTTTAAGGTTAGGCTGAAGTTAAGGCTCTCATCCACACGATAGATAGCTTGTAGTACACAACGCCGAGATGTCAAAACCTCAGCAAGACCCTTCTGCAAGCATGAACTATTTAAAAGACCTTTTGCATATTTACCTCTTTCTTCTTCCTCTCTTCTTCCTTTCGTTTCTTCTCTTCTCTTATCTGGGCCAAACGCTGCTTTTTGCGCTCAAGTTCCGCTTTTAAATCACTTTTATCTGACATTTTGACTCTGCTGGAAACAAAATTAGGGAAACCAATGTGAAAACAGAATGAAAGGTCTTCCCTATTTACTGAAAAGGTATTTAATTATATCAAAAACAGTGCTTCTAAAATAGCTGTAAATAGATGCTCATACAAATGTTGGCTCTTGAATATAGGGATACTGTAGAATGAAGGATATTTGTTAGGCAATTATTATTTTAAGGAACCATCCCAGAACATCTCCAGATATGTAATGTATTTCCAAATTATGTTTATTGGAAAATCACCTTTGTAAAGCAAACCCATTTTTCTCTGCTATTCAAAATAACGCTTTAGTGCTATTGGGAACTGAAGCTAATGTATTTTGTCTTCCACTGGCTACTGCAGTGCTCTGCAAGACTGTGGGACCTGTAGGACCCAGATCCACAGACTGACTTTGTTTTTAAGCACAAGAATGAGATTTCTCAAAGCAGCCCCTCATCTCTTACACAACTAGGAATTTTATGGGCAAAACCAGAAACTGTATAGTTTTTTCTTCTGCTCTGAACTGCTGACATCCTAGAACACATTCCACTTGTACAGCCACATACAGCTCTGTGTCAGTGTCCTCCTTCACAGCGTCACCCCTCCCAGGGATGTGGTCACCAAACTGTGGCTGTTCCCTATGGGAGTCTCCTCCACCCTTCTAGGGAAAGCTGGGACATTGAACCACAAAACGTGCAGGTATAAAATTACAAAACCAGCAATCTAGCAAACCTTGATTTCTCTGGCACATTTTGAACAGAAAAATGTAGCCTACCTCTACCTACAAGTAGCAGCTTTGTGTGCAGACCCAATAAGCAAATATGCCTTATATTCCTGACATTCCTGTGGTGAGCCCACTCACATAACCTAACATGGCGAAAGGATGCTTAGCTACTCTAAGAAACCACCTCCCATTCCCATATAGTCTTAAACACAGTTCTCTATAGGGAGCTGAGGAGAAGTTATGTACATACATTGTATTTTGAACCCATGTCAACCTACGCTGCTGCTTAAGTAAGCCATTAAAACTAAAAGTAAAGAGATAGAAAGTCACACCATACAGAAACAG
>NW_010586867.1:27749-45892 GCF_000705375.1 Tinamus guttatus | reverse complement strand
CCCCAAAACAGAATTCCTGGCACCCCAGGAAACCACCTGAACATTTCTCCTTATTATACACAGTGGAGCACTCACTGGGATCAATAAAATACTCACAGCATCAGAGAAGGGGCCGCTGTTTTCCTCTGCTAGCTCAACGCTCTCAAAGCCAGGCAGCAGCAGCGGCGTCTTCTGCTTGGCCTGAGTCAGCACAGCTCTGCAGGACACAAGATTTTAGACTCAGGGGGGACAACCACACAGCAGAAGCAGCAGACACGATACAGCAGCCCCCACAGTAACAAGAATGCACGTGGTGAACAGGACAGGCCAATTCACTCATCTGTAAGTTCAGATCTTCCTCACTTGTGCTACAATTCATGGCTTTAACAGTCAGGTAACCCTGTACATGGACTTCCAGGCATATTTTAAATATTTATAAGACATTCTCCTAAGCATCTGAGGATAAAATTGTATATTTAAGTCACTGCATAGTCAACTTCAGGAATGAAGATAATTGTACAATTCAAATATACCACCAGGTACTTCTGGACATATGTACTTGACCAAGTCTAGTTCTTACAATCAGAATCTGCTTTAAATTGCATTGATTGTATTTTTTTACAGCCCCAGCCACACACAACATACAAAAAGGAAATCTTACTTTAGTTCTTCGGGGTATGTTAACGATGCAGCCTTGGCAAACGTGGCATTCCAGAAGTGGGCACACTGGCTGCGGATCTGTTTGCTCCTGTGCTGAAACAGTGTGCACAGCAATGGGGAAAGCTGCTTCAGCAGCTCACTGTCAAAAGAGCCAGTGCAGTGAGACTGTAAACACAGGATGATCTCGGCCAGCAATTTTTCAAGCTGAGGGAGGGGAGAAGCAGTATTTTTAGTCTTTCATTCTGATGTTGCACATGTTTACTACTTAAAAAAAAAAAAAAAAGCTTTCTAAATACAGAAAGAATTGTTACCCTATAGGACATCATGGCTTGCATAAACAAGTCTGAACACCATGTCACAGAAAGAATCTCACTTCAAATAAACTGGATATAACTGTGTTTTAATATCTAAGCTAATCATATTAGCCATCTTTTCAGGAAAATACAGTTTAAAAATTAATTCTCTACCTTTGCTATGTTTTTGTTTAGAATACAGGATGAAAGGCAAGAAAAATTCCCTCTGGACTGCCACATTTCCCCTCCCTTCAGCTGTTTCTCCAAGAAATTTACCTTGTTGTTAAGATTATTATAGGCTCTAGGGACATCAGCAAGCCTGTCAAAACAAAAAGAAACTATGAAATATTCTGCTTTCTCATCTATCCACACACAGGTATTAAAAACACACACTCAAACACTGCACACAAGACTGAATACACAACTTGACAAATGTTGGATAACAACCCTCCTCCCTGGAGGGTTATAAACCTCCTGGCTCAAAGACTTTGAGCTGAGCCTATCCCCTTTAGCACCAGACACCCGCATGCCCTAAATATTCCTTTAAACAATTTAATGGCAAAAATGAGCACTTAGTTCAACTTTATAAAAGGGGGAAAAAAAAAAAAAAAGGCTTCTGATAAAGTAACTTCTACCTTCACTGTATTGCTCTTCTCTCTTTTCCAGCCAGGTTTCCCAGATCCCATAAACATCTGCACATAAACCTGAAGCAGCACCTAAGCTGATTTCATGCAAACACAGTCCTACACACACAATCCTGAAAAATGTGTTTTGTAATTTCTTTCAAACCTGTGACTTCCATCCTGAGCACAGATGTTTCCAAACTTACATTTGCTTACATATTTGCTCCCTGTAAAGACATACACCCAGCACAAACATCGCCCTTTTAACAAATAATTCCAAGACAAACTTTGCTCGGAGGCAGAGGAGGGAGGTGGAGAGAGTGGTGTAGTTAAACTCTACCTTGATAGGGGAATTTATTCAAGCTGGATGATTTTTACAGCGATTTTCAGATTATATTTACCTATGGGCAGTTTTAAATTATTATTTCCAGTGGCCATTTCTAATGAAATGAGATATCACAACTGAAACTTTCAATTTACAAATAATGAAGTGGAGCTAATGTTATTAACTCCAAAGAGATGGCAATTTGAAATATCAAATTTGGGTCCTACTGTGCACACAACCCAGCACCCTGGTTTATACAGGGCCATTACAGAAAGCAGCAGGTTAGCAGCGACCCTCCCAGGCAGATATGCTCTGTTTGCAGTGTCTGGGTGCACTACAAGAAAGGTGCCTCCCAGCTAGGTTCAAACTAAGCAAAATACTCTGTGCTCTAAAAGAAATCTAGCTGGAGCTGAAAGTTTCTAGTATCACAGACCACACAAAATTACATCACTAAACAGCAATACAATGAACTCAGTTTTCCAGTCCTAAAATACTCACTTTGTTTTTTCATAAAAAATTGCCAGAGGTTTTGAAAACATTGCAAACATAGTCCCAATCACTGAAGGCAACGAAACGTGGCTGATGATATTGTGAAGAATAGCAATAATTGAAGGACCAACAGAGACCAGCGTTTCTGAACAGGTTTCTTTGGAACTGAACGCATGGAAAGAGTTTGCCAGCATCACCAGGATCTTGAACAGAGGGGCAAGCTTTCCAAGAGGCTCCTTCTTCTTCTTCGACCAGTCCGTAGGTGTCTGTGGAGCTAAAGGAAAAGACATTTTAAATGTTTATTTTTCACTCTTTTCCATGCTTTAAGATTTCTAAGTTACATCTATTACAACTAAATATATTAGAACTTTTTTCCCCCCTACATGAAGCTTCATGAACAGTAGCTTTTCAACTGTATGGGCAGCTGATATTTTATTGTCATCACTTTTGAACACACGAAAATTCCAACTTTCAACGAACCTAATAAAATAAAATAAAACAAAAAAGACAAAAGCACAATACTGAAATATCCTCTTACATCTAATTTTTGGCTGATATTTAGTGCCATACGGTGCAAAGTTGATGCAGTCCACCACAACTGACATAACATGGGTGAGACCCTCCGTCACTGAAGAGACCTGAGTAACAAACAGAAGTCACTAGCAAACCTTTAAAACAGTTACAGTGACAAAAAGAAAGAAAAAACAGAGACATATATATAAAACAAAAATAAACAAAAAACACCAAGATGTGTTGGCCATTGAGAACAGCAATGCAAAAACTTCGTATGTTTCATACTTCATATGTAGTGAAATGGATGAAATTTGACTGCATAATCATGTTTATGATTTAAAATAAGCACATTTGATAAGATTCAGTCTTCCCTCTAGACAAATTAGATGCAAAAATACATCATTCTAAAGAGGTAAGAGTAACAGGCAGACATTAGATTTCAGAAGATGCATCAAAAATATAAAGGTTAGAAGTACTAGCTGTCTAGCAGAACACGTCATCAAATTTCAGTGAGTGTTTGATTTCATCTACTAAAACCAAAATTTTGTTTAAAAAAAAGAAAACATTGATGGCCTTAGCATTAACAGCAAGATTTCATTATGAGCTACAGTTTCTAGTATAGATGAAGAGACTAATGCCAAGGATTTTTTTTTTTAATATTAAACAAGTACTTTTGCTTGCTTTTAAAAGAAAGGCCAAAAAAGTCTAGTTTCAATGTCACTTGCATACTGAAGCTCTTAAATTCTAGTTTACCTTAATGAATAATTATTTATTTCTGAAAATTGAACTTTATCATCACGATTAGTATACTGCATACAGCAGTATCTAAAAGCAGCTGTAATGATGTAATCCTCTAAATAGTATGTTTTCAGATTCCACTTTTCTTGGTTATTTCTTAATTTTTCTTTTTACAGTATCCTTCCTCTTCCCTCCCTCCTTCTCCCCTTAAGGAACAGGGCAAACTGTTCTTTGAATGCTACGATGCTAACCCACTCTCCTTCCTAATAGAGGCATCTTTTTTTGTATTGATTAATTTGACCTTAAGTTGCATCATATTCAGTTCAACTGATCAAATTATATTTATTATGATAACGACACTCACTAACCAAGTATTACTTAAATATTTAGAAGCCAAATACAAGATCTGCTTGGCTTATTTTAATAATAAAGCACTATAATTATCTTTATTCGCTTCTGTCAATCTGTTTTTGGATCAACTCACTAATTCTGACTAGTTAAAAGAATTATCTTACTGCTTTATTTCAGTTTCTCCCACCACCAATTTTTAAGTTACAGAAAAAGCTACATAAAAACTTTCCATACATTCTTGTACATGTACCTAGTTCAAAATATATTTGCTGAAACGTTTATATAATTCAGTATCATTGGTTTATACTCACTACTGGAATTTCACCTTCTAGCCCAGATATTATTTTTGCACAGAGTTCTTCACAACACACATTTTCTTCTGCTGTTGCAACTAAAGCAGCACAGCGAGCAAAGGCTCGATACAGCTCTGACCAAGAGAGCAACAAGGACTTCATCGTTGGCTTTAAAACAGAAAGAAAAGGTTTATAAATATCAATGTCTGTGCATAAAAATATACATATTTTTTAGGTTTTCTTCTGTAAAATCTATACAACTCCAGAATTCCAACCTTAAAACTATATACATATATCCTGTGCATGTGTGTATATATGAATATATATATGATATGCATGCACACTTATGAATAGACAAAACTCTACCCTGATATTATTAGATAGCACTTCATTATTTCCATGAAGCCCATTGTTTCCAATCAGTGCCAGCAATTCTCTTACCTGTGGAAATTCTGGAACTGGGAAGATATGGAATACAGGTAGCAACAACGCACTATAGACAGCGCTGAAGTTGTGTTCCAGTGCATCTCCCTGGTTTACTTCATTAGTCTGCAATAAGAAGTTTACTCTGCATTAGCAAGCTGCAAAATTTAGATAAGACTGTTCTAAACGCATTATTTTGTACATAAACTTGGCATAAGTTTTATTTAACTTATGGTGTTTCCAGATTAGCCATTAGTAGAAGCCATTATTAAACAGGGGAGAAGGGTTTTTTAATTCCAAAACAGCTCCCTAACCCCAAAGAAAAAAATGGAGTTAGAATTTAGAATTACTTTTTACTTAGTTCAGTTACAGTAAGTGATGCTAGCAATATATTTAAAGCACCTAAAAATAACATCTTTCAAATCTCCAAAGATTTTTTTTTAGGTCCAATGACTAAATGGTGATAAGCTTGACAATTCCTAGATTAAAGTCAGCATATTCCTTGCAAGCAGCCTGTAAAACTGGTTGAATATTGCAGTTTACATGGCTTTTATTAGGGTTTTCATTACTAGAAAAGGCTGTCCTAATAATAACTTAAATCTTGCAACTCAGCATGCAAAGAGCAAACAAGCTTATTATTTAAAGGTTAAGAGGTCCTGAAGGGCTAGTCTCCATCCTTCACAACAACCAGCCTACACTGGAAGCTCAAATCTTATGCATAGGCACATCTGAAATCTTTAAAAAGAAAAAAATTCCCAATGCTCAATGCACACAGTACAGAATAATGATTACTCTTCTGACTACAATAACTTTAAACCTCACTGTGGATCAGCACTCCTACTTTACTCCTTTTTTCTACCTCACTTCACAGTATGCATCCTTCAATTACAAACTTTTTACAACTATGTGCATCCTGTTTTCATAAATACTACCAAGGTTTATGCAATTTCGCCATCACTTTAAGATACCCAATTCCTAAAAATATGTTAAAAGATCAGCACAAAATCTTTCCCTGTGTTTTTCCTTTGGGAGGGCTGGGGATGACAGAGGAACAAGGGCTGGGGACAAAACACCAACACTGTACCCGATTAATCCATTCGGTGAGCGGATTAACCACAATACTCCACATTCTCCAGAGATGCTCCTTGTTCTCCACCTGCTTTGCACTCCGATTAATAATAGAGAACACCGATTCACTGAAAGCCAGTGGGGATGCAGGACCAGATAAAACACAGCCCACAAGGGTTTCCAAGATTACAAAAAACCTAGAGGAGAAAAGTTACATAGGTAAGGGTTTTTTTTGTTTTATTTTTTAAGCTGAAGTCAGATAGAAGCTTCCATAAAGTCTTAGACCATGGGAAACATGCTTAAAAAGGAAACAAAAACCACAGTAGTCTTTACTGCAATGCACATACCTCTCATCTGTTACACACTGCTCCAAGAGGTCATTATGGAAAGGCAGCTGAATTAAGAACAAAGCTGGTGTTCCCTTTTAAAAGAAATTTAAGAGGTCAAAAGAGTCTATACTTTGAACAAATGAAATAGTTACATGTTTAAGTGAATTGGCTATCTTAAGGGACAGGATTCCTCTCGTATGAGGAAAGACTAAGCGAGCTGGGCCTGTTTAGCCTGGAGAAGAGAAGGCTGAGAGAAGGCTTGATCAATATGTATAAATACCTGAGGGGAGGATGGAGCCAAACTCTTCTAGCTGGTGGCCAGTGACAGATCAAGGAGTAATGGGTACAAATTAAAACACCATGGGAGGAAGAACTTCTTTGCTGTGAGGGTGCCAGAGCCCTGGCACAGGCTGCCCAGAGAGGCTGTGGAGGCTCCTTCTCTGGAGATCTTCAAACCCGCCTGGATGCCGCCCTGTGCCCCTGCTCTGGGTGTCCCTGCTGGAGCAGGGGTTGGACTAGGTGATCTCTAGAGGTCCCTTCCAAGCTTAACACTTCTGTGATTCTGGGATTGTGATCTTTAACATGACTACATGGTAGTAACCTGTAATCACTAAAAGCAAACCATAGGAAACTGCCAGCCGTGAGAGTTCAAAATAAAAACTTGTAGTGAAAAATCCTGGCTCTTTAGCAGAACACCAGTTATTCTATAGCTGAAGCTAAAAGTTTCTTTTTAAAAGGTTAAGAGTTACAGTGCTTTGTACTCTGTACATTTGTGCGCACAGACATCCTAATGCCTTCAGGCATTAATGAAGACAGAGATTTGGAATAAAGTCACACTTACATTTAAGAGATCCATATCAGCAATCTGATAAGCTGGTGACCCCAAGACTTTTGGGGGCAACTCCTTAATAGTAATGTCAATGAGAGACTAAGGACAAGAAAAGAAGGAAACGTTTAAACATTTAGAAGCTTAGGAAAGATATTTTTGGCAGTACAAAATACTAGCAAAACTGTAACAGTCCTCCTTAGTAAAAGGTCAAAAAAAGAAATCCATCATAAAAGTTCTTTAAAGCAAAAGCTCTGCAAGTGGAATCACATACCTATTACAGTAAACACTGCTGATAAAGTGAAAAAACCTCCACGTTTTAGGAAATCCGTAAGCAGCACTGTGTAAGCTGATTACAGTTACCTAAGTTGGCTCTTATAAAGAGCCAGTCCTGATGCATAAAACACAAGAATGCCACCAAGCAGAATTCAGAAAAACGGAAAGATATGGGATAAAAACCACACGTCTGACTTACCAGTATTTTTTGCATAGGAAGAGAATTTGATCTAACAATGTTTTTTAAGGCCTGGAGCAACATGGTCAGTACTTCGGAACCTTGCTTTTCTTTCTTATTTCCTAAAACAATGTACATTTACAGTTACAGCAGAACAAACTAATGGCCACGCTCACCATTATTAAATATAATACTTCAAGCTGAAACAAATCCTATTAACGTATCTGGCTATAAACATATGCCAGATACTTTGCAGAATCAGATACTAAGTCTTTGCTCTAAAGAACAGTGTAAAAAGTTTACAGAAAAAAAATGTAATTTTATTAAAGCTGAAAAACCTTCCTACCTTCAACATGGACTGCTGTACACCCTTAACTTTAATATGTTCAAAAATGCTGTCAAGTATTACTTTATCCAAGTAATATATGCAGTACTGAATTCTTATTATGCTTTTCAGTTAGACCTTTCGGTGCAAGACAACTTTGGTATTAATAATATTCTGCAGTTTTAAGGCCTACATTGAGCAATGGCCTTTTTTGTTATAACTATGAAGAGACTAGGTTTACTAAGAGACAAAATTTTCTTTTCAAGTAGCTGTAGTCACACAAGAAAAAAATTATACTAACTCGATTAAGACACTGAAAAATCAGCAGTTACAGGTAATGAAACAAAATTTCTCAGAATCTCAATGAAAAATTAGTCAGCAATAACCAATAAAAAAATACTTTTTTTTTTTTTACCTGATTCGATAGCTGTTTTTACATATCCATTAATGTCCTGCCATATAACATTCAGCATAGAATCTGCAAGATAACATTTCTATTCAGTTTATAATAAAAACATTGAACAGACACTGAAGTTAAAGTATAAGTTGTGTTAAACTACAGACTTTGACTTAAGTCACAACTCAATCCTTCAAACCTAGCCAGGTCAGTTCCATTGAACAATATTAGCACAAGAATATTATTGAATAGTGGCTTTAAAAAAAAAAAAAAAAATTAACTCTCCATTCCCCACAGGAAAAATAAATAAATAAAAATTCACCATTAAATTCTTACCAGGCACCTCTTTTCCAACTGCAATGAAGCCATCCTGAACAGCATTTATAAGTGTGCTGGCATGCTTACAAAAGAAAGATGGGCTACTGATTAGCGGGTACTGGAGAGGCTCTGCAAGAACAGATTTACAGAATGTGTTTTATTTTGTGGCATATTTTTAAGGTAAATCTCAAAAAAAAAAAAAAGTATGAACACACACCCTAAGCATGTGATACAACAGAAAACACCTTCCAATATAAAAATGGCAATTAACACTTAAATATTTCAAGAATTTCATGATACTAATGGACATCTTCAAATCTCATAAAAGTAGTAATTTTCAGATTACACAAAAGTACTTTGAAAAAACAGAACTCATTTACCTAAACTCAGTACGAGCTTATTTTGCTTGGCAAAATTCAAAACTTCTGGGCCTCTCAAAAAGTGAAGCAGCATCTCAATTCCCAAAAGTTGAATGGAAGGAATCATCACTGTTCCTGCTGTACCAGAACTTAAGTTCATCCTTGGCGTGGCTGGACTTCCAAATGGGTATGGACCTAGGTGGGGGGGTTGAAAAATTGCATTACCCAGTATTTCATCTAGAAGCAAGTGAAAGGAAAGTTCACTGACCAAAACAAAGTTAACATGAAAAAAAAATATCAGTGGCTGAAAGGGACTTCTGACAGACATCTAGTACAAACTCCTATCCCAAGTTAGATTAAAATCAGTAATAAACATGTATTTTGAAAACACACCTATCTTCCAAAGACCCCTACCAACAGTTTCAGGCTCTCAGCTTCTTTAGAAAGAAGTGTCCCCATGAAAGCTGCCTTTATACAGTAACTACTAATCGCTCTATGAGTATAAAAGTTTCTAATAGAAATGCTAAAGTGGGAGAGCCCCAGATGCACAGAACACTGGTGGATTTCAAAGAGGATGTCACAAAATTATAATTAACTGATTTTCCTGTTAAAAGGAATAACAGGAAGATTTATATATCTAGGAGACTCACAGAATGTCCTTGCAGTTTCTAACTACTCCAGCCTGTAATAACCTCCAGGTTATTACAGTTACCTAAGGCCTAGATTCCTGGGTGCTCTAGACAGCGAAGAAAGGCAGTTCTGTAACTCATTTTGATACGTAGCTCAACTTGACAGTATTTAACATAAAGAACCAATATTACAGCCAATATTTAAAGAACCAAAGAACCAATATTACAGCCGTATTGTGACCCTGCTGAAACAAAATGTGTAAACACTCTAGAACTGAAAATGGCACACATAAATAGTGCCTATACCAACAAATACTGAGAAACAGAGTCTCAAAGTTCCCTCACCAAAGGCAACACAACCCTGGACGTTAAAAGCCAGATTTCAGCTGTTTGATTAGTGAGATTTTTGTAAACTTACGACTCCACAGTCTCTATTAACTAACCTAAGCCACGACCTCTAAGTTCTCAGATAAGCATGCAATATTCTAAATCCTGAAATACTCAATCCAAGAGTAGGTAACGTAACAGATCAGTTGCTGAAATATAGTTGGAAAGGGGCTTGTGTTTTGATACCTGATTTCTGTGCAGGGTTTGCTGAGGCCACGCTCTGGCTGGCTGGGCCACGTGAAGGCGTTCCTTGCAACACAGCAGAAGAATCTAGACTTAGAGTACTCTGGATTAAAGGTACACAAACCTGCAAAGATACCAAACCTCAGTGAAAACAGGAATAAGTCCCAGCCTTCTCATAAGAGATGCTCTAATCCCTCAGTCACTTTAGTAGCCCTTTGCTGGATTCAAAGGCTAGACTAAGCCAAGCTCACTGTAGAAGTGATTTAATTGCACCTTAATTAAAAAGGTAAATGAACTCCTTCTCCTCTAACTTTGTGAAATTTAATTTAACGAAATTCAAAAACCTAATAGTAATACTTTATTCATTCCAACTATAATGCAAGTACTAACAACATTATCACATTTTCTATCAAAACACATTTCCAGAACAAGTGGGACTACTACTAAAGGCAACTACCTAAGCATTGCTTAAAAGTCTAAGTCTTCAAAAATCCATTGTGAACAGAAACCTCCACTCAGGCCTGTCCTGTTTGAATCCTAAAGGATTATCCGAATATTATTTCGAGTCAGCACAAGCCAAAAAACAGTGTTTCAGGAAGACAAAAATATAAAAGTTAATCCTCCTGGTTCCTTAAGTAATTGTAATACACCTGCTCAAACAGACAAAGACTCCCTTTTTAGTATCCCACATATCTGCTGCCATGTAGAAACGTCGAAGGTTTTCACAGCATCTCTGCGAACAGGCTATCCTAATAGTTTCTTTTTCCTCTTGTTCACTGGATGTTCCTTTGGAAGGGCAAAGCAATGCCCAACTGATGGCAAATCGTACAGAAAAGTACACCTGGGTCACTGCTCTATGTCGCTTTCTAAATATTTTGCACTCTTTTCAGTATGTTTTCCTACTGCAGACTTTGCAAAGTACATTACTTCCCCAGTGAAAAGACAAAGCAGTTCTTACACAATTCGCTTAGGTTTACAACTGTGTCCTGAGCACAGATTTTCATTCAGATGCTCACAGGACATGCAAATATGCTTTCAACTCTTTCAGAACTTTAAACGGATTGCAAGCATTGCCCCAAGTACTCCTACATAGGATATATTAAAATATGATATTCATAAGGGTAAGTCTAATGTAGTCCTTTATAACAATTTCATTTTAATACTGAAGGGAACAGATATAAAAAAATGTGTTATGAGAGAGATTTAGCTTCACACACTCAACACAGGCTGAATGACTATGCCATGACTGTTTTCAGTTTTTTACCTGTTCAAAGTTTGCAGGCAACTGTGGTCCCAGCCTCATAAGTAAATACCACCAGACCTCCAGTTTCGTCAGTGCCAAAGCCTCCGTTCTCACGTGGATGGAGCTCAGGGGCTGCATTAGCAACTTCAGCCTCTTAGCACTGCACAATATATCTTGAGGGGAGAGGGAAGGAGAAAAAAGTATTTTTATGCAAAGTAATTAAGAAATGATTTGCAGAACAAGGATAGCAAAAAAAGACACTTTCCAAACTAAATGTTTCTTCCTAATGTAGTTTATCTTAAGTACAATGAGTAATAACTTGTGAAAATAAAATACATTATGTAGACACCAATCTTTCTGGCCCTTTAAAAAAGTTTTAAGGAATGACTCCAGAAATAGCAGTTACTTATTTTGAATATTAGGACTGAAATGAAGTTTGCTGAATATTAATGTAAACATGGTAAAATTATATTCACTCATCCTTAGTAATTTAAAGAAAAAAGAAAAGGAAAAAAATCAATAATATGCATCAATAATTAATAATAGTGCATATGTGCACTAGCTACTGAATGAGACAGTGACTTTAAAAGAATACTGGAGCCACAAATGATAATTTATCATTGAAGCATTTATATGACTTACAGATTACTTAAATTACTCTTCCTAGCATGTAGGAATAGCAAAGCAAGTCTGGACAGAAGTTTGCTCAACTTTATCCAAATGCTCAAAGATCAGAAACTTTCAGTAAACTCAGCAGCAGCAGAACACATTCCTTCGCAATTAACACGAAACTGCTCACACTGCTTTTGCAGTGCTTGTTATTCAGATTAGTACACATACCACAAATGCCAACACCTTAAATTACTGAAGATTTGAACCACTGCTCTTATTCAAGTAGACAATACAAAGCAAAATAAAATCTACAAAATAATATTTTTCCTCTCTATTTCATTATTGTTTGGCTCAAACTGTTATAAAGTCTTAATTTTTACTATGTCTCCTAACAACAAAATTAAAATAGAAGTGGCCAAAGTTAGTTCTCGACCAAAAAACCCAACATATTTCACTTTTATTTATGCATACACAGTTGATCACTACCAAGCAGAAGAGGAAAAAAAAAAAAAAAAAAAAAAAACACCATTCTCTTCCATTTAGGCAAAATGATGATAGATAGAACGGTTCAGCTGTTAGCTTTTTGTTTTTAAATCTACCTGGATTTAGAGCAAAGTTATCTATTAGACTCTTCCATGCAATGAAGGCTATTTTCTTTACCACTGGTGAGCCACTACGAAATCCAAGTTCCTCCAGTTGCAGCAATGAGTTAATAAAACTTCCACTACGATGCAGAGTCTAAAGATAAAGATGTTCACAGAGTTAAGATATTTATGCTGTCAAAAATCTATAATCATTAATCCTTGGGGAAACTAACTTACTACTCTTCTACTCACCTTTCCCAGCAGTTTCACAAACAGCGGCCATAATTTCAAGACATAAGTCTCATTTTTTGTAGCGAACAGTTTCTGGAGTTCTGAAATTAACTTCTGAAAAAAAAAAGAAATATTTTGGCAAGGAATATATTCTAAAAAGCATGTGCTTTTGTTCATCATTCTTGGAAAACCTGGATCAGACAGATACCATTCTGTACCATGCCGCATTTACCAGTAGATCAGTTAAACATTTCCTAACATTTGATTATTGTTATATAGAATGAAGCTAGCAGTTAGTGGTGATGTTAAGGGTAACACAAAGGGCTTCTACAGGTATGCTAGCAACAACAAGATCCCTTAGGAAACCACAGAAACACCGGAGAAAATAAATAAATAAGTAAATAAAAAGGAGAGCAAGAGGAAGATGTGGGGAGTTAGAAGCTAACCACCCCAGCTTTGGTGCCATGGGCTCAACATGATTTAGCATTAGCAATGACCTGCAGGGCGGGATGGAAGGCATCCCAGCGAGCTTGTCATTGGCACCAAGCTGGGCAGGTTGGAGCACTGGCGAGCAGGGCTGCCACTCAGAGGGACCTCAACGGGCCTGAGAAAAAGGCTGGCAGGAACCTCAGAAACTCAAAGGCAAATGGAAACTCCTCTGCTACCTATAGCAGGGATGTAAGGAAAACACGAGACACTTTTCAGAGGCATCCGAGGAGATTAGAAGAAATAGTCACAAGTTTCAACAAGGCAAATTCCACTCGGGCAAAAGGGGAAAAAATAACAAGCTGCCACCCAAACCTATATATCTTCTTTTTGTTAAACAGCAGTGGTTAGCACTGAACAGGCTACCCAGATACAAGACATAGGATTTCTATCCTTTCAGATGCCAAAAAGCCAACTGGACAAGGCTCTCAGCAACTCAATCCTTACTTTGGGAAGGAAGCTGGGATAGATAATGTGGGTCACTCCCATTCTATATTATGCTATTATTATAGTTTGGTAAAATAAAATCATTTTAAGAGGCAATAAATAAAGTTTAATGATGCTACCCCTGAGTTAAGGCTATCAACAGATAAAGGTCATTTAAAAACCACAGGTTATTATCCTGATCAATGATTCATAATAATTTTTTTTTTGCAGTGGTGCTGTAACTACACTGCCATTACCTTCATACTTCTGTCAAAACTGCTGCCATCAGCACAGTGACAGCAAAGAGCTACATGAAAAATCTCTATCTAGATTTTACATTACATATAAAAACAAATAAAACAAAACAACTGGAGGCATTGCCTTTAGAGCAGAGAAAGGCCTCCCATCTGCACTCACCGTGGTCATGAGGTGCTCGGTGAGGGCCGCCACCTCCTGCTGTTTCTGCAGCAGCAGGGGCATGCCCATCTCCAGCGCGGTGGCACCGCGGAGCTGCACCTTGTGAGCGGAATGCACGACCAGAGGGATGATGAGCTTTGCCCACCGCACGGCCTCCTCTCCCATCTGGGCTGGTGCTTGCTCCACTAAGCTGGATTCAAAACACAGAATTGAAAGGTAATTCAGATGTCCCTCTCCAAGAGGGCAACAAACTGACATTTACCACTGTCGTCCTCAGTGCAATAATTGAAAGCCTGAAGGAAACATACAATCACTTCTTTGTCATTAATAACCAAGTACAGTTTGCAAATTTAACCATTCCTTAGAGGTTTCACACAGACCAGCTCAGGTCCAACAGGCTACAAAGCCATATACACTGGTTTTTGAAAGACAGCTTGAACCTAGAAGCAGCATAGATTTGCACAGACCCCAACTAGATTAGTCATGTATCCTTACTGTTTCATTGCCTGAGCACAGCAAGACAAAAATAATTATGTTTACACAACCCCACACTGAAGCTGATGAGGCTTTCAGAGCCAGGAGTACCTGACGTGTAC
The DNA here is from genome assembly GCF_000705375.1 of Tinamus guttatus. The sequence goes on along the minus strand of NW_010586867.1, from coordinate 31,335 downwards.
TCAAACTCACCTGTAGGAAGAAGGTTGTCTCTCTGGGAGAGACAGAATTTCCCAGTTATTCTGTGTGGCCCAGGCATATCAAATCATTATGGCTAACAAAAGTCTCACCATGTTAAGGAAAATTGCTGCCTCTCAACAATTTTGTTCAAGAGAAGGTTTCCTGTCTTTAAGGTGAAGGCTGAAGGACCATTCAATTAAATTTGCCATCAGCCTAAGGGACTTTTGAAGCACAGCATCCTCTTAATACGGGTTTCACTGAACTTGAGAGCCAGTACCCGTTTAAAGTTTATTTTCAAGTACAACTCTTGCCTTGGAGAGTAACTGAATCCTTTTTGTAATCCTATAGAAGAATACAAAACTACTAATAAAGAGTGCAAAATGTATCAAAAGGATTTCTGTATTGCACCTCAGATGTGCAAAAAAAGTATATAGTGTAATTATTCAGATGCAAAAGGCTGCTAAATACAAAGTAAATAGAAAATGTAATACCCAAATTCTCTGCTACAAAAATCTGATGCATTAAAATGAAGGGGAGAAAATAAGCAAATTACTACAGTAACTGGTAATTGTTTCTCCTAGACGAATGCACACAATTGAAGAATTTATTTCCCCCTTACAGAACTATAACAAACCATAAGAAGACTTAATATAGCTGTATTTGGGATTTAAGCTTAAAAATATTTCCTATTAAAAAAAAAAAAAAGAATTCCAAATAAAAATAAAAATCTCTTCACTAATACCCTTCAGGAATAGTCTAAAACATTGACTTTGGAATTAAATGGTGTATCAATAGCACTATGTGGAGTAGTGCTAAATCTGTAAGGCACCAATGAGAAAAGAGTTTTAAATGCAAATCCTTCCACATGAGAACGAAAATTTCTCAACCAGCTTCACTTTGAAAAATCAGAACACAAAAAAAACATGACTGGTGAGTTGTGTTCTGACACACACAAGAGTAAATGAGACACTAGCAATAACTTAGCATTCCTAATAAGGCTTTAAAAATTAAAGCAACTGAAGTTCATCTGAACACTGATTACTTTCTGTGTCAGTATCAGTTATGTCATATTATCATTAATGGAATACTTTGCAGATGCAGCAATTCAGGAGTCTTGGAAAAGGCCAGAAATTGGAACAATAATTCACTCAATTTCTCTATTGCACTGACGGTAATAAATACAGTAGATTTTTCTTCTGCAATACTTTCTAACAGTTCAAAAATCATTCGAAATATTACCAGAATATTTAAAGTCACTAATATTGTTTCAATAGTTTTTCAAAAGACTAAAAATTCCAAATACTGCAGTGCACATACCGTATCACAACATTCAGTGCTTCATATTCAACGATCATAGAAGGTACATCTCCTTTGGTAAGGATCGCTTCCAGCGTAGAAATGATGCTGGACACCTGAGGAAGAAATAGGAGAGTAAGCACCGTACCAAATATGAGTATTTCCATAAGCAGCATGAATTCTGAAATCTGGTTTGCTCCAAGTGTGCCCAGTCATTGGATTACCCTGGGTCCAGTTAAGATCAGAAATCTGAAAAAAACGAGCATCATAATGTTTCTCTCCCGTGCAGCTTCGCTGGGATCTAATGCAATTGCTAGGATCATGTTGCAGGTTTTCCCTCAAATGCACCAAATCTATTTGAACTGTTTCTTCTCTGTAGGTATCCCTGTTTAAAAAAAGCTTCCAAGAACTTCATATAAATAGGCCCTTTACCCACCTGTCAATTTTGACAGAAAATCACCTTCAAACTCAAAAGTTACTAGGTGAAAAGTGACCAAAAATTGCATGAAGCTCCATTTCCTTTGGCAATCATGTGTGGAAGAGAAAGAGGAAAAAAAAAGAAAAAAAAAGCTAAGGAACTTACCTCCTTTCCAACAATTTCAGAAGGAAACGTCTGCTTAGAGATCACCCAAAGTGCTCGAGTGCGAGTGTTTTTGTCTGAAGTTTTTACAGCGAGGTTGTTCACTGCTGAAAGCAGCTCTTTTACTTCTGTTGCTGAAAGCAGAAAGCAGAGCACTCACATTCTGCTTGTGCAATCAAACCAACATCTTAGCAAGTTTCATTCAGGTCATTTTGCTCAGTTAGTAAACACTAATGCAAGAAGATGCATGTAGCTAAAGCTCCCCAAAGCCACAATTTAATGTCTTAAACATTACTCTTCAGCAATTTTTGTAGCTTTCAAAATAATTAGAATGCACAAAAAAGTAAAGATCAAACAGCAAGTGTTTACATTACAGAAAGAACAAAATAAACAATGCACTCAGATGCAACTAGGAAGGAAAATGCAACTACTTCCTACTTGGAAGTAGGCATCTTTTTTCATTAGCAATTCCACAAAAACAAATTACAGGACTGAATGCTATTGAAGTGTTTATTGAAACTGGAAATTAGTATGGAAACACACTATAATTTCTTACATAAAATGACAGTAGGGAACTGCTCGCACTGCTTGTGTTAGAGACAAAACTACTATACCACTTGGAACAGTAACTTAGTCAAAACTAAAGCATTTAGTAACAAAGAAAGAGTCCTGCTATGCTTTTTAAAAATTATCAAATAAGTGAAAGCTTTAGATTGCTTACCAGATAATTCAGATGTAATCTTGGAATTAAAAACACAAAATCCCAAGGCCTGTAATGCTGCATTACTCAGCTCCAAGTTTTGACTCAAAATGTACTCCTGAAAAAAATAAGTTATTAAAGTCTTAAGCCACAGAAGCAGCTATGAAGTTTTAACTGCCTTAATTCCAAGACTTCTGCTTAATGAAAAGAGCTATCAAAACAGAACACTTGATAGAAAATATGCCAACAGTTAAGACATTCTGTTTGCATATAACCCAAATTACTGAAAGAATTTGAGGTTCAAAACATTAGAACCAATTTCAACAGCTTTACTAAAATGTGCTAAATATCAGAAATTCTTTAATTCTTTTCTGTGCATGTACTACTACCTAACTTCCCAACTGTTATCAAATGTCTACAACAAGGTATTAAAAAGGCATCTAGAACAGCAACCTGCATATTCCAAATCCCTTGAGATTTGCTTCATATTCCAATTCTCCCAAGTGTTTCTAAGGATAGGCAGAACACAGTGGACCTTTTCAAGAATATTAGATTTGACTGCACAACACAGCATGAACTCATCCAAGGCTCAAATTTATTTCTCCACAGTAATTTCTATAACATGAAGGAAAATTTACCAACAAACCCTTACTACCATGTCACTAGCTCAAGCCAGCATTGCTGGAGCTCAGTCCAAGCCTTAGTCTGAGCAGGTAACAGGGCATCCCTTTGGGTACCTAAACATCCCTTTGGGTTTCTTCATTAAAATAAATTGTGGAAAAAAAAGAAATGAAAGACAACACATACCTTTAGCACTCTGCACAGTCGAGGGAAGTGTCTTTTGACCTCCACACTGAATTCTTTGGCCTCTTCGCCAGTCAAGCGACTGAAAGGAGCAGAGGGGAAGACAAGCGACATTCATAAGTGTTAAATGTGGCACTGGTGCTCACTGCTTTTCATATATACAATTCCTGAGCTTGTCTAAATCTGAGGGTTATACAGTAACCGTTTT
>NW_010586867.1:0-27129 GCF_000705375.1 Tinamus guttatus | reverse complement strand
GGGCGCCGCTCTCCGCGCGAGGTCCCGTCGCTTCCGCGCTGCGATTGCGGCTTTCAACGGAGCCTCTCGGGGCCATGCGTGGGCCCCGCGGTGCTGGGGACGCCATTGCAGAGACCGAGCTCCCCCTGCGGCAGCGCCTGGGCGTCTCGAAAGCAGAAGGGAGCCGCTTTAATCAGCAGCGCCCCGGCGCGTTTCCTCGGAGGCTGTTGAGCTCCCCTGCAGGGCTCGTGCAATGAAGTGTCGCACGAAAGGGGCTCAAAGCCACTTTTTCGCCTGTGGTCCCTGTGGTGGAGACTCCTGGAGCTCCGTCGGTCTCTGGAACTGCCTCTGCTGTGATGAATTGCACAAATCCTGGGTTTTAGCACCAACTTGAGCCAGGGCAGCTTCAGAAGCAGCCCCGGCCTCACAGAAAGGAGACGGGCAGCGTGGGCCAGGAGTCCGCAGAGCCCTGGAGCACCTGCTAGGGACTATTTATTCCACATCATGGTAAATTTGTGGAAAAACATCAAGTTATCGATAACGGTGTGAAATAATTTATGTCAAGCGTGTTTGTGGATGCAACATGGAGTAACTCAAGTTACTTCATGCTAGTAGTAGCAAATTGATGGGCGGAGAAACGTGGTTTCTCAGGGATAAAAATAGGCCCCGGCAGTTACAGCAACTGTTGGGTTTTCTGCCTTCCTCACCTGCGGGGCTTTGTAGTGGCTTTAGATACTCTTATCTGCAGTCCATGTTCTGCAAAGTAACTCCTCAACGATGCCATTAAACTCTCTGTCACGCCAAGGGTTTCTAGACACAATGTTTCCTGCACAGTTTTTCGCAACAATTTAAGACCTGTTGCTTCTGCATCTAGAGGAACCCTAGGCCATAAATAAAATCCAGGTTCTTTGCTTCTTGTTGCTAAATACTTGTGCTGGCTTTAATGGGATACATTCACAGGAACATGTAAATAGCTTTTATTTATTAATTTACTTAAATTTAAGTCCACCAGGTGGCAGGAGTAAAAAATCTAGGAAATACCAGTCCATTTTAGGTGCAGCTTGATTTCATTAAACACTGAAATGTGAACTTTGCTTCCTGGCATTAAGATGAAGCATGAATGGAGTATACGAAATGAAATGAAAGTATATGAAAGTAGCTGCAGTTCTAGCTGTGACACTGTTCTCCAACACAACTGGGAAGCTTTTAAGTCATTTAGCATTTTACCAATAATATTGTACCTACTTTAAGGAAATTCCAGATGTCAGATTTTCTGTGTTTCTCCATTTTCCTGTCATTACCACTGCTCCTTATATGTCACAAAGTTGTGAAAAATGTCAACAACTTCTCTTGGCAGGATTCATCCTTTCCAACTGTTAGCCAACTCTGAAATTGTATCTTGGTGTGTATTTGAATAGGATAAAAGAAAGATACAGAAAAGCCAGTAAAGTCAAGGGTACATGTAGATAATCAGAGTGCAGCGTGTAAAACACAGTCACTTTTTATATATACCAAAGACCAGAAGAAATATTTCATTTATTTAAAAATACATATTATTTGTTTGTGAAAAAAATACAGTGACGTTTACTGGCAACAATGTAACCGTGTTCATACAGAAACCTGGCTTGGAAGCAGGGCGTTGCTGAAAGGCAGCACTTTTACCCCAAATTTCCTGTGGGCAGGCAGAGCTGTGCGAGCCCTGGGGAGCTCAAAGCCCGGCTGAGAGCGGCCTCCAGCACAAATTTCAGGCTAAATCCCAGCAGGCAGCTCCGGTGTTCCCGGGTTACCCAGCGAAAGCTGGTCTGGAGCCCAGCCTCAGGGCTGCCCTCGCACAGAAACGCAGGGTTGGCCATGGCAAGAGCAGGAAACAACGGACATTTCCTGGAAGTAACGAGGATATTAAGGGAAGGGACAAAGTGTGCTCAGTTTTTTACATAAGTCTTGAAGAGATGTCAGATGCATTAGGCAAGTGTCAAGATTATAGAAGCAATATAAGGAATATAAGCAGGAATCTTCAGTAAGTATAACGTGAGGGAGATGTTAAAGTAGAAGATATTAGATGCCATGGGCTTATTAGCAGAATATCAAGCTAAACCAAAAAAAAAAAAAAAGGCAGTACATTTACAACAGAATACGGTGCCGCGTTAACAGAATGAAACCTGTCTTCTCTGCAGTGGTGAGGTGTCCTCACTGCGTGCATACACTCACTTAGCAGCCAAGAAACAGCAGTGTCACCAGCAGCTATGCAAGAGAAACGGTGTGTGAGCTCATGCTGATCCTGCCATGGGCTGTCTACGCTGCTGCTTGAACCAGAAAACAAAATCATATTCCAAGAGAAATTAAAACAATAAAAGCTGAAAGCTGAAGTCAATGTAAAGTGCTATGACTGAGAATATTGCAAAGCAAAGGCAGGATTGATTAGGTTAAGAATCTCCTCTTGTTCAAAGCTAACTCTGGGGAAATCACAAAGTGCCAGACCAAAAAAAATCACAGCAAGATGCTCAATGGGCATTAGATTCCCACTGGTTTGGGGTCAGGAAAACCGTCAGTATTAAAAAAAAAAGGCCTCTCAAAATGTATTTAGTATTTTAAATTAAGAAAAGTGATTGAATATCTGAAAATTCTTGCAAAAATAAAAGAGAATTCACTGGAAACTCCGGACAAGGTTAAAACAGAGGTAGCTTTAATGACACTTCAGACTGAAGTAAAAAACATACGGAGAATGATTTATGCTTACCAGTTCAAAATAATACAGTCTTAAAACTTGTGTAAACATATAGCATCTTGACAGTATCTTAGAAACTGATGGTAGTCAGTAAATAACTTCTCCTGATGCTTCATCTCACCAATATTCTTAGTATTACAGAGTCTTTCATTTGATTGTTTACTAAGTGAAATCAGAGAAGTTAAATGTTTGAGCTCCTCTTCTCTGGATAAAGAAACCCTGACAAAATTGGCTGAGTAGTTTTTAATTTATCTCGCAACAAAATAATGATGATAATATAATTGTTTCGGTGCTTTTCATGCTGCTTTACATCTTCTGACTTCAGCCACACAGGTGGCTATTAGGCCACTCACAAGATGAATTTATGTATCTTAAAAAGGAGTTTACTCAAATGGCCTTTCGGGTTCAGGCAATTCAGTTAATTAAAATAATAATTATTATTATTATAAAAAAATAGAGAACAAAAAGAAATAAAGCAAGAATCCAAAAATAAATATGTTGAAATCAAGAAAGATAAGGATAGAAGACTAAATTAAATTAAAATCAAAAAGAAACATTTGTGACACAAAATAAAAAATTGTTCAAGTAGAGCAAGAAATGAGGAAAAGGTACATGTAGTTCATATAGAAAAATAATTTAAAAATCTTTGGTAACAATGAATTCTTCCGTTTTATACAATCCTTGAAATCTAAAAATAGTCTTCTATTATTTATGTAACTTTTATAATTTATTTCCTAATCTACTTCATTAAAAAAAGCTTACATAAGGCAGAAAATAAGAAGTCAGAAAGATATGAAGAAAATGAGTGTATCTCTCTTATTTGAAGAAACAAGTATTAGAACTGTGTTCTAAAATACATTTCTTAATAATTATACCTTGCTAATCTGCTCACATAATACCAAATTTTCCGGATAAGAAGTTTGTTTTTCCTTGGGAAGTTGTATTCTTTCCGTCACCTGCTTTTGAAGGCATGTCCATAGTAACATATCTAATCTGAAAACCACCAGCTGTCACTGAGGCATCTGTTAAAAACTTCAAGGTCATAACATTTCCTAGGACAAGAAAAAGAAAAGCAAGGATTACATTTTTGGGTGGCATAAAAACATGGTATTTCAGTTATTCTTAAATTTCTCTCTTGCATTCCTGAGGCAACTGTGTTTCCAGGAGGGAGTCTCCATGCTGTGGCATGGATGGGCATCCTGGAGAATGTGAAACACTGAGGTCTGCAGAGGAATCCACCTGCTCGGGCTACCTCTGGGCTGGGAACAGTCTTTCAGGCCTGTAGAAAACCAGGCCCATTTTGGACCCGCTCAACTCAGTCACCCAATTTGAGAGAACACCTGGACATGTGAAACAGGCCTGGAGCCTCAGGCAGCTCCTGGTGACTGAGGCCAGCATGGGCTGGGAGGGCAGGGATAGGACAAGGCTCCTTTCCTCTTCTCTTACAACTGAGGGCTATGAGCACAGCAAGCAAAGCAAAGGCTCAAGTTCAGATTAGCTTCAGCTCAGAATTCACTGGAAGATGAACAAAAAACTGCATTGGAGCTCAGTAAAATCCCATTTTCCATGTATTAAGAGCCCCACAATTATTTTTCAGGTTCTGCCTTCTTTATTTGCATGGACTAATCCAACTGATTTCCAACAATCCATTATGGAAAAGAGTGGCATAATCTGGCCTCACAAAAACCATGATGTTCTGTTTGCATTCTGTTTCTTTCACCATGATTTCATTCCCATTCTCATTCCTGTTGATTTTTATCAATGGTCTCTCTCCATTGTAGTGTATTTTCCTTGTCTCTTTTAACTATTTAAGCAATGGAAAAAGGCTTTATTGTCAGTTCCACTTCTTTAGAATTACTTAGGATGGTTTATTACTGGGCACTAGAGAGACTGAAAACAGAATTTGTAAGCAAATGCTCATAGTTCTCAGATGATTTATATGATGCCTCATTCTAGGAAGTATTTCTTCTGATGCCAGTGATTCCTCCTCCACTTATTTAAAAGTAACTGTGTTGATGAAAGAGTACACCAGCAGTTTTGAATAGCAGCTTATGATATGCTGGCTACAACTTAGAAAGCAGGGAGAAGAGATGATCTGGGCTGACTTTTTGCCATAAAAAGTGCAAATAATATTACCTGTGCTAATGATATCATCTGGCAACTCATCTCCACAGAACCTGAAAAAAAATATAAATGGTTATGAGTGAGTGACACAGCAAACATGCCACATCCCTGACCTCTAGTGATGATGGTGACTCTCATTCTGTGCTCTACTTTGAGAGAGCTCTGAGTCATGAGGTTAAATGGGTTGTAGGCGTTCAGTCTATCTGATTTTCTACATGTTAAAGTAATTCACTCAAAGATCTTTCTCATTACAGTAAAATTCAGGGGAGAGAAGGCTGCATGAAACACAATTTTCAATATAGGAAGGAAGTCAATGTTGTAAAGAAAGAAAAAACTATTTTACACAGCATTAAGGCAAGGAACAATGGCCCAAAACTGAGAAAGCAAGAACTTCATCACGAAAAATATTAAAAATGATCTCTAAGGAGAAACAAATGTAATATATCCTTGTTTTGCTCCACATGATTTGTAGAGAGGACATGAAAAGTGGCAGGAATAGAGAAGCATTTTTATCTCTTTTTCTAGTTTATTTGTTGTACTAGAAAATGGAGATACTTTCTACTAAAAACTGATTGCTAAAAACATGAAAAAGATTATATTAAAGAGAAGAAGGTAAGAATTAAGCAGAGGGAAACTACTTTAAATGTTAGAAGAACATAACATTTGCTCTGTTCTATTTTCTTAGAAAATATTTGACTTCTGTAGCTGATAATAACTACAACTTTACTAATAATTTAACACCTCTTCTTCCTTCCTTTCTTTAAAGTAAATACAGAAGGTTATTTGAGACTGATAGTTCCTCCTGAAAATTATTAGCAGGCTTATTTAAAACTAAAAAGTCCCGCATGTCTTTTTTTCATGTAATTTGACAAAACAGAAAAGGGCAAAGAATAATTTTGATTTTTTTTTTTTTGGATTTTAAAGCTTTGTTATTAAGCTGGAATTACTTTACCTGCCCACAAAGCCATTGATATCGTCATAGCTATCATAGACTTCCAAAAAATCAGCCATACAAGCAGTGTCATCTTCAACATCAAACTCCAGAAACTGCAGATGAATCCGCTGTCCATACTTTACTCTAATATGCCAGTAGCAAATTTGATCATTTTCGTACTCATTTGGGTAGCCTGGTGACTTAAAAACATGTTTTGAATCTGTGAAGACTCCACCACACTCTTTTCCTAAGAGAAAAATAAAAACATCAGAGTTCAAGTATTCATTCTGGATATGGCTGTGATTCAATTCTTTGTGCGCTTTGACTCAGTAGATCTCTTTGTAGAAAATCACACAGGAATACCCACAGAAATATCACTGTTCATATATTTAAGCACTCAGCATTCAGAAGAAATGTCAATTATTCCTCACTTGTGGGAGCAAATGCTTTGGAAATGAGGCACATACAAAACTCACTAACTCAGAGGAAAAAAGAGAGAAAACTTCCATTGACTTAAGTGGACTTTGGGCCAGAACTAAGAGTTTTATATTAAGACATCTGGTGTTTCTAACTCTGCTACACTGTAAATTTACAGCTGTTCTTGTAAATTACCCTCACCTTCACTTTAACCCTTTTTTTTTGTTGTTCCTCCAAATACCTCTTTAAAATGTGTCCCTCCAAAAAGCCAATAAAGGTTAATGACTACATCTATTTTGCTTTACTGCTTTTATTGCTGCAGCTCTTCCCCCTTGGCAAGGTCTCCCTTGGGAAGAACAGCATGCATCCCTGCCAGACTCTGTGTCCATTTGAGTCTTACCTCGTTGGCAGGACCAATTCATTCGGGGGCCCCACACTGTCTGACTTCAACCTTGCCATTGTTCCCTAAATCCAGGATGGGAATTTATGGGAAAGAAGGTACTTCCCAAGGGAGATTTGAAGCACTTTCGTTAGGAGGCTTAAGTTGGATAATAGGAATAACCCTTTTCGTTCGCACACTGTCTACAAGTCGTGCATTTTTCAGCACCAGGACGCACGGAGGATGGCTGTGATTTCAAACCTGTAGGCAGTTCCACACTTTGTCGGACCCTTGAGCATCCCTAAGGGCACAAGCACCACTCAATCCATTCAACTCTGCCTCCCCAGGCTACAGCCTCCCACCTGCACTCAGGCTCTGCCAGCTTTGGAGGCAGGCTGTCATGGAGCTGGAATACATATCCCTATAGTGGCAGAGGCTCAAGCCACCTTCTGAGTGCTGGCAGTTCTGCTTTCCTTTTGTCCTCTAGCCAAGCCATTTGCAAAGCAATCACCTTCCATGCCAGAAGCAGGGCTCACAAAGGAGGAATTGAGGCGGGCCATGCAGCGGTGGTGATGAGCGCAGTAGCCTCTCTCTGTTTTCTTTGTGTGCTGAACATCTGTGAGAGTCCCCCACCCCACAGAGCTATTTGGTTAACAACTGCCCAGCTAACATAAACAAGCTCAGACCCTGTGAGCACAAACAAATTGTGCACAGCTGTACAGACGTCATGGACAACTCCAGCTCCTGGCTCTCCCGTGCAGGGTGAAACACCCAGCGGAGCAGGAGGGCCAGGCAGAGCACAAGGCAAAGCTTCTCTCTTCTTGATGGTGCCCACTTCCTGCATCCACATGGAGGATCCCAAGACAAACTGAGCAATGGCCACGTTAATATTTGTGTGGGGCTTCTCCGGCTTGACTTAACCAACTAGCTCAGTCAGCAGCAACAGCCCGAATGTGGCTGCACAGGACCCAGGTGACCTGTTTCACCCTCCCAGGAGAAGGGACATGTCCCATGTTCATGAGGTCTAGTCACTCATTTCTGAATCACTTCTCTGGATCTGCTTCAGAGACCTGCTGTTCTCCATCTCGTTGTTCACAAGCACTGCTGGGAGCTATAGCTGTGCCTGTTTCAGTCCCAGAGTGCTCAATTTCAAGAGTTTTCTACCACAGACACAAGAAAGAAGGAAGGAGTAGGAAGATGGGTAAACATTAAATGTCTTTATAGGCAAAATACCTGGAAAGTAACTCCCATGTCATAATGCTTTATTTGCCTATAGCCTCTCTCTTTTGGCAAGAACTCATACGGATCATCTGGAGAGCCCCATCTAACCTCAGATGCCAAATTCTCAGATGATGCTTTCACTTCAATAGACGCCCCTAGGGGCATTTCACCAGCAAGGTGATTCTGTTCCTGCAACATCTGGCAGCTCTTTACGGTTTTCCATGCAAGTGAAAACACTCCTACTTACCTTGGCTGCATTTAATTATAGATAACATTCCTCTGCTAATGTCAGGCTAGTAAAAGGAAATCCTCCAAACCTGATTTGAGCAAATTCTATTTTTTTTAAGATTTTTTTAGAACTTTATCAAACATAAAACAATCTGGAGAACTCTAGAGGCTAGTAAAAGGAAATCCTCCAAACCCAATTTGAGCAAATTCTATTTTTTTTTAAGATTTTTTTTAGAACTTCATCAAAAGCAAAACAATCTGGAGAACTCTAAATATTATTTGCTGAACTCACACAGCTTTTTGTTTTTTCTTTCCTAGTTTTTATCTGCAGCGTTTGCAACTAGAAGATTGAGAACTGCAAAAAATATGTATTTTTTGTGTTTCCGAAATGAGAAAAACAAAAAGGCCAGCAAAAGGGTTGTTATCACTGTGAGTCTGGGGGCCTTGGCACGGCCCGGACATGGTGCCATCACAACTAAGAGGCCAGGGGTTCTGTTTAAACGCACCGTTGGGGTTGTAGCAGTAGGCATCCCATCTCTCGCTCCTGTTGAGGCGGATCCCGTAATCTACAATACCGGTCCTCCCAAAGCCACAGTTGGCTCCAGCTTTTACTATGGGATAACCAACTCTGCCCTTCGCCATCCAGCCAGCCGCACACACGTGGAAACCTGAGATGGAGAGAAAATGAGGTATGGATGCCACAGATTAATCCTAAGCAACACACTGTGCTTTATATTCAAATAAATAATGGCTCACTGATCAATGACTTGGATGGAATTGGTCTAATAGAAATTGTACTACAAGAGAGAAACAGTTTTTTGAATGGATGATTTTAAACACAGGAGGTATTATGTTCTGCACTGCATGATTATTGGGTAGTCATTTGAAAAGGAAAATCAGATGCAGATGGACTACACAGCCTCTAGGGCAGTGAATTTTAAGTACTTCACCAACGTTTGTGATCAAATTATACATTGGATTAATTATATAAGTGAATAAATTGTGTTTGTTTCTCTTTTGAAGTCATATACGTTCATTCATTCATATCTTGTCTAAGAGTCTGCTGTATTAAGTTCTGAGGAGGAGCAAAATGCTATATACAGGGGACAGCTAGGGAAACTATATACTTCCTTAGAATACTTACAGTTTAAATGTAAATGCCTGAAATATGCACTTCCTTGCAAAACAAAAAAAGATGCTGTTAGTGCATTGTGTGGCTGAGGACTTGGAAACAATATCCAAGGAATGCACTGTTATTCACTGTCTGGTAGGGACCGACTCCATGGTTTCACCGAGACAAACTCGCGCATAGTTGTGGCGTGCCAGGACTGCGAGCTCCTCGGAGGAGACACAAGCACCCTTTCTACATGTGTGCTGCTGCTGAGTGCCAGCTTGTGACTCAGGCCTGCATATTTCCAGAGCAGAGGATATTTTCCATTGTTTTCCTAATGCTCTGAGTGAGTTAATCATTCTTCAAAGGGAATCGAACAGAAGGACAGTAGTGTCCTCTCTGAGACAGGCTTTCCTCTCCCAGCACACCAACCACCCAGCCTTGGAGCAAACAGGCTCAAACAAACCTTAGGAAAACACCCTGGCTGCTTAGATGAGAAAAGAACAACTCTCCTTGTCTAGGAAAGCTCCCTGGGGACAAATGCCCTGCCCTGCCGCAGGGCAGGGGGAGCGCTGGGCAGCTCCCACTCCTTCCCAGCTGCAGAAGATGGATCTCCGCTCCGTATTCCTGCTTTTCCAGGAGTGCCACATGCAGAGCTCAGGCGTGCTGAGCACTGTTAGCCCTGACAGCTCTGTCGGTAGCACAGACATGCTCCGTTACTGCAGGGAGACACCGCGTGCAGCTCAGGCAAAAATCCAGGGAGTTTATAAGTCTCACAGGATTCATAACGTTCATGCAAATGACTGACTGGTAACACAGTGAGCAACGTGAAATGCAAATGGCTGTTTTTTTCAAACCTATTTTTCTCGCTGCCTCCAGCTGCTGGTAGGTGGCTAGATGTCCTCCTTCGTACTCGCAGACGGCTTTTGCTTCTGCATAGGTGAGCTGGTACTTCCCAGTGCGGGACTCCCTGTGGTACACTCCAGCTGCTCGTTCTGGGGAGCAAAGGGAGAAATCAGCTCAGGAGCGTTTTATTTCTGGAATGCAGCTATGGGATCCCAGCTGACCTACCTTCCTGCAGGATGTCAAGTCTCACAGCTTCAGCAGTTTCCCAAGACCTTCACCTTGGGCTACCATCCAGGTGAGAATAGAAACAAGATGTTCTCCTAGTAGCTGAATTACACAGAAGTGTCAGGAAAATACGCAACACGAAGATGTGTTTCTGGTTGGGAGAAGTTTCTGAGCAAGAGCTGGTCAGAGATTTGGGGCACGCTTTTGAAAAACAGAAAATCAGCAACCACAGGGAAGGAGTCCCATAAGAATACTCATAAAGGAGCAGTTATGGGAACCATCAGTGGTTCAGTATCTCTACATCTGTGGGACTGTATCAAACTCCAGGGAAACTCTTTCTGGATTGCTATTACAGCATACTTTTGGATATAACTTAAAGTGCTTTTGTAAGATGAATCAGAGCTTTGTTTTGAATCTCCAGAGAAGTTAAATGAGAGCTACTTGGATAGAAGAGAAGCAGAAATTAAAGGGAATAAAAATGTGAAATAAAAATATCTGTTCTTGCCTCTCAAAGACCAGAACAATTGTTGGCTGACATTTTTGCTACACAGAAATTTAATACACTTTTTTCATATATCTTTTTTTTGCCGTTTAAAGTCCAAGATATAGCATCTTTACAGGAAGAAACTAGAAACTGTCAGTAATATCACAGGTTTTGTGTTTTTTTCCATGTTTCACTTGTCTGATGCCATATGCACGGAAATCTGTCTCAATACCAATGTGCAAAGCTAATCTGATTTTTTTATATATTCAGTATAATCTGAGAAAAATGTCTGTCTGCAGCTACCATTAAGCAACATAACTGTAAAAAGAAGCAAAATAGGAAGCATTTTTTTACAGTACTTATTTGCACCATGGGAAAAAAAGAATGTCTCTTCTAGTGACTCTTTATTCTACTGAATCTACTTAGAATCAGTACTTTTGGCCATGTTAGGATACTTTAAAAAACGTTAACCACTGAATTGTGGTTAACTACGACGAGATCCTTATTAGATACAGAATGACGTCTGCCAATGTAGTTTTTGGACCCACAGCCATTGGACTTGCTCCCAATCAAGTAAATAATATTGTTGACAGTAGTCTCAGAAGACAGAGAGTTCTTGTTGTAACACAGCCAAAAACGCCATTGGCATGGGCAAAGAATAACATATATTCTGCGGAAAGATCTTTCTAAGAAGCCAAGGTAGTTCCAGTGCAAAAAACTGTCACAATAGCAAACAGCTATAGAATAATTGTATGGTATGTTCAAAATGTATCTTTCAAAACCAAAATTTCTTTTGTAGAAAGTATATTGTTCACTCACATAGTGATCTACCATTGTTAGCCCAATAAATCCAGTCACTTTCCTTTCAGTAAAATGTCATTAAATTCAGTATGCATGAACTGAAGATCTAAATATTAAAAAAGCGCACAATTTTGCCTCACTGCACACTCAGGGAAGAACCTGGAAATGAGATTACTGATCTGCAGCTCTGTTGGGATTAGCTAAACTGTCCCATCTACACTGAGTCGCAGGAGAAGGCCCTTCACTCCGAGCTTTCTTGAGTGGCAGAGGCGATCAGTAACTGCTGAAGTAAAAACAGTCTTGAAGATTATTCTAAGTGATAGTTGCTGATAAAAGCTCTTATAGTTCGGGCAGCAAGACCTGGATGTAGCACCCAACATTCAGGGTGAATCACCAACAGTTCGGACTTGCAACCCACAGTAAAAACTTTGCATTTGCAGTTGTCTCTCATTGACTTTTTCTTCTGGTAATAGTGTTTTGAAGTCTTGTCCCTCAAGAGGTGTCTATCCCTATTTACTGATGCTAAAATGTCAGGACATCACTGCTCCGTTTTCCAAAGTTTTGCTAGGCAGATTTGCCTGTTGTAGTTTCTATGAAGGCTTTTACACTGGTAGCAGCACCACTGAGTCTGCAGTCTGGGTGTTCTGCTGGTGGTGTTACCCTGCTGAGAGCAATCGCTCATCTGTATCTGTAACTGAATTAACAGGGACTTCTCCCCCCAGTTTTTCCTCTGGTTCTTACACAAAAGAACATGGCTTACAGGCCTGAAAGGACATGCTCCTCCCAGCTCCCACTTCCTAAAATTTCTCCTTGAAGTCCAGAGACAGCAGGATTCTGCAAGAGTGACCCTCCAGTCACCCACAGCAGTAGGTGAGATGAAAACGGAGCCAACCTCTTCTGCACAAAGACAAAAAAAATATGAGATATGGCCTAATAAAGTGCCATCAATATGCATGACACACAGTTATATAATAAAGGACAAATAGAAGTACTTAACTTCAAAGTGAGGGACTGTCATGTACAGTTTTTGGATAACTCATGGTCCCCCTCAGAGCACTTCACTGAACAGTGTGGACGTGGCCCAACGCGCACACAGGGTCCCTACCCCTCCCTGGCACTTGGTGTGTGAATGGGCACAGATTTGGGAACTCAGGAGCATTTCCACATGCTTGTTTCAAAAATGAGCCCCAATAGTATTCCATTCAAACAAGAGAGACATTAAGGGAAATAGTATCTATTCAGCTGCAGCAGGATTTTGTATTCTGTGAGAAAACAAAAGATGTTTTGTATCACAGAAATAAGGTTAATGGCATGGACATTCCTAGCCTGACCTTAATTGAAGACTTGATATTTGTTTGAATGGTTTGTTGAGGAAAAAAGGTAAAATGGAAACTCCCTTCATTTGCAGGCTGGTCTTGACAGTGCTTTATCAGCAGAAGAGAAGATAAGGAAAGCTCAAATGTCACTGCGCATTCCTAGGCTTTATCCTGGGGAGATCTTGCTTGTGCATAGTTACTTTGAGATTGAGTTTACTCCTTTTATTGTTCAAATTATATATATATATATAATTTTAATGCAGAGATGCATAAAATGGATGGCGGTGATTTGGCATTTTTTCTTCATTTATACATAACTGCACTGAATTCCGTTAATTAACTGCAACATTTTGTTACAGTAGTTTTATTGAAGTACTTTGTATAGAGAGTACATTTTTAAAGGCGTTCCAATGGAGTCCTAGAGCTGTGAAAGCAGAGTGATTATTTTAAGTTATACACTGCGCTTCCAAATTTTGCATGCATTTGTTTATTTGCAGCAAGTGTAATTTTTACCCTTGTCCTTCCTGCAAAGTGCAACTGCTTTGGTGGCTGGTATCCTCATCATCACACCACGTTCATGCTGCAGCGGCCAGGGCAGCTCTGGCATGAGTGGCCACGTGCACATGCCAGTGTTTGCCATAAAATGCCCCGTGCCCGTGGCCTGGCCGTGCGTGCGAGTGGCTCAGGTCCCTTTCCCCAGGGTCCCTGGCCCTGCTCTGCTTGGCTGGAGGAGATGCAAAACGCTCTTTGCTGTGAAGACACAGCCTGTACCAAACAGAGAGGAACGGGAGGCCTGGCATCTCCCTTCCCCCACTGGCCTGACCACATCCTTTCTGTCTGAGAACACCCATCACAAACTACCAAATTCAGCTTCTCTGTCCCTATTATCTTAACACAGCTTCAGCCCTATTTATCTTCTGCGCCTCCAGCCAAGAGCAGGGGCTCTGTGTTTGTCACCCTCTGCCATCCCTGTGCGAGCACTTCCTCCTCGTGGCGGGGCAGGACGGTGCCAAGCTGCCCTCGCTCAGAGCCCTCTCCTATCCAACACCTTCAGTAACTGCAGGACGCAGCAGGCGTGCTCCAAGCTGAGAGGGAAAGGGAAGTAATTAAAAAAGTGCAATTAGCTGGAAAATACTACAGATCAGTTTCCTTCTCATTCACATTCCTTTCAGCTGACAGAGTCCTCTGAGGAGAGCCTGGATTCACGTGGTTGTTATACCAGCTAATAGAGCATGGTCTCGATTCCTGAGGCATCTGAGCACTGCAGTAATGGCTATGGCAACTCCTTAAAATTCACAGAGAAATGTCCAATATTCCAAAAACAATAAAGGAACTTATAAATATTTGTCCACAAAACAGACCACTCATTGCATATATTTATTTTGACATATTGCATGGGAATGTTTTGATTTTTTGTTTTAGTTGGATTTAATAAT
This sequence comes from Tinamus guttatus, assembly GCF_000705375.1. The sequence goes on along the minus strand of NW_010586867.1, from coordinate 12,903 downwards.
AATAATAAAGAACTCTGAAAGAATTCTAGGAGCTATTTAAACCCACTTAGGGTATAAGAAACTATTGCCACGGCATTTGTATAGTCCCTTTGGATTTTTTCTCCACTATTTAATGATGTGAGCAAATGAATGGGCAAAGCAGACACATTTCCGTATTTTCCTAGAAACCTAGGAAATATTACTGCTATTATTTCCAGATCATTTAGTTTCATATGTAGGACCCCAGGCATCTGAAGCATGTTCATGCAGAAACTAATTCATTCCTTTGGCAAATGTTTCTTTTCATACCCTTCTTTCCTTCATTAGAAAGAACTAATATTCAATGCTGCTTTCACTTAACTTCATGCTTCAGCAAATCCACTTAGACAAAATACTCCATTACTATGTTTGCTTGCACATCAGATTAACAGTAAAAAACAGTAAGATTGTAAGGATAAAACTTGCAGGCATAAATCAGATAAATGAAAACCAATTTCAATGCAGGATTTTGCTTCTTTTAATGCATGCTTTTATATTACTGGCGGTTCATCTTTATATTGTTAGAGAAACACAGTGATTTTTGCAGAAAAAAGATTCACAATGAAATTCTTTCTTACCTAACCAAATAGAATTATGCAGCACTCCGTCCTTGAATCCCCATGCTTCAGCCTTGTCCCACAGCAGGACAGAAAAGAAAATTAGTGCAATCATGTCTTCCGATTAGCCGTAAATACTCTCTGTTAAAACACTCAGGGTAACCTCTGCTAGCAGCTGGCTAGATTCTGCTGGAACATCTGGTAGCCAGATCTTAAATAGCGCTTTCAGCTGTGAGGTCAGCGAGGCTGCTCCAATTGTGTTTGCTCTAGTAGTATTACACAATTAACTGTGAGGTCTGGATTCGTCCATGTGACTCACTTTTGGCTTTCTTGATTCCCAGTGTGTCCAAGGAATCATTCTATCCCTAACTACTGGAGCACACACGAAAACTTTTTGAGCCAAATCTGTTCATTCTTCAGCAGTCACTGTCTTCAAATTCCACAGAACAGTAAGACTAATAACCAGTCTAGCTGCATGTGATGCTTCTACTCGCACGATTTACAGAAATGAAGAGAATCACGCATACCACTTTGCAGTCTCATTTAAACATTCTGTTCTTTCATATGTAATTTGAATTTAATTTCATAGTGACCCAACCAGTTAAAAAGTGTCACGATAATGCTTTGCCTTGGGTATTTGAATTCAATTTCCTCACATAAAATCTGTAATTGCAAGTTGAAACTCCTAAGTTTTTCAAGAACAGCATAAAACTTCAAGTGCCAAAAACAGATGCTCTTTGTTATGTGAGTGGGAACTAAAGCTAAAATCTTTCCCTCCAAACCCACTTTAGGATCTGATTCATAGCATGACAGCTGTCTGCCTGTCTTCCCTTCTGGCTGAAAGTGAATCCTGCAGCTATTCCTTGGTATGGGTGGGATGAGTGGGAAAAGAGAAAGGGGGAAGAATGAGAGTATGGAAAACTGTCTGCTGCTCCACATTCCTGAGCAATCATTGGAAGACTCTGCTGCCCGGTTCTGATAACATCTGTAATTTCCAAGTTCTGGAGAAAGATACCAGATACGCTTATGACCATGAGCATGATAAAGAGCACAGTCTAGTTAAAATAAATGAAAAGCCAAAAATGGAACGGGAAGGATGGAGGACTCAAAACATTAACATTTAGTGTGTCATGGAGGAAGAGAATCCTCCCCACACCAGGTTTAATGTAATGTAATGAACCTATAGCACACACACACATTTATTCCTCCCACCTCCACTACAGGCAGACCCTAACTGAGAAGGGAAAGCTGTGAGGAAGTGGAGTCAAGAACCCTTCTGTTGTATCAGACAGAAAAGAAGGTAACCTGCACGAAAATGTCAGCATCTTGACCTATCTTCTTCAGTACCCACTGGTGCCAGCAAGCCAGTTCTTGTGGTGAGGTTCACCTACCCATCCGTTCCTGGGGGACATGTGAGTGCTTCACACATACAGGTTTGAACCCCGGGTGCGCAGCAGCAGCTGCACGATAGCTGTACGTCCCACAGCTCCCGATGACACCGACGTGCCCTGGGATTCCCAGGCCTGGCAGCGGGATGGAGGGGCCCAGTGGACACGTGCACTGGCGTTATTTTAATGCTAAGATATGATGAGTCCCATTTTTTGAAAAAAAAAACATTATTCTGCCAAAACAGTTGGTAGAAATCCATTGCTTTCCACACGCTGGTATCCAACACAGGTATATGAGCTCACCTGGGGTATGAGTTGTGAAGGTGGCAGTAGCATTTTAGAGGGGTGACAAATGAAGAAGACAGTGCGGAGAGCTTTCCTCTGTATATATTCATGGTGTGTTCCAGGGACCTAGAAATAATAAAGGTGAATGAAAGTACGAATAGAAAGAGAAAATGAAAATCTGACAGTAATATCATGTATCAATAAGCTAAAAGATAAAGAACTTCTTCAGATGAATAGAATCTCCTTAGATTGACACTAACATAGACTGACACTAAATTTTTTTCTTTCAGAAAAGAGAATTGTGTTGTGAATGTCCTTTGCACAGGTCACTTTTTCTCCCTACCCTTTCAAATGCCTCTGAATTTGAACATGAGTTGGTATTTCAGTGATTTTATATCAGAAGTAGATGTCTACACCACAGGGTGTTGTTCTGTTCCGGTGGGCAGGAGCCAACCCCATAACACCACAAAAATGTGTTAATAGCAACTAACTCATGAAAGCAAGGAGCGCATCCCCTCCAAAGGTGATTTGTAATGGACAACAGCGGTGAAAGGCTGGAGGCAGACACACATGCAATAACAAATAACAAATAAAAAGCTGGGGTGTTTTTTTGACTATTACTGTCAAAGGACTCAGTTTGGAAAAGTAACATTTAATAAGGGACATATGACAAACAGTTCTGATAATAACTGTATTTGATGGTATCTCTTTTGGTATGGGCAAATTCTAATATTAATTATATGTAATAAAGCGTATCTCTCTGGAAAGATAATTCATTCCCTAGTATTCATGTATTTCTTTCCGGAGAATCTATGCTATCTGTTACTATTTCCAAATAAATACAATGGCTTAGGAATTATAGAATATCTAAAGTTAGAATGGACCTCTGGAGGTCATCCAGTCCTGAGGTTAGGATACTGATGTCTGCCATAATATCCTCCGAACAGCCCCTCAAATGAATGAATTTCATCCTTTATTAGAAGTTAATAACAGTTTTACAGGGTTCAGTATATGTTTTTTAGCGAAGAGTAATTTAGTTATGCTGAATATGCTGACATCTGAGGAAAAAACCTAATATTTGCTAGTGTTTTGCATTAAGCATATTGCCCAGATTCAACCTAGACATAAATCTGTGTAGCTCTCAGTGTCAATAAAGTGATACATTCAGTCTATACATCTGGCTCCCAAGTGAGTTGGAAAGGAAAATTGTCATCTGCAAATTGTAGCAGACCTCACCAAGAGAGGAGATTCCACAGCTGGACGTGGGCACGCTGAGACATTAATCTGACAGTATTTTCTTAAGTTTTCTTCCAAGTTTTCTACATTTAAATATATCCCAGACATATCTTAAATGAAACATGCAGATTTTCAGTGGCCTTTTCTTAACTCTTTCCACGCTTAGGTATGCTAACAACCCCGCTTGCCTAGTGTGTGAAGCCAATACCTAACTCATTAGTTCTCGAGGTGGTCTGAATCCCCCTGGCAATCCCTGATGCCACAGCAATGGGGACGCATGGCAACTATTACATAATGAAAATAGTGGCTTTTCCACTCTGGTTTAATGATGAGAAGAGCCAGAAAGAATCTATCAATTTGACTGTGATTATATGAAAAATACGGGGACTGCTGGTCTGCTACCTGCTGGGCTACAACAGGTCTGGTCTATGAATTTTGTTAGCTGTCAGTCTTCCAGGCAGAAACCATGATTGCTTCGAGGGGAAAAAATGGCAGGAGAACAGGGAAGTATTGGGGAAAACAGTGTAAAAAATAAAGTAGAACTACTCTGGAAATTGATCACAACAACAGCCAAGAAAAGCAATCCAGGGGCTTAGCGGATGAACCACTGGGGATGAAGGATTTTAAAGGATACCAGTGGTGTGTGCTGGGAGACAAGGCTCTTCCACATTGATTTAAATACTAAGCACCTAAACTTTCTCAGCTCTCTTCTATTTTGTTAGCAAATGAAAATGAAAGTATCTACACCTTTTGCATACTAAGATGTATTTTACTATAGGTACTATAGAATACATTACAATTATACTGTAGATAGTTTTGAGAGTGACATCATGGTAGTGTATTTAAATGGAAAGGCAAGCAGAGAAAAGCCTTTCATTAAAAGATCTTCCAGCAAGAATCCACAATCCCTTTGCGGAAAAAAAAAAACTACATGGTGAAAAATATAACAAAGAGAAGTGCAGTGAAAAGTGGGGGGAAAAAAACCTAAGCTTTTCAAAAATACTTTATTATTTTATTTTATTTGATTTGATTTAATAATTCTTCCTATTTTTCATTAACTGATTTGTCAAGGTAAAAGACAAAGGATTATCCCAGACTCAAGGAACTGCAAGGAGACCTTAAGATTTATCATACCCCAACCTTCTTCCACATGGCAGGAATAATTACATCAACATTATTTATAGTTACTTATCTAGCCTATTCCTCAGAACTTCTAGTAATGGATATTCCACAGCCTCTTGGTGCTTAACTCTTCCCGATATTTTAAACATCTTCTAAAACAAAACATTTTCCACTAGCCAAAATCTTCCCTCTGGCAGTTTTAGCCCACTGCTTCTCTCTGCTACAGCAGACTAAGGGACTTCTTCGTAGCAGGAACATTCTAAAAACAAACAGGCCCTTTTCCATCCTTCCCCTAGGTCATATTTTCTAGACCCCTGATCAGTTTTGTTCCTTTCTCCTGTATTCTTTCCATTTAGGCTGCATCCTTCTTGAAGCGCCATAACAAAACCAAACACAGAACTCTAACAAAACACTTTTTGCAGTATCAAATAGTGCTGAACTGTAGCATATATTTTCCATATGACATCTTTTTTTACACAAAATCCCAGTTTGCTGTTTGCTGTTAATGAGATTGCCTTTAAAAAATAACCAGCAATATTTTCGAGTATCTATTTCCTCTAAACTACCTTTTCAAACAACATGCCTAAAGCATGTAAATGAAAATGAATTCAAAATAAAAGAACTCAATGAGATTTGATAGGCCTACATGAATATATTAACTTGCTTTTCCAGTCTGCTTTTTTTAAATATATTTTCTGGTTTTAGGTCAAGCTGACAAGAGTTGTAGAAATGTGTGTTCTGAAAAAGAGCTGATGAGACTCCATGTTTTGGGCTAGTAAGAACTTACTCCCTGAAGAATTTATAAAACAGGTTTCCTAAGTTGTCACACATTTATTGCACTAGAGGGATAGAAAAAAACAATTTCTAAGCAAAAACTCTTAACTCTTTCTGCCCTCTATATGCTTCACATGATGCCAATTTCGAAGAATTCTATAAAATGAGAATGTACTTGGCCAATTATTTTACTATTTATTGTCACATCGTTAATTTTATTTTTAACAGAGTATTTTGTCTCATAACTTTGTTTTTTAAACTTATTCTCTTTTGTCTTCCAGCCTAATTCTTATTGAACTCAATGCCCATTTTATCAGTGATTTCAATGAGATAAGAATCAGTCTGCATAATGGTACTTTAGTTTAAAAAAGAAAAGCAAATGGAAAACTTCATGTGAAAGCACCAAAAGCATTTGTGATAATTAAGAGCAGATGTTAGGAGAGTATAATAGATTCACTTACTAAGAATATCTGAACATTTGCCAAGTTAAAATATTTGTTAGTTGAAGTCCTATATTAACAGTAATTCCAAATAAAATAATTGGGCCTATCACAGTTAAAAAAAAATAGACCTACAATTTACAAGAGTTTTATGGATGTTCTTCTACCTTTAATTTTTAAAGATACATAAATACATATTTAAAAAAATCCCAAAACATTGTTAATCCATTTTTTACAATATAATGCTGAAGAATGAGTAACACAGTAGAGGTACTCCAAGATAAACAGACTCCAAAGACTGCCAAAAAAGTCCTCAAAGAAAAAATAACTCACAACTCCAGCCATTCAAATGCAACTACAACACATTGAATGTGTGTGTGTGAATATATTGATATTCAATTGCAAAGTTAATGCACAGAGAGAGTCAAGGAATCATAGAGAAAGAAATTTAGTCCTTTACAACCTTGTTAAGTCACTTCCCAGTTTTCCAGTGAATATGAAGGAAGCATTGATAGCCAGTGTAGTAAAAACCATGAGTTTGGTCTGGTTCTTCCAGTGCTCTGGAAGCAATATGTTTCTTCTCCTCTTGGATGCAAGTTTCCCAGGCAAAGCAGAGCAGCTCCAACCGGGAGTAACCCCGAGTATCTACAGAGCAATGATGGGCACACGTCCTTCATGACTAAGCAGTGTGGGGCCAAATATTCCCAAGCAGACAAAAAGAGTGAACTTACATTTCACAAGCTGTTATCCGGTGATTCCACTAGAGAAAAGTTTTCCTGCCTTTGGAGAAACTGAACTTGCTGCCGTTCTAAGGGAAAGCTCCTGGAGAGGATTCACGGCAGGAATCACAGGTATGGATATAGAGCAACGTGCTGCCTCAGCTGGTAACAGTTAAGTCGCTTTGGACTTCAAAAACAAGGAGCTTCGTTCACATGAAAACCTGCCCAGTAAAATGCTATGGGTTTCACCAAATCAGCTGAACACGTAGGGCATGCTGAGCATCAGATGCCTGCAAAAGAGCAGTGATAACTAGAAACGGCTACTGAGTACCATGAAATGATCTTAAGAGCCAGTGCTGGCTCCTGGTGCGGCTCTCCAGGCTGTGGGGCATTGCACGGCTCGTGCCCTCCATGTGTCACAAGTCACAGAATCCCAGAATCCCAGAGTGGTTCAGGTTGGCTGGAGATCACCTAGTCCAACCCCTGCTCCAGCAGGGACACCCAGAGCAGGGGCACAGGGTGGCATCCAGGCAGGTTGAAGATCTCCAGAGAAGGAGCCTCCACAGCCTCTCTGGGCAGCCTGTGCCAGGGCTCTGGCACCCTCACAGCAAAGAAGCTCTTCCTCACATGGAGATTAAACTTCCCATGTTCCAACTTACACCCGTTACCCCTTGTTCTGCCGCTGGCCACCCCTTGGGAAGTATTTTCCAGATTCCTGTTGGTTTTCCTAAGGCCTAAACAAAAACAGCATTAGGGAGGTCACCTCAACTTAATAAGGCCTCTCAAAACTTGCAAATTAACATTTCTCTCAAATTGCCATAAATAAATATATATATATATGCCTGTAATATATTCATACAAGGCATATTAACTGGAGGTTTAAAAGATGGTGCGCTGCTTTTAGCAAACATTCTTACAAACGTATTACTGTCTGGCAAACTTACATAAAACACATGTTTACAATAGTTTATATTATTAGAAAAACATATCTATTGATAATATGTAGTGAAAACTGGTGAAAACAAGAGCCTAATCACTGGTGTCCTTTCAGCCACATGGAGACAATTCCTGCAAGACTGCACGTTCCAAGCAGTCTTATGGGAAACAAACAGTTTTGCAAGATTGACTACAACTTAGGCACTTAAAAAGTACGCAGTTTTAAGAATTCTTTTATGCGTGGCGTGATAGAGATTAGTACTCATGCCCAGAAAGGACAATTAATAAGCTGTAGTGAATAATCACTTCTGCAGAAATGAAGAAACATTTTCCATCCCTCACAATTTAAATATCTCCACTAATTAGCTGACTGTTCATTTTTACGGCACTGTGGCAGAAAAATGATGTTGTCCTGCCAAGGGTTGAAACACAGAAAATTAATAGAATGCCACTAATAACTAAATTAAAGACCACATTAAAAATTCATTACATTTTCAGTGAAATATTGCATAATTCACTGCAAAATTGTCTACTTACAAAATCGTTATCCTTACTATTTAAATGATTTTTTTTTCCTTTATAGCTGTAGTAACTAAACATTCATAATGGCTTGTTTTAATCTTCTCCGTTTATGGCTATTTCACTGCTATATAACATAGCACGGGTAGCCACACTGTCTGACTCTAAGTATCTAATAAGAACATACAAATCAGGAGCTTTTCTAGTCAATGAACTTCCATTCAGAGCACATGAACATTGATATCTGACTGCTATTTTTTTACCTGTGCAATTTTAAGTCCAGTTGGGTTTGTCCATCTCATAACATCTTCAAAAACTGGTCAGATCTTAAAAGTTATTTACATGCCCAAGGATGCACATAGCAAATTTTCAGAAGCAAAATACCCCCATGAGCTTGTGCACAGAGGATTTTGAAAATCTTATCTGGCAGCTGAGCACTTTGAAAAAAATGGCTTTATAGGTTCTCATCCGCATGTCTTCTGCTCTGTGTCCTTAATGCATTGTTGGTGTTTGATATTCCTAAGAGATTTGAACAGGAATTTAGCAGTGGAACTGGCCAGTGGCATCGCCTCCTTAAGCCCAGCACCTATGAAAACCCAACAGTTCGAACTATGGCTACCAGCCATTATTTGCCTTCTCTTCTGATTTCTTCCTTTCTTCCTTTCCTTTTTATCTTGTTCTCATCACTTTCTGTTACATTCTGCAATTCAATAGAGGGATGTTTCAAAGGAGTGTCCTTTGGATAAGCCAAACATTAATTACTCATCAGAGGTGCTGTCACGGTTGTGGCAGAATCTGTCCCTGGTCTTCTTGTCGCCTTGTTCGTTCAAGGGCACTACCTCTAGTCCCATAAATACTAATCTTAGGCAATAATCTGCTTTGCAGTATTATGCTGAATTCTTTCCTGAAACCCAAAGAGATGAAAACAGTGATAACATACTCAGTGAATTAGTCTCAGCAGTCATTGCTTAAGATGTCCCTTCATGTCTGCAACACTTATTTCCTACCCCATTGCGTATTCATTTGCTCCTCCTCCCTCCTGCTGTCTGCTTTGGCTTCTGAGGAAATCGAATTTCCGTCTTTTCCTATTGCCACAGGGACTCAATATTTTTACCAGCTCTTTCTGTGACTGATTTTAACCCATTTAGTATCATGTAGTTGATCAATCTTGGTCACTCATTTTATTCTCTATTCTATAAAGAGCTGGGTTATGGATTTGCTTATGTGTGTGGGTACAATTTACAACCTAGGAGCTCAAGAGAAGCAAGCTGGCCTCGATGACTGCATGCAATACCACGGCTACAGCACTCACTATGGTGGAAAAATACATTTGTGTCATTGTGGGAATCCTGTCATCCCTGGGAATGCCAGTTGCACAACTGAAATGGCATTACAGTGGCACAGATTAATCCCACTGCATCTGAAATTACAACACTTTTTCCTACCACCACTGAAAAGCAGAGCAGCATCTTCATCAAACAAATGGCCTATTAGCACTCCACACCCGTCAAAACTGCAATTCCCAGATTTTGCAAGCCCATGTATAGAAGTTATTTCCTGTGGACGGTGCCATATTTCTCTTCTAATTGTTCTGCACTTTATCTATTTTATTATTTCCTGTGGCTACGGGCCACTGTATCCCTCCAAGGCTATTCTGATGAATGTGTGTTTTTATAGAGTTGGTATTCTCCTTGCTTTACATCTTGCTTTTAGCATATATTTTCTCCCTATATGAAAGAAAAATGGACTATCTTACATCATAGTAACATCTCTCCATAAAGCCTTTTTAACAGAATTGCAGTCTCAGTCTCCTTCTATGTTTATGAAAGTGCTCTTTGGCTTCGTTCATATATTTGGCAGAATGCGTCTTATCAAATTCTATTTTTACAGTATTTATTTTTCCTTGTTTTTTTATGCTCTGACTGTTCTCTTCCTTTGCCAGCTCTCAGTTTTGGGCCGCCAGAGTATTTTCCTCCTAAATAACAAATTCAAATAGGCAAAGCAATCCCTTTCAGTAGGCTTCCAAAGGCTTCCTTAGTTCAATTACACATATACATCTAGGAGCTAGCTTTGCACACCAGCATCATAGACACTGGGTAAAAAATGGATAAATAAAACCTATCTAATTGCTCTTAGATATTCTCAGTCATTCTGGGACCTTTAGCAGCCTTACAGCTACTGCTGTGCCTGCCCGTTATTTGCAATTAATTGACCGATTTGTTCAATTTTCATCTCAGCCAGTAAAAAATGGCTGACAATAAATATTACTAAATACCACTGTGAGCCACCACAGCAAATATCAAAATGGGAATATTAGGTGTCCCTGCTTGAGCAGGGGGGTTGGACTAGATGATCTCTGGAGGTCCCTTCCAACCTCAACTATTCTGTGATTCTGTGAATCTAAATGGAAAATAAGAACTTCTTGATACTTGGAGAGGTGAAAAGTGAATTCTTTTACATCTAACAAAAAAGTCATAAAGATTTTTTCCCCTCAGTGTAAGGGATCTTTAAACAGTGCTAAAGAAAGGGCTTTACTGCTACATTAATTTCTGTACTTTTAAGATGGATATACCTGGCTATACACTTAAAAAAAAAAAGCTTTGAACTATCACAAATTGTACTGTCGATTCAAGTGACAAAACCGTATTCTGCCAACAATATGTTTGGGTCTTGATATTCAGTTGTTTGCAGAACAGCTCCACATATACAAATCCCAGAGTGATTGTGGCAGTTTTCAAAAGCTCACAAGCAGGCAAGTGGGAGGACAACGGCTGGTTGTCTTTCTAGAAACTGTCTGCTCTGTCCTCGCTCAATATTAACAGCTGCATTTAATCAAAAATCAATATGCCAAATTCAGAGCACTCTGATGAAGCCATACTGCTGAATGAATCATCTTTCCCAAAAAGCTGGGATGATATAAAACTTACCCAGACTTTACCGTATGTCGAATAACCTCCGCTGATGCAAAACAAATATTGCCTACACACTGGTGCTGGGAAAGGTAATTATCGAGACATATTTGTTCAAATATCCCACTAGAGTAATGAAACAGATGCATTTTCGATTTGCTGGCTAAGCACAAAAAAAAAGAAGATATCTGTTATTTCAAAGTAAAACATGGGTTTTTTTTAGTGAAACAACCAAGTAACTTTGACCCAAAGTTACTCGATTTTTTTTATTTAAATAATTTTCATTTTATGTTTCAAACATTTTTATTATGAAATATGGCTATTTTCCAAAATGTCTGAAATTAAAAAAAAAAAAAAAATCAAAGGGCTTAATTTTGAAAGTAATCAAACAAAATATGTCAATTCCTTCAATATATTTTTCTTACTTGCCACAACAGCTTTTTACCCAAATGTATTGATAGTTTTCTCCTCCATAAACCTGCAATTTTCTGCATGTAAATAACAATAAAAGTATACATGTACACTGTATACTAGTTCTATCTTCAGCTGTGAATTACACTGAACTATACATTTTAATGTTGATTTAACATGTAATCATAATCATTTGGCAGATATGAAACAATGTAAGAGAAAACAAGAGCCATCTATCTAAAAACTGGACACAGCAAAACATCTTTAGCCAGAAGACATACAAAATAATAGTTCCAAAAAAAGCCCTCCAAAAAAACTAGACAGAGATGCCTTAGTAACACTTTGGAAATGAGCTGGGTTAGCAGCTGTTGTGCCTGTCTGAATCTTCAAAAGAGCTCCATATGCGCATAATAAAACAGGGAAAAATTGAAATCCAAATTCATCCAAAATAATTAAATCCTAGGTAATTTGAAAAAACAGCACATGAAATCTCCCATCTAATCCCTGGAGGGCCTGCCTGTGGTGATATCTTTACAGAGAAGGTAAGTGCAATTTCCCCAAGAGGATAAAATAATCTGAGACGGGCATTACTCGATCCTTGGCTTCACACTGGGGGTTTCAATAAAATGGCAGAAGAAAATGAAATACATGGAAATAGCTGCTGGCAGTCTACTCAGCATTCAGTAACTTGGGCTCTGCCAAAAGAGTTAAGGATGGAGGCAGACGTTGGAAAGAGAAGTTGCATTCTCTAAAAATCTGCGCTTTTCATTTTTACAAACTTAATAATTGACCTGATTTGGTTAGGTTGGTTAATACTTACAGAAGACAACACTTGGAACAGTGGTTGACCAAGCACCTTTGGGCTTGTCTGAACTGAGGATTGAAACGAACTGACCAAAACAGAGATGTTAATAAATTATATTATTATTATATAATTATCTTATTATTTTTCATAATAATAACAAAGAAGTAATATATTAAATTCCTGTGAATAGTTTTTCAAGTAAAGTGAACTTCCTTCACTAAGAGTTTTGCGTTCTCTCCAGTAATCTTTCAAGGCCAGAACTGCATAATATTGAGACTGCTTTACTTCCCAGAGATATCCTCCACATAAGCAGTTGTCATGCTTCAATTTAAACACATTGATTTTCTAATTTATCTCAGCTGCACCATAGGTTTCTACTTAAGATATGGTTTTCCTTACACTCAGTGTTTCTTAATGAAGTGTGGTGTGCATTAAATATTTTTTGGAAATTAAAAAGGAAAAAAAAAAAAAAAACCTCTTCCAAAAAGCTTTTCAGAGACTAAGACGCTTATTTAAACGTCCCCCTAAAGATTACCTTTGTAAAATATTCAGTGGAGGCATGAATAAATCCTGCTGACTGCAAAGTCTGGCAAGAAACAAAAAAGATCTGTTTTTCATATGGATAGTTTCAGAATCTGTCACCCAGGACAGAACACATCCATGAAACATTGCACCCTGCGGTTGATTCTACGCTACATCCACCCCAAGCCACACCTGGGATTTCCACGAAGAGTGTTTTTTATTCCTAAGGAATATAAACAAACAATCTCAATTCATTCACAAA
>NW_010586866.1:0-25024 GCF_000705375.1 Tinamus guttatus | reverse complement strand
CTGCTGATAAAATGAACTATTAAGTATTAAGAGAAGGTAGACCAAAACTCTGAAGAACTGCCTTTTGATCATATTCCAAAATTCCTTCTTATCCCCAATGTGGGGCACACAGGCTCTCACTATTCCACAGAAAGAGAGAGGAAGTGGACTTACTAGTAGCTTCGAAGATGCTCGCTTCAAACTGCACTGACAAGATCAAGAGAAAACTTGGATTCTGAAACAGTGTGGGAATTTTCAAAATGAAATTTAAATAACTAGATGAAAGAGTAACAAGGGATGTGAGATGAATTTAAAAATATTAGTATTAACAACTTTCTTTTTTTAGACAGGTTCTCTCTGGCAAATAAAGCTGTTAAGTGATTTCAATAGAATCAATATTATATACAAGAAATGTGATATCATTACTAACAATGTTAAAGGAAAAGAATTTTTGTGGGAGATATAAAACAGGGTATGCAACAAGTTATACCCTGACGCTCCTAATCCAGTCTGAGTCACTTAGTTTCATGTTTTTTAAATACATTGGAAGGCTTGCTTTTTCTCTGCAAAGGCTTTTTAAAACCCATCCATAACATTGTTACCAAAGTAGCTATGATAACAACAATATGTTAGCAGAGATGACCTTGTCTACTGGTTATTCAATGGAAGGAGAACCCGAGGTCTAAACTGAAGTAGACCTGATAGATCAAACCCTCCAGGTCCTGAATTTACATTCCACGAGCTTAATATCCTGTCTGATTTATGATTTGCCTTCTTAAACAAAGCAGGTTGTACCTAACAACTTAACTTTAGTGTGGATAACTGTTGATCTGAAAATGGCATATAACATCATTTGGCATTTACATCATAAGGCATTTACATCAGCGCTGCTAATAGGCCCATAATGATTCTTTATTATGTTTCAGTGAAAGGCAAATGAGTGACGGATAACTGATTTTGTAGATCAAATAACTTTCTGCCACCCCCACGTAGTTCCCAGCCGCTGCACACTTTCTATGCCGATACAAATATAGTTGTAAAATAGACAAATATATTATAACTACATTACTAAGTGAGATAGATACAACATGGGTTATGTGAAGAATTTAAGAGCTACCTAATACTGTGACTGGGAGTTATAAGCTCACAATAAAATAAATAAATAAAAATCAAACTCTAAAACATTTTCCGAGCAAAACTAACACAATCACCCCTCTGCTATTTCTTTAAGTATAAGATCTTAGGAGTGATTTGCTGCTCTCGGATAATACCTACTTTGCTGCAGGCTGCGTAAGCTGAAGCATGTATTTGGTCTGGGTGTAATGAATATTTAAATCAAAGCATTTCAGTATAAAGATGTGAGTACAGGCATCAAAGTTATCTACACAGATGTTCAAAAATCCCTGGACGGAGGGCTGGCAATAGCCACGCCATCAGCTACAATAAACGCCACGCCAAAACGTTAGAAAAGCCTGTCAAAATTTATTTTCTGCACTAGGCATTGAGTAAATAATGATAAGACATCAGAGCCTGTCTGATAAGCTGTGACAACCATCCTACCAGTGTCACCACAGCCGCTGGAGGAGCCGGCACGTAGGAAGCCCTGACCCGCAAGCCCTTATCTGTGTGTGTACTCTCCCAGGCTACACAAATAAAGGCCAAGCCAGCATTTACACATGAATCAACTTTCTCCAAGGAGTAGGCACTGGAGACAGCTCTTTTCTCTGTGATGGGGGGAGAAAAGCAGCCGGATGTGAACTTGTCTCACCAGAAGTCATCCAAGGGCAAGAGTGATACTTTAGCAAGTGTCGGAGCAGCTCAGTGATGCCCAACATAGACAGAAGCCACAAAGGAGTGGATGAATATTCAGCTGGGAGCAGGAGCGATGGCCACAGCGATCCTTGTCCTATTCAAAACAGGTAATGTCAAACCAAGCGAGATGCAGATACAATCCTGATAGGAGATCATACAAGATAGCGGAACAGGTATCTTTGAAGAACTCAACCTACATATTAATAAAGTGGGAATCTTGTTGCTCCATAGGCCTCATTTTCACCCAGCTACCTTTGGCAACTGGCACGAACTGGTACACTCACCCTCTTGGACTTGTGGTGACTGCTCATGGACATACATTCACTAGTTTTAGCAAAATAATCTTAAAGCTCTATTCTTGAGAAAAAAAATAGCCTGAAGTTTTACTACATGAAAGGTTATTGTAGTGATCATACAACATTTGCTTTCAAACCCAATTCTTATCAGTTTACAGGCATGATTCATACTCTCTTTGCCATGAATAACAGGCAAAGTAGGGAACAACACTGGTCTGTTAAACATTCCAGAGGTCAGAGGCCCTGCATCTCTGTACTTCAAGCCATTACAAGCATTATAACCCATTATAATACTAAGGCAGATGTTTGGTTGCTAGTTGTTTGGATGCTAGAGTCCAAACTAGATGTTTGGAGCTAGAGTTCACATTTTTCCCCTTTTTTTTCTTGAAAACAACTTTTCATGCAATGCAACATATAATTTGCTGCTGCTACTACTGAAGATTTTCTGTGCAGTCTTATAATAGGAAGGATGAAACAAGCTGGCATCAGTGACAAAACTCAAATCAAATTCCAGAAGACAAGGTCACCCAACACTATGCATTTTTCTTTCTTAGCATCAGCAGATATAATGCCCTACCACTCTTCCTTTTCGTGAGGAAGCTCAAACAAGGCTTTTTGGAGACAGTGGTTCTTGCTCACTGTTGACAAATGACAGCATTTCAGAAGGATGCATTTTCTTGTCCTGGCCTCCTTTTTCCACCTCACCACTGATCCTGCTCCCCTAACCGCCATCCATCACTCTCCTGTTCCCACTCCTGCCACTTGTGCTAACATTTGCTCAGAAGGGTCAGAACAGATGAGAGCCTGCTGGTGAAGCTGCCATGGCTGCTTGTCTTGCAATCAGGTCTTACTAATTGTATGCACAATGCAAATAAATAATAGATAAATACAACTACTGAAGCCTCATAATAATAATAAAAAAATAATACCATGTCTATGTCAGTTATAAACCTGGAACTGAAATTTAAAATAAAAATTCTATTGTTTTACTTCTTCATACTCTCAATAAATTAGATACAAAACTTCCTATTCTTTGCAATTGGATCTTTTTATTGGGGTTTGTTGCAGATAGTTAGGATCCGGCGGCCGGAAGATATCGTGCTGTACGGAAAGATAGGGCCCCTAATAGCCAATAGCGTTTAGTTTATGATGTAAGCAGACGGATGTGACGTTGTAAACCTTAGCTATATAACACCTTGTTACCCATCAATAAACGCCATTTGCCGTCCACCACATTGGTGTCAGCGAGCTGATGGCCCGAGCGGCCTGGGGGTGGTCTCCGTGCTGTTCCTGAACCAGGTCGCCGCACCATTTGAACGGCAACAGGGGTTACATCCAACCTATCTTCTATCTGATCTTTCTGAAAACATATTAATTACTGATAATGCTTATACTATATATATCTTCTTAAAATTCATGAAAGTAAAATTATGATTAAAAGAAAAGAATTTTGCATTTACAAAAAACCACATTTTATGACAACTGCACCTATGCACCTGACGAACAAAAAAACCTACTGAATTTATTTGTTATAGTACTTACATTATTATATATAGCTTTAAAATAATGACATAAGTTAGATATGCATTCATTTATCTTTAGGAGCAGTACAGCTAATATTAGATCTTAGTTTATCAGTAGGATGTGTTTTTTTGTGAGCATGGTTTGACTAGATGCCAATGATTTTTGAACTATGTAGTGAAGCCAATTAGCTCTAAGAAATAAACTGATACTTCTCTCTAGTGTCATGCTAACCGCTACAGTATGAAGTATGCTGCTGATAAAGATGTTGCTATGAGCCAAAACATAACTACAAAGACTTAATCAACTTGCAACATTTACATAATTATAATAAGAAATTCAGCTTTGAAAGAGTTTCATTTTTGCTGCTAAATGCTTACCTTTAATGGACACTGAAAACAAAGGTAAAAATCTAATATAAAACACAATTTATTTTTCCCTTATATTGTCATCTTTGCTTAGCTTTCAAAACTGATTCTTCATCCTCTTCCACATTAATCCCTCAGCTAGCGCCGACATGCTCCTGCTCTTGATATTGTCTTCTTTTTCTGGCAACCTCCTCACTGTTTTACTCCTTCTTCACTTTTTACATTTTCAGCACATCTACTACTGAACCATCCTCATGACCCTTCCTTGGTTCTCCTCCATAGCACTCTACTCTCTGTTCTGTTCTCTCATCTTTCATATCTTCCCAATAATTCATTATAATTCAACTCACCATCTCTACCAGGAAGTTACGAGTGACACTAAGATTTTATCACTCTTTATACTTTATCAGTCCAAATTAGGCTCCATTTTTCTCACCTAAAATCTTGTGGCTCTGATTCCGGTGACAGCACGAGGGGTAACGGGTGTAAGTTGAAACACAGGAAGTTCCACCTCCATATGAGGAAGAACTTCTTTCCTGTGAGGGTGTCAGGGCCCTGGAACAGGCTGCCCAGAGAGGTTGTGGAGTCTCCTTCTCTGGAGATCTTCCAAACCTGCCTGGGTGCCACCCTGTGCCATGTGCTCTGGGTGACCCTGCGTGTGCAGGGGGGTTGGACTAGATGATCTCTAGAGGTCCCTTCAAACCTTAACTATTCTGTGATTCTGTGTGTGATTTCTTCACAGGTGATGATGTCATCTGAAATTTAAAAATCACATCAAATCACATCAAAAATCATATCACATAAAAAAAAAAAAGAGAGACCTTAAGGTTTCCTTTACAAACCTTCCTACCGTGTCTTTTCTTGACCATTTGAGACATCATCAGTCAGGCTTACACGGCAGGTATCATTTTTAACTAAAACTTCCTCTTGGCCTCTGTTCAGACTGTCACTGTTGTGTAGATTCTTTCTATATGACATCTTTAAAACAGTGAGCACTGCTGCCCAGACTCATCAGCTCGATCATGGTTACTAAACTGTCCTTTTCTCTGGTCTTGCCAATGAAATCTTGCCCTGCAGGTATCCACCCAGAATGCTACTGTAAAGATTGTTTTCCTGTTTTGATGCTTTCACCATTCCACTTTTCTCTCTGTATCCTTCACTGTCTCTGCTTTCTTGAGCATATCAAATGTAAGATAGTCTTAATTTTTAAGAATACACAGGCTATATCTATGTTAATAAACTTAACACGTTCAGGAACATTGTTGGGCACTGAATCCAACTTGCATAAAATGGCGTGTGTCTCTACTCCCTAAGCTAAACTCTCTTGTTCCAAAACAGGGTGACTTCATGCAACTGCCTCTTTGGAACAGCCCATGGAAATTTCTTACTCTAGAACTGTGTCTGTAAAATACTTGAGTAGTACTTAGTGTGGACAATAGTGCACCAAGGACTGCTTGTATGGTTTGACAGCATAGAAAGCTGCTCACTCTAGAACATTTTTTTGCGATTTTAGTTTACTAATACAGACTATTGTACTAATATAACACTAACTTCTGGAGAACTTTGTAAGTACCTGTCTATAATGATGGCTTCTGGGCTCTTTCTTGAAGTAGAATTTGCTTCTAGCTGTCCTTGCTCTTGCCATGGATTAGGTTAATCATCTGCATGGCTTTAAAATGTCCATGAAGATCTTTCAACAGAGAAATGGATATTGGGCTAAGAATGCAGGAGCCAGTTAAAAACTTTTAGGAAAAATGGTAGGCACAATCAATGTTACTCTGTCACTGCAGATGGTGGTAACCTGGTTTGGTGGCTTATACTCTTTGACAGTCTTCTCAGGAAATCACTTTCGCAAACACCAGGAGAAGCTCTGAACTTGTCCCCAGCAAGTAAGACAAAAGACACAAAAAGGAAGTTGACATTCTGTGTTCATATCCGGAAAAGATCAAATCCTCGCTGTCTGGCCTGGCATGCATGTCAAAGAGGTTAAATCCATGTTTCAATTCTAAACCTGTGCAAGGTGTCAGTTCCCCCATATAATTTTATCTTTCTATCATTTGAACATATGCTCTTGCTTTGTCTTTACTTGCCTTGTCTAGTTGAAGGCAAGCTTTTACCTTTCCTTTTCTTCTTTTGCAGAAAACAGACTGCCTCAAAGCGCCAGAATCCCAGGTGGGCAGAGGGAGGTCCCTCATACTTCTGCCAAATGAATCAGATGCCTTCTGTTGGGGCCTTAGCGCTTTTGCAAGAATATGAGGAGCTGAAGTGATGAGAACCGAGGAGCTGAGGCGATGAGAACCGAGGAGCTGAAGTGATGGGAACCAAGGTCACCCGGAGAAGATAACGCCTGTTAGCAACTTTTAATGAATTAGGCCAGCCATAGCCAGATAAGCGTCCGGGAGGCCCAGCAACAGAGCATCGAGAAGAACACCAGTCAGCTGCAAACTAGCTATGCATGGACACTATAGCCTAACCAATGGGAATGCTGTTGCTTAGCGCGTGTCTGTGTTTACGGGTGATAGAATTGTATAAAGCTACATAGTAGACAATAGTAAAGCGAATCGAACCTGCTTCACATTGAAGTGTTGTTCATTCCGTCTCGCGGGGTGGGCCTCGGCAGCCTTCTCTGTGAATCTGTTTCGACTGATGCCTATTTGGATTTTCAAGCACAGTTCTGTATTAACTTGCTTCCTGGGTTAGCTTAAGTGCTTTTTTTTTTTTTTTTTTTTTTAATAGCTAGACAACCTCAACCTTTTTTCATGGTGTCTAGTTATAGCAAAGCAAAATTTCTTTCCTTCTTTCTCTACCTAGTGTTAAAAGACAAATATGCATTCCCCTGTAAGATACATTAAAGTCATATTCAGACTACAAGCACCTTATCTTCTCTTTATGTCTAGTTCAAAGCCAGTAAAGCAGTGAATTAACTCTATTTGCAAGGGAACCAAAGCATGAACTTTAAGACACTAAGGCAATGAGATGACATCTGAATTTATCAGCATTAAAAAAATGGACAGGTGAACACTGACTGTGAAACTCATCAAGCTCTATAGTCAGACAGTTCCCAAAGAGAAATAGTTAGGCGCAGACGTAATAAAATACATAACTATATACGTAGGAAGGGAGAAATACATTATTTTAAAAACGTCAATGTTACTAACTGTGATTCAGAATTAATAGTTTAAATCCTTATAGGCTTTTACTCCATAACAAAATCTCTCAGTGGGCTGTAGTGCCTGAGAGGTAACAACAGAAATTGTTCTGTTTCATGGAATTGGATTCACTTAGTTACTCTGAACAACTCGCATTCAGAACCTAAGCCAACAAACTGCTTGTGATACCTTTACTACAACTATATCGATAAGTGTGCTCATAAAAACTTTTGTTGTTTCTTTGATTTAATTCTGTCAATGATAATTTTATTTTGTCATTCCCCTTTCCTACCTTGCCTTTGCAGCTCTGCCTAAGGGCAGAGTCATATCTTTTTTCTCTACCCCTGGCCAAGTTGATGCGGAGCACCATGATGTTTTGGGCAGTGCAAGGTGCCCTGTTACTGTTGTGGTTATCATCTCCTGCTTGGAAAGCCACAGGTCATTTTTGCAAGAAGCACAGACTCACCCTCGGTCTGATAAACTGTAGTGTGGAGTCCCTTCCTCATTCAGGGCTCTTGTATCATGGTGCTATTTCAATGTATAAAAAGTAATGGAGCTGCTGAGTGGGGGTCAACTGCAGCTGGCGGCTTCCCAGGGGAAAAAAGCTGCAGAAATGGCGCAGGCAAACACCACATCAGGAAGGAGACAGATTTGTGCAGGTCAGGAATAACATAGTCATAAAGCAGAAGTGATTTTAGATGTGCCAAGCAGGATATGTTTCTCTTTTTAATATGGATTACAAATCTATTTAAAGAACATGTCTAACATTATATATTTAAATGAATGATTTATTAGGACTTTGGGAATTTGATTAAGTTCATTTTCCTGTCATCCAAATTAATATTTTTATTAATCTCTGTCCTGCCACCAAAAATAAACATGCAATGGGGATTTACTCAACTTTAACCGATTAAAGGTTTTCAAATATGTCTCTTGCACACACATAATTTCTGTGTTACACACAACAGACAAATCAAGTAAATTAAAATATGTAGCTCAATATTATATAGTGGGAGACCATGGTTAAACCTCTATGTGAGATATCATTTTAAGAAAGTCAAAATTAGTTCTGAAACAAAAACAGATAGAGTTTTGATTAAAGTTAATTTTAAGTACAAAATATCTGTATTTCATTTGATTTAGATATCATTAAAAAAATCTCTTCAGGGCTCAGTGTAAATATAGCAATGTCTGTTCCTGTATTTGGAGTGCATTTCAGGCTTCAAATAAGATTTCAGATGCATCTGGTACTTTCTTCATTATTCCTTACAACTTTTTTAAAAATAAAAACTACATTTAATTAAAATAAAATGTATATTTTGAGAGCGGTGAGATATTAAACAACATCATCTAAGGGCCTCCTTAGACAGTATTACTCATCTGACGCTGAAGGTTTTGTTCTGGTATACAGAATATAAAACCATTTCCTCAAGATATTTTGTGTTCAGCATAAAATATTAAAAATGTCTCACTTCCAAGAGATCTGGTGGGAGTTCATGACAGATGTGTTATATCTTTTTTTTTTTCCTTCAAATTTTCACAGCATTATTGTGTCTAATTAGCCCTGATGATTTACCCATGACAGTATGAACTTCTTGAGAGGAAAGCAAAAGTAGAGCATAATCTTTGGACCACAAAACAAACAATTTGGGGGAGAGCTAGGAGGGAGAGAAAGCTTCTAGATTCTGGGTGTTTTATAACAAATGCTCAGAAGTAGCCCTGGGAGCTTTCACTTATTTATGCACCACCATATGATCCATCCTTTTGCCTTCAGCACTACAAAACAGGCAGCCTTAGTGCAAAGTGATCTCCAGGTGTTAGCTTAGCACTTGTGTCGCTATTTCTTGTTTATACTCTCTGGCTAGTTAGAGAGGACAAATTACTGTAAGATAAGGTAAATAGGATCTTAAAAGTCTGCCACAGACAAGGGAAGGCACTGCTGAGCATCACTATCTCACATGCCCCTTTCTCTAGGCCAGGAACTTAGATTATGAGGGAATGTAAAACCTGAAATGTAAACTCCTCCCTGGTTGTCCTAAAAAATGTTTATTTTTCCCCTCTTTTGGCCCAGCGTAAAAATACCTTGTCAAAAGTCCTGTCGGGAGCACCCGGACACTGTCAAAGGCTGCTAATGACAGGAGCCGTAATCCCCTGCTGAGGAATGTCCATAGCATCGTGTCACACAGGTAGCCACAGGGAAAGGGAGCTGCATGAAGGCGCATGCTAGCAAACAAATGCAAAAGCCACTTGCATTAAATATGAGGAAAACGTACTAAGTTAAGATTTGTAAAGTTTTCATTAAAACATCTCCACTGCTTTTTTTTTTCCACCTGATTGCAGCCCCATATGGCAAGGTCAGTCCTTTCAGTGAACAAACAGCTCAGTTGCCATTTGGCACAGCCTAAAGCTGGGGCATGAACCCTGGCTAAGCTTAAGACATTTATCTGACAGCATCAGCTGACACTCCACAAACACATTTGCTCTCCCTGACCCCAGAGCATTCGTGATTAATCAAAAATGTATCTTGGATCTTGAGAACAAGCTACAAGCAGGCACACACACACACACACACACACACACACACACACAAAGAATATGCTCTTGATCTCGCTTATTGACTCCAGAGGTATATTGAATTTAGAAATAGCAAATAGAATAAAACGATCAATATGTTCTCACTTGTCCATGGAAGAGCAAACTTTATCCCTCAAGCAACAAACATTGATCATGTAAATGTTTTGGAGCGGCTTTCAAGCAAAGGCATCAAGATTTTTGGGGAGGGGTAATAGATGGAAAAGTCACAGGCATGATGGAAAAGTACTTGTGCTGACGCTTGCAAAGTATGCAAACACCATTTAAAGATGTGGAGTGTGGCAAAGCACTTGAACTACCACTGCAGTCATTTTCCCCAGTACATATCGCTAACATCCAGTTTGGGTAACACTGTGCCAAGTGATCTTAATAAAACATTATAGAGGGGTCTTTAAAACTTAATGAAGGCACATAATCTGCCACATTTACTTTTTTGAAACGAAATTAATTGAGGGATTTGTCAATCTGTATGGCCTAGAAAGTTACCTGGGTACCTCAACTTTAACCTCATTTAAAATACTGCATACATATAGGTTCATGATGACCCTACTCAAATCCTTCTAACAGAACTGCAAGCACTAGACATCAACGCTGTAGTTTTGACAGTAGTTTTGACATCCATGGTGAAAACGAGCAAAAAATCTAACTGTTCCATATCAAGAAGTATTTTTACTAGTGCTAATGTGCCTTAAATACCTTGTTCCACAGATGAGTGGCCTAGCACCTGCTGCATGAGAAATGGCCAATTACTGTTCAGTGTCTCTAATTTTCTGATTCAATTAGCATGCTTCAGAGCTTTCCAGTTTAATTGCAAACTACTTCACAGTTAGCTCTCTGATTAATCATTGCCCATCTGCAAGCCATTGCAAAACTTGGTGGAACAAATCTGTGTACTTTGGAATGCCAGGAGCTTAGCAAATCAAAATTGTTTTGGTATATAAAGCTTTAATTTTGTTTGCCCTTTTCAGTTGCACTTAGAAGCTCTGTACTGATTAAACAGGAAGTCCAGACAATAATATGCTACATTATGCATATAATTACTGTAAATACAGGCGCGACTGGAGAAACATCATTTAAGGTTAGGTACTAGCATGTATGGAGTAGGGGGCAAAAAAACACATTTGGAATCAATTTCTCTCCCATTATGACAGAAAGCAGGAATTAGAGGGGGAAAAAAGACATGCACTAGTGATGCAGTTCCAACACCCGTATCTGGGGACGTATTTTTGTAACATCATGTTCCTGTACAGTCACAGCAAAATATTTCTAATTTCCTTTTTAAAGGGAGCTGTTAACTTTGAAAAATGTAAAAAAAGAAAAAGTTCAGAAGGTTGCATGCCGTTCATTTAATACCATATTTATATTTTTCTTTACATTTTTAGCTTAACGTAGAACATTTGCTGTTGTATGGGGTTATAGGGCTGCCCAACCGTCATAGAGCTAGTATTTTTTTTTTCCTGTATTTTAGTAAAATAACAATAATACAGCCTCCCTATTTTAGAACTAGCTTATTCAGATACACTTAAACTACCTGTCTGGAAGACTTGATTACAAATGCAGTAGCATATTACATAGCAGGAAATTAGCATTTATATTCATAATTAACTATTTTGCATATAAAAAGGTATCAACATAACTGAAACCTAAAGAATTGAAAATTTAGCACAGTGAGCCTAAATTCCCCAAAAGACTTCAGCATGCACTGAATTCAGTGTACACGGCTAAGGTAGCAATCCTGCAGGATGCCAAACAATCTTGATCTGTATTAACTTCAGTAAGAAATAATGGCGTCCAGTGTCCTACAGCATTGCGCTTCAAGCACTTTCCTGGACTGGGGTGATGATGAACATTTTATTTTTCCAAACTCCATTACTTAGGAAGCAGCCATTCCCTGGCATGGTTTATCTACAGGTTAATAGGAAAATGCTATTTTTATAAATAAAAAACTAAACTAGCTGAGTACGTTCTTCTGTAATCTTGAAAATAGCACCAAACACTGCCAAACTGAGATAACAACATTTAGATGCAAGCTAGAGAAGTCATCAGAAAGCAGTATCTCTTGCATCTTGACAAAATGACAACGATATAATCTAAACCAGATTAGACATAACAATTATCTAAAGTTGTATTACTGATCACCAGCATGATATAACCATATAAAAGTTGGACTTGCCGGACTTTTTCTAGGTCCTCAAAACTCATCTTTGATGTATGAGACGGCAGCGCCTGTTCAGTATTTGCGCACATGCAGTACACAAGGAATTTCTTTCTGTAACCTATACGATTGGACTGCTTAAGATACACATTTCGAAGCGGGATAATTTACTCTGTATATGGGGCAGAGCCTCAGCTCGGTGCGTGGGAACTTGTGTCTGGGCTTCTGCAGCCAACCTCTCCTATCACTCGGGGAAGCAGGGCTGTGTTATTCCCATCACTTTCGCTGACAGCTTACTCATGGTTAAATCTAATTCACAATTGCCTGCCTGGCGTGAGTTGTTATTCCACCCTGGCCCCTCTATGCTGGATAAAATAATAAAAATAATAAAGCCAAAGCAGTGTAAAAGTGTGTAATGCCTCAGATCCAGCCATAGAAAAGTGTCCTGACACAGGGGCTCGAGAAACATCGCTCTGCTCATGGACTACCTTGCTGACTGCAGCATGTGGAGGCACAGCAATGGTGTCAAATATAGGGATGCCAGGAAGCCAAAGGGTCCTGCTATAAATCAGGTTTCCCACGCGGTCTGAATTACAATCCAGCCCATTGAAATCAGGAAACTGCCAAGGGGCTTGAT
Organism: Tinamus guttatus; assembly: GCF_000705375.1. Next base: position 12,515 of record NW_010586866.1, on the reverse strand, counting down.
ATCCTGCCCTCCCAACTGCAAGCTCTGTCCTGAGATGCTCTGACCTTTTTTCTATGGGGACATTTCCCTGCATAATAACAGCTCTTCAATATGGGGCTGTTTGCGCTAAAATAAGAGTGTTTATATTCAAAAATACTTATTGCACTTTTGAAACGCAGTATTAAAAAAACGGATTTTTTTTTTTTTAATATTACTTTCATTTCTGACGGGGAGATTATGAAAATAACTACAACTGTGTCGCCACTGTAAGGATGAGGAACCTTTAAGAGGTGCCAGGATCGGCACATGACACTATTTTCCAAGGCAAACACATCTCTAACAACCTTATTAGGGTTGCTTCCATCCTGCTGGTGCCTGAGGAGACCATGGGGAGTCAGAAGTAGAGGCATTATTTTATACAAAAATATATTTTGGTGTCCATAATTGTAGTGTTTATAGAGAATGTACCATTACAAATGAGGTCAAAAGTCATATAATTTAAAATCACCACTGGTTTCCATACTTACCTGTGAACTTGCTACAGTACCTCCACCCTACTTACTCAGTAGTTTGTCCTCTTCCTGCCTACTTCAGGCTTGAAGATGGGCAGTGACTACCTGGAATATTCTCCTTTGCTCTGGTTATTTTAAACTTTTCCTATGACCCTATGTTGCTTTTTCTTTCTTTTTTTCTTTCTTTTCTTTTTTTTTTTAAACATGACAGCTAAAGTTTATAAAAAATACCCTTTTAGTATAATTTTTGGAAAAAATATGCAACATTTTTGGATTTTGTTTGTTTTGGTTTGCTTCTTTTTCAGGAATCATGAAAACTATATTAAAGCCAAACTCTTATGTTTCAGGGTATGAGAAAGAATGATTTTTACAAGCGGAAATGTTATCTTACTTTACCACTTCATTTTTGGGAAATGTTCCCCATCTTATCTCTATTTTTTTCTTATTTAATAACAGAAAGGTGACACATTTAAACAGTTCTGGGGTGTAGAACTTGCGAATAAGGGCATTTTTATTCTGAAACATTGTTTTTTTCAAAAATCAAATACTGAATTTCAAACAATGAAAACTGTGAGGAAAAAAAAAAGTGAAATATAACCTGGTCACATCAAAATAATAACTATTGAAAATAAGCCCAAATCCTAATATATACAACATATAGGTGAGTTTGAGAGGTTCCACATAATCAATACACGGTTAACAACGTTTCCTGCCCTGTATAGGCGAGAAGCCATAAACTTACTGTTGCTTAATGCAATTCATCATGGATTTGCTTCTAAAAGTGAAAGCCTATCTCTGTCCTAAATAAATGGCTCTAGTAATTTGGAAAATGTTAATTATTCAGAAATCGCGTGACTTGAAGAGTAACTACAGAGGTAACTTCTTAATAATGAGACTCCTCTAACAAGTTTACGAAGAGATTTTAGACTTCATTAATTGCTGCTCCCCAAAGGTACCAAGCCATGGAGATTCTAGCAGGCAAGAGGCCGCCAGACATCAGTAGCTAAACTGAGACACCAACTTGCTGAGCTGGGCTCCAGCAGACTTTGTTGAGCTCCACAGCACCGATGCTGTCCCTACTCTGACCTCTGCCCAGCAGCTGTGTTGTTTCTTGTCAGGTAAAGTACAGAGGAAGAAAGTGTGTGCGTGTGTGTGTGTTTGGGTTGGGGGACAAAAAACCATGGGAAATCTGAAAATGTCCACAAACAAAACTTTGTAATATTCAAACACAAATACTGTCTCTTTTTCTGATACTATCACAGGCACCAAGTTATCACTTAGGATATACTTGTTAAATATTTATATAGCTCAGGTAAAAACATATTTCACTAGATAGCTAGCATACCACATCATCTACTTGTAGCAGAGGCGCTTGAGTTCCTGGTCCCCAGTGCAGAATGAACCATGGGCTCAGAGCAGTTTTAAAGAGGTAAACAAAAGGCATCTCTCAGGTGGTTCACTTAACTAGGAGTTAAAATTAGTATTCTTTACCTTACTTCAGGTAAACTGATTTAGTCCCTGGCTGGGAAAGCAGAATTTGTTTTCTACCTGAGAAATGTTTTATTTTATCATAATGACGCCCAGGTATCACAGTGAGGCGCGATCTCCAGGGGCAGGCAGAACCCTCTCCCTGAACAGAATTTGTTGAGGAAAGCAAAGTCAAAATGGCTAATACATATGGAGGGAGAGGCTGAATATGGAGCACTGAGACCAGGAGGACAACACTAGGTACAGGCGAGGACCCTACAGGCAGCCTCTGCTTTTGTTTTTGTTGTTTTTTTCTTTTTCCACACACATAATGAAAAGAAAAAAAGTTTACTGTGCATTTGCCTAGACCTGAGGCAGCACAAAACGCACTTGTCCATGCATTTATAGTTGAATCATAATAATTTGCTATATTTGCATTCATTTTAGTAGCCACAGAAGCATTAATCTTATTTTAAAGATTTAGTCCAAATCAACCCTTTCACATTTATATTAATATAAACTCAATATATTAAAATAAACTTCAAAACCAGCTGTTGTGTACACTTCAGTAGAGTTTAACACGTCCACACAGATATGCATGCAGCTATTTATGAATATCCCGCTGCTTGGAGAACTATCCGCTATATTATTTCATCACAATTTGCATTGTTATAATAGGTTATTGACTGATTTTAGGTTTAAGGGACTAAGGTAGTATTCAGTAATGACTCTGTGCTACAAGTTTATTGCAAGTGCCCAAGGTTCATTCACCCCAAGCGATTTAGTCAATAACCAATTTTTATACTTCTATCTCCTTCAAAATTCCAAACCAATAATCCCTGTCTTTTTTTTTCTTTTTTTTTTAATTATTTCAGTATCAGACTAACATTTCCCATGGAAATCAATATGGGTGAGATCCATTAGCCAAAAATCTGCAGCACTGCAATGCAAACATATTAAAAATATTGATCTGTAGGCTACTGATGTTTTGATTGACTTTAATGTTTGTAAGCAGCAATAACAGAATTTCAACGACTGAAACAAACTTTTGATTAAAATTATAGATTTTTATTTTTTTTTCTATTTTACTGTTTCAAAGGGTGTCACATGGTTTACTTGTTTGCCATAAATGATCACAGAAGTAAATACTTATTCAGTTTCTCATTTGTAAATATTTTAGTTTGCCACAGGTTACAGGTCTTCAAACGTGCTTTCAATAATTTTGCCAACATGAGCATGGCCAGTCTTGTGGAGCTGCTGGAGAGAGGCCAGCGCAGGGCCACAAGGATGATCCGGGGCCTGGAACATCTGCGCTATGAGGTAAGACTGAGAGAGCTGGGCCTGTTCAGCCTGGAGAAGAGAAGGCTGAGAGGGGAATCTAATCAGTGCCTATAAGTACCTCAAGGGAGGCAGTGAGGAGGATGGTGCTGGCCTCTGACAGAACTAGAGGAAACGGCCGGAAACTGAAGCATCAAAAGTTCCACGGGATCTTAAGGAAAAGTTTCTTAACAGTGAGGGTGACAGAGCACTGGAACAGGCTGCCCAGAGAGGTTGTGGAGTCTCCTCTCGAGATCTTCAAAACCTGCTTGGATGCAGTCCTGTACCACGTGCTCTAGGTGACCCTGCGTGTGCAGGGGGGTTGGACTAGATGACCTCTAGAGGTCCCTTCCAACCTTAAGCATTCTGTGATTGTATGATTATCCAAAAATCTGCAGCACTGCAATGCAAACATATTAAAAATATTGATCTCGCAGGCTACTGATGTTTTGATTGACTTTAATGTTTGTGAGCAGCAATAACAGAATTTCAATGACTGAAACAAACTTTTGATTAAACTTATAGGGTTTTTTTTCTATTTTACTGTTTCAAAGGGTGTCACATGGTTTACTTGTTTGCCATAAATGATCACAGAAGTAAATACTTATTCAGTTTCTCATTTGTAAATATTTTAGTTTGCCACAGGTTACAGGTCTTCAAACGTGCTTTCAATAATTTTGCCAACATGAGCATGGCCAGTCTTATTTTTACAGTATCTCTTCTTCTAGGATCTTGCTGCTTGTGCATTCCTGTTACTAGCAAAAATTGAAATTTCTCTCTCTATAACACTATTTTTAATTGTTTGAGAAACTTCAATTGATATTTTCATAGCAGCTGACTAAGATTTTACTAAAGCCACTTCCCAAATGCAATTTCTTTTTCCAAAAGAAAAATCCTAGCTAAAATAAACAGATCTTCTACACTCCAGGTCTTTCTGTCTCAGGTATGCACCATAATATCTGCATGTCCCACAAACATTTGTCCCACAAATGTGATCTGGATCACATTTATCACCACAGAAGAATAGCACTAACCTTGTTTTAGGGACAGGGAACCAAAGCATAGAGAAGTTAGGGTACACTCAGGCAACCTAAATTCCACCTAAGTCCATAAGCCTATTGATGAGGTACCTCTGAAGGCTAAGGCTTCTGATCAAGATCCACCACCTCTTAGGTGCAGCCCAGGCTATGTGAACACAGTGTCTACATATCTGCCATAGGTGACACGCATCTATGGTAGTATAAAACCCAGCATTGGTGTAAGACTCTCTCGAGCGATAGTCATGTTCACAAAGTAGATGAACTCTCATGGCTTTGTAATTGATACTCCACTTTGAGATACTCATCACTCATGTTTAAAAAGGGCAAGCAGACTATCTTTATCAAGAAGTAGAATTATTAATAACACACATTAAAAAAGGGACAGGGCACAAATGTGGAACTGACAGCACTAAAGCAGTTTGCCATTTGACAGTACCAAATCCACCTTGTCACAGCTCTTTGATAATCCAGCTCTGAGATGATAAATGGAGAGGTGATCTAAACTCTCTACTGTAGATCTAGATGCTCTAATCTAACCTAAGCATCTCCCCACTGCAGGCCACCAAGGAAGCCAACCATATTTGCTGTCAAAAGCCTATAGCAGGCAATAATTTTTTCTGCTGGTGCACCTTGAGATCTTGGGAGTAGCCAAGAAATAAAATATTCCTCAATGAGGAATAGTTTGACAAAGGGCATACAATTTCATAGCCCAAACTCCCTTTTGTCAGGGTGAGGAGAATTGGAAGATGAGAAAGTTCTGCAGAACTAACCATGACCATCACTAACTACTATGCAATTTTAAGTTCTCAATTATCTTCAGATTAAAAAAAAATACATGAAGAGTAATAAATGAAGAATAGTAGTAAGTGATGAACGTAGTTACAAAAATGTAAGAAACCAAACTGCTGTCAAATGCATTGGCAGCATTTTATAAGTAGTATTCTTTGTGCCTGTACTGTAAACAATTATGAATCCACTTACAATCCTGGAAATCGAAATATCTTGTTCTGAAAGCATATGCAGAAAGGGCAGTCTTAAGCGTTTTTACGTACACTGACAATACATTTAAACATGCTCTAAAACAGTTCTGAGCTGGGAGAGCATTTCAGGGCTCTGGGCCGTGAGCTTTCAGCAGCTTCAGTGGCAGGAGTGCAAAGCACTGCTGCTCTCTGCTCTATGCCCTGCCCCTCTGCTGGAATTACTTCCCCTGAAGTGGAAGCAGCAGAAGCAAATGTGCCTATCATTTTAGCACAAATGCACTTTTTTGCAGCTTAAGGTCCCAGGACAGTCCATATCTTCCTTTGTAAAGGGGAGATAGATGTCAATGGCACTGAGCAGACAGCTTTGGTAATTACAATCTAGAGTCATCAGTTACAATCTAAAGTTACGTATCAGTTACTTATTCAGAAGTTCTTCAACAACCTACACTTTCATATATATATATTTTCTTGCAATTATTTATGTGGGGCTTTCATAGCAAGCCTTGAACACTAAAATAGGAAAAGAATTTAAAACTGCAATAAAAGAGGTTATGACACAAATACAATAAAAAAAAAACAACTTTCTGGCTGTAAAGCATATGCTCTGGCCCCCTGCAGCTAAAAGTCACATACTGAGAGTGTATGTTCTGTCAAGAATTACTAGTTTCAAGCATGGCTGGTGATTTTGGACAGTAGCACTTAAGAAACCCTCAATCTGGCAGTTTTATCACCGCACATTTACTAAAGCATCCCCACTGTCCAAACTCCCAGGAGTTTGGGGATCTGACTTCAGGGAAGGAGAAAAAAATAAAAGGTTCCTGGGGTATTGTTTTGATCTGGTCTGTAAATTTTTTTTCAGACAAATCATTATTCCAATCTATTCTTTCACTCTCCAGAGAAAGTAGCAAATGCAAGAGTGCATGGTTCCTTTCCTTCCTGGAAACTGGGTGCGAATTAAGCTGGCAAGAGCCCACACAATTGCTGCTAAAGGTACCCCAGCAAGGATTTTTTTTGAAGCCATGAGATCAGAGGCAAATTGGCCAGCAGTATTTACTCCTTTAATTTCACTTATGGTAAATCACTTGTCTCAAGATATACTGGAATTAATAAGAATAAAAGACAGACTTCCCTGTTAATTTACTCTTGTATGCTTTACTGTGCTGTGGAAAGCTTTCAGTTATTTATTATAAATAACATTAGCTACAAATGTATGCTCTTTTCTGGTTAGCAAATCCACAACGTACTCCAGATTTCAATCTGTTTGCTGTAGGTATGCTTTTAACAAATTGGGAAATGGATTGTTTACAAACATTTTACTAAGACTTGCTTGTTATTTGCAGTATGTCACTGGCCACCTAAGCAATCCAATATTTGTTTTACTCCCTGATGTGGACATTGTAGACATCAAAAACAATGACTATGGGTATTGCATTTCTGATTAGCACTTCCTAACAGACTTATTTTTGCTATTACATGTCAAACTGGGAGAACGCTGCTATCAATAATACTCAGTTCTCTGTATTCTGCTGAAACCAATAAATAGTACTATCAAAATACAGAAAACAAAGCTCACAACTTTTATCTGTGAATTACTTTTGCAAATAATGATTAAAAAATCAATTTTGCATTACATAAGTTGCTTTGCCTGATTGTATTGTAGCCTCTTCATTATATCTTAAAAAAAAATGAAGCATGTTTCAAAAATTATGAAAACAACTTAAAAACTATGAACCTAAAAATCTTTCTGCCTTCTGAATTTCCTGTCCTTTATGTTTCATTTTTTCCTGGCTAGCCACACGGTCATAGAAATGCAGGTCTGAAGAGATGTCTCAAGGTCAGGCATTCCATGCCCTGCCCAAGGCAACATCAGCTGCACCCACATAATTTCTGGCAAGTGCTTGTGTAACCTGTACTTAAACAACACCAGTAATGGAGACCTCATAGGCTTTATACTTCAGCATTCAGCCCTACCGAAAATTTTTTTTTTTTTTTTTTTTAATGCACAATCCAACTTTTCCTTGCTGCAATTTAATTTTATCACTTTTTGCACCATTTACTGTACACAGGGAACAGACTGTTCATTTCTTTTTTGTGGATCTTTCACCTACTTTAGCATCATCAAAAACAATGTGTGACAAGAGTAACCCATGTAGCACTCAGACCAGGAGACCAATGACCCATAAGGACAAGGTGCCAGTGAGCTCAACTGCTATGTCAAAGAGGAAGCACTGGCCACCTTGTCCTCGTTGCTGGACCTGGGACAAAGTAAGCCTTGTGCAGTACCCTAATTTGGTCCATGGCCAGCAGTGTGGCCATTTCAGTACATTAAAATATACTGAAAGTTCATTGGCTTAGAAGTCTCCTAAAAGTTTTGAAGGACATAGAAATAGAAAATTCCTGGCAAATCAGAAGGATGATACAGACCAAAACACACAAGAAATCAAGACACACTGATTTCGCAGAGACATTTTTGGACCTCAGCTTTTGAGTTCTTGTATACTATGTATATGCATAACATGAAAAATAAAGTTTATCCTGTTTACCCCACCTAGATTCAGGTGCCTGACATGGACATGATCTACTTTCTAAAAAGCTTACAAATCATCCTGAAAAATATTCTTCATCAAGGGAGCAAACACAGATGATTTATTAGAAATAAACAATTATGATAAAGTTAATATGAAATGATTACAAAACATCAAAACCAAGATAGGGCAGTACAGCCAAGACTAGTCTTGCCTCCCCCATGGAAGCAGAATTCCAAGACAAGACAGCTGCATGATAGGGGAATGCTGCTCAAAATCCATGCACAGATGCTCAGTGCTTTTAACCCATTTTTAATTTCTAAAAAAGAAATCAATGAGTGCACATAAAATGCAGACGGCCGCAATTCCCTTGAGTAATCTTGTCATAACATGTTACTGTAGTTCTACACTTTTACCTTTGCACTTGTATGTAACGGAGCAACATAATTAGCCACTAGTGTTTACATTAGTTCTCAAAAGGTTAAGAAGTTGATTATAGCTAAATCAGCTTTGTTTGGGGCTTCAGTGGCTCTGTGTAATCAAATTAGACAATCAGGGAAGTGTCACTTAACACAAACCAGTGGCATTTTCTTTTTGGTTTTGACCTTTTTCATTAGATGAGCAAGTCAGGTTTGAGCTTATTCCAAACATTTTGAACAGATTAGTTCCCAATAAACTCTGAATGATAAGCCAGGCATTAGTCCAGATCATTTTCATAAGAGATTCAGTGAGACTACACTCAAAGAGATTCCTTAAGAATAGCAGCAACTTTGTTTTCTCCTGAAGTAACCTTCATCACTAATATTTTCTTTTGTGGAAATGACTTTATAGGGTGAATGGCAATGACTTCAAATCCCAAAGTATCTGCAGTCATTTTCTTTGCCCTGGACATTTTATTATTTTGCTTCTAGAACTGCCGAATGGTTTTTCAAATCCAGAAGCAAGCAGATAATTTTACAAACATGCCAGATAATGCATTAGCATTTCTAAGAAACTACAGGTAACCCACTCAGCAGAGCTACAGTTCATCCTCTTTACACAGTTGCTGCATTCTTTGAAGTCAAGTAAGGTGAATGGTATAATGGATGTACTTAAGGAGGTTTAATAATGTAGAAAGAAGAGCAAACCAGCCTCACATCAGAAGAATTCTTTCCACATAGCTATACTATAACTAAATTTAAATGCAGACTGCAGCATCAGTAGCTTCCATAATCTTAGTATCTTTGAACATAAAGGGAACAAAAGATTAAACAGGCAAAGAATACACAAGGAAAGTAATGACAAATTTAGATAAAACCCTGCAAGTTAAGAAACACACTATGCCTTTCTGAATTGCATGTACTAATTTAAAAAACAATAGCTAACAACATTTGTTGAATCTTTATCTTCACGTATTTGAGCCTTAACTTCAAATTCAGCTCTGTCTGCAAAGGTATTGTGGCTAAATTGCAGAGTTGCCTTTGTGAAAACAAGCAAGCGTATGAAACAGCATCTTCCGCAGATGATTTGTGATTGTTTATTTATAGTCAATAAAATCAAAACTTGCTATTTTAAGTCATAAATAAAGTTATGGAAGAAGTCAAGTCTCTGTATTTGCACAGTCCAATGATTCCTGCTAATCCAGCAGTACTTAACAAATTTACATGTGGTTTAGCTTGCCTTGCCATAGCTGTAGATTACATTTCTATGCTGCAAGCTGTGCAAAAAAATTAATATGCCAAACTTAACATAAGGACAGGAAACACGATGTCCTCCTATATTTTCAATGAACTCCAAATGACTATGCTGTTCCTACTCTGCACAGTTTATTTCAGGGAAATGTATTCTTTAAGAAGAAAAAAAATCTATCACACAGTGAAATATATAAATTGTATATATATAATATATATATTACATATATTATATTATATATATTATATATTTATTCCACATAATTTAACATTTTGATTGAATAAGCAGCCAGTCAGGAAGCTTTCTCCCTCTCTATACGCTGAAAGCAAAGGCACAGTCTTTAGATAGAACATACTCTTGTTGTGCGCATTTTAGACTTAACAGGTATTCCTGTATTCTTTCTTCATATGTCAATTCTTTAAAAGACAGTATTATTTTTCCACTGTCTGTATTGCATTATAATTCACTTATTTACACCTAGAGGCAACTATTATCCACCCAAAACAATATGCTAATCGCCTTCACGTTTCTGTATTATAAGTCTTCCTTTATTGCTGCAGAACTGCATTATTTATGCAAGTAGGTTAGGATGAAAAACCCTCCAAATGAGGTAGGAGTGGTCATGACCAATAGGTCAGTATAGAGCTGTGCCACGTCTGCCTTCTAAGCTCAGCGATGTGGAACTAAGTGTGGCAAAACAACCAGCATTTTGGACACTTGCCAGAAGATTCAGAATTGCTGACTGCTGCCAAACTCTTTCTTTTGTAAATAAAAAAAGATTGACTTTAAACACTTGCAAAGGCACTGAACACATTTTCAAAATATAAAACTAGAACAATGCGTGGAAGCAGAGAAATTCTCCTTAACATATGATCAGCTCTTTCACTAGTAATTTCTCTTCATTGCAACGAGCAGCTGTAAATGGATTAATGGCATTTAGCTCTAGAGAGCATGTCATTGATCTGTGCTGAACATATAAACTATTATATAAAAAACACTCAAAGACTCACACTTGTTCCTAACTTTCTATTAATATGTCATCTGCAAGACAAAATTTATTCAGAGATTAATGTACCATTTTAAAAACGCTAGGCATAAAACTCCGAATCGGAAAACAACAATGTAACAATTTTAAGTGTTGAATATTATTAATACTGCAATAAATTACCATTTCAATACATTTTACCCTTTTTATTTCAGTTGAGAGAATGTAGCACAGTCCTACGCTATTACAAATGAGTTTGTTTCAGGGACTCCACAAATATGCAGACTTTGCTTCCACAATCCCTCCTGCTAATGCAAAAGAGCCAATAATGTCACAGTAATGAATCATGAGCTTTGCCCAATATTGACACATTGTTTTCAGATGAGGTACATGGATGTGCACAAACATCAGAAGCTGTGAATAGTTACTACAGGTTATGGCCTGGAATAGATCTTGTGATATGTGACATTTGAGGAACATATAAGCGAAAAAATTCTGCAGTCCAAAAACAAGTCTACTTGTGCCAGGTTATAAACTGGGTTAACTTTGTCCATCAGTCGAGATTACTGTACAGGTTTCTGTACTTGATAGCTAACATCTGGATCTAAATAAAGGTCTGAATACCTTGCGTACTTCATGTGGGGGGTTTATGGAGTGGGAGAACACAGTCAGAAAACTTTCTCAAAACAGACAGCTTCATTAAATTTGGCCAAATGAGACTCTGCATATGTAAATCACTGCTGAGTGTGTATTAAATCTTTGATGTCTTAATGCCTCCATTTGCTGTTTTTTTTCCCTAGATTTTTACATTGCTTTAGTGAGAACAGCTATATTTAATTTACAAATCCCCTGTCCCCCTCAACTCAGAGGGCAGGAAGTAGATGGGTGTAACTTAAAGAGCCAGCTAAGAGGAGCTGCTGGCAGGGTGAAGTGGTAGGTTTTAGTAATAACTGTAAGCTGTAAGTGTTTTTAAGCTTTGAGGTCAGTGCAGCTTTGATGTAGTACTCCCCTACTTAATCGCAAGATAGTCTTGAAAGAAAGATTTCCCAAATACTATCTAGGAGTCGTTGCTTGTGAAATCCTTGTATGAAAAATGATTTTTTTTTTTTTTATGGCAAACTTCAAATCTAACACTGGACTACTCTCCCTCCCTCTCAGTCATTCTTACTCCCTTTTATAGCATTTTAATCGGTTAAAAAAAGATAATTAGACCAAAGCTCAGTTTGGTCCAGGCAGATAGCTTGCTGTGTGCTACTTTGCTGAAGTGACTTTTAGCATCTTCCTTCTCAGAACTGTGGTGCTCAGGCACAGCGAGAAACTGTAGGGCATGATGCTGGGGAAGGAAAAGATGGAAGGGGTAAACCATAAAGAATCTCTGCCTCTGGCCTTAGAGGGGTTTGCTAGCCTTCGCGTGGAGGAGGCAACCATGACTGTCACCGAAGGTGAGGTGACAACAGGCAAAATAAGAAAGAATCGGAACTACCTCTCCCTTAGGGCCAGGTAGGATCAAGGAGAACCAGCTGTCTGATGCCTGGGAAATAAATAGTGCATTTCACCTCCTCTGACTGAATCCAACCCATGAAAGTCACAAGAGTTAGAAGAAATGGAATAGTTCACAAGTCCAAGAAGACAACAAATCTAAAAAAAACAACGCAGCTTGAACAGTGTGTTCTTGATGGCTATTTCCTCTACTGAAAAACCATGGGAAGGATATATACTCTATCTTCCCCACAAAACAAAGTTCTTAAGTTGCATCTTTATCTCATAAGATAAAGATAATATATCTTATATATTTCCCTAAATATATTTTCATGTTTATTGAAAATATAACAAAATTATCCTTGGACAATTAGGTCTAAGACAGTAGCTCACAAAAGCTTGATATTTAGTATCGCTTGGAAACAATTGCAATAGTCAATTGATTTAATAATTAGATTTTAAACCTCATCCTGTTCTACAGGTTAAATGCTGTCTACAAATCCCATGGCAAAGTATAGGAAAACAACTCTGTTTTGTAGGAAAGCTAGCAGGACAAGAAT